>JAOYMR010000008.1:19637875-19657474 GCA_025802075.1 Tenebrosternarchus preto | reverse complement strand
ACACACACACACACTCACACACACACTCACACACACACACACACACACACACACTCACACACACACACACACACACTCCCACACACACACACACACACACACACTCACACACACACACACACACACTCACACACACACACACACACACACACCCTCTTTCACTCTACGCACAAGCTTATGGCTGTAAAAATACACATACAAAATATATATTCAGATGATCATGGTTTGCAAACCACACAATGAACTGTGTCAGCTGACTGATCAGAGAGTGGGTCATATTTGCTGTTCACCATGAGAAGGGAAGCGGCAGAACTGAGACTGGCAGAGACAGATAAACATGCAAACAGATAAACAGACAAACAGATAAACAAGCAAACAGATATATAGGCAAAGGAAGAAGAAGAAGCTATGAATTTGGGAACAGACTTGCAGATTGAGTGCCTTGAAGACTAAAGCAGACATCTTTTCTACTTAAAAAAAAAATTTAATTTAGGTCATGCTAAAATAGCATGTTATTTTCTCAAAATGTGAAAGTTCTGGGGGATTAACCAGACCACAACCAGGCCAAACGGGGTGAGACTCAGAGAATGAGTGTGCTAGAGCGCAGCTGGGAAAGTCGTTCTAATGAGGCTAAGGTTACGATACTATCAAGTGGTAAATGAGGGCAGAGGGTTTAGCAGGCCCCAAACCACCAGCATTTACACACACTCGGCCTGTACGCCCCGCTCTCTCCACACTCTTCCTCCTTCCTCTCCGCTCTGGGTGCGTCTCCACCCGTGTCCCTGTGCCAGAGGCGCTTGTGCAACATTTGTGCCCGTCGTCTAAAAGGTTCCCGCTCCTGAGAGGCTGGAGGCCCCGGGTGAGAGTGGACTCGCCGAGATGGAGAAAAGCGCTCAAACATTTTTTAACCAATCAGAGGAAAGTAACAAAACAAAAATCACTTCCTGGAAGAGAAAAGAAGGAGAGAAAAATAAAGAAGAGAGGATCGTTCGCAAGTGAAACAGAGGGCGGGAGAGATACTGTGACCTCGCATGGCATGTGACCTGGCTTTCACCAATGAGAGAAAAGGCTGAGCGAGTAGCAGAATCACCGCGGGAGCTGTGACCTCACGCGCCTCAGACGATATACTGACAGGCCGCCACCACGGTGATTACCACGGCGATTACTATGGCAGGAACGACGGACACCTGAACCTTGAACAGTCTCTTTGAGACCGCTCCCAAACCAACCGCTTCACTGCAGAAACCACCACACAGAGAGAGCGAGAGAGAGAGTGAGAGAGAGAGATAGAGAGAGAGAGAGAGAGAGAGAGAGAGAGAGAGAGAGAGCGAGCAAGCGCAAGTGAGAGAGAGAGAGCAAGCGAGAGAGAGAGAGAGGGCATCTGCACTACTCACAGGTAAGTTTATTTCAGAACTTTCATCCCTCTCTCTGTCTGTTTTCTTTTAGGAATTCACTCCTTCTCTCTATCAATCTCTCTTTCACTCTCTCTCTTTCACTCTTTCTCACTTTCTCTCTGTCTCTCTCTCTCTCTCTCTCTCTCTCTCTCCACACTGCGTATATGCTGTTCTGTTAGCGGGCTTGTGGCTAAAGATTCCTGTGGTGCTTTCAAACCCCAAATTCTTGGTGTCAAGCAGCCTATGTGTTCCAAGGAATCTATCTCTCTCTCACTCTCGCTCTCTCTTTCTCTCTCTCTCTCTCTCTCTCTCTCTCTCTCTATCTATCTATCTCTGCCTCTCTCACTCTCTCTCACTGTCTCTTCTATTGTTTCTTGCAGCAGGCTGCAGTGGCTGCTGTTGTATAGAGGTTGGTGGCACTGCAGAGCCAGCCCTTTGTGACCCATGGCTTCCAACAGCATCTTTGACTCTTTCTCCAGCTATTCCTCCACTTTACTGAGAGGTAGGTGCCAGTGCCCGCCCTTCAGGTGTCTCACACACACACTGCTCACACCCGACATATGGCTAATGCAGTTGACGTGAATCGCTGGGTGTCTGTGTGCGTGAGTACCTGTGTGTGAGTACCTGTGTGTGTGTTTGTGTGTGTGTGTGGGGGGGGGGGGGTGTTGATGCGGTCAGTGAGCACACCAACAGCAGTGCACTGTTTTGATTTGACTTGAGTTGTAGAGCCTCCGTATGATGGGTCTGTGTTCAGTGTATGTGTCTGTGTGTGTGTGAGTGCCAGTGTGTGTGTGAGTGCCTGTGAGTGTGTGTGTGTGTTTGTGTATGCATGGTGGGTAGCTTGTGCTGGTTTCTGGTGTGTCCGGGTGAGTTTCAGCCTGTGTTGATGCTTTGCTACAATTCTGAAGGTCTCATAATGGCTCCTTGCATTACCGGCACTTTGCTACAGCTGAACGCAAGGGTGGCACCACCCAGACCAACCCTTACTGGAACTCTGAAACCATAAAACAAAACCAGTCCACTTCTCTTCCATTTACGGCCCAGGCCAAGCATCCTCTCTTTGCTTTTTTGTGGTCAGTGGGCCTTCAGTGTGTATGTGTGTGTGTGTGTGTGTGTGTGTGTGCGTGTTTGTGTGCGCATTTGTGAGTTTGCATGTGTGTGTGTGTGTGTGCATGTGTGCATGTGTGTGAGTGTTCATGTGCATCTACACAGTTCTTTGGAAAGGCCATTGGTAACCGTGGTAACTGTGACACATATGAGCCAGAATGAGAACCTGTCAGCCTAAAAGGAGGGCAGTAGCAAATCTCTGGGCCACATGTAGTAGGTCAACAGCAGCTTGTCACTCACATTGAATTGAGAGAATTCTTGTAATAGGTGAATTTAAAAGCTCACATGTTGAAAAATGACCTGAATTTATTGACTACAATTCCTCCAGCACAACACATCAGCAGTGTTGGATCTTGAGCCATTGAGAAGCAGTAATGCACTAAGATGGTCAGTAGCTGATGTATATTAACCAACATGACAAGGTTGCAACATTATGGTTAAATGTGTTTCAGGGAATTCCAGTGATATGACAGTTTAAATTAAGTCAGGCAAGTTGACCTCAACTTTATTACTGAATTGGTGGAAATTAAATTGAAATATTTATTAGTTACTGATGAAGTTGATAAGCACAGAGCTTTTTTCTTTTTCTGGTTAAATAATTTATACTAATTAATACTTGTAGCAGGGAGGGTTAATTAACTAATTTGTGTGTATGTTTGCTTATTTAATCATTATGTTTATTTATTTTATTTGGATTACTTAAACAATTTTATTTAACTGAGTAGCATAAAAGGGAAAGAAAAAAGAAAAAAATGAAAGAAAGAAAAAAAGAATGACAGAGAAAAAAGTTGAACCCCCCCCCCTCAATTGTGGCTTGGCTGGGTTAATAAAGACACAGGTCCAGGAGACAACTCCGCACACACACACACATACATGTGTACACACACACAAACACACATACATGTGTACACACACACACAAACACACATACATGTGTACACACATACATATGTACACACACACACACACACACATACATGTGTACACACACACACACACACATACATGTGTACACACACGCACGCACACACACACACACACACACATACATGTGTACGCACACACACACACACATACATGTGTACCAGCTCCAAACTGTGTGCAGAATATTTCTGTACTGAGCTTCCGAGCACGTTCGGCTGAGCCAAAGTCACGGGTTCACGCATAATTTCTCAGTTTCTCTCTCTCTCTCACTCTTTCACTCTCTTTCTATTTGTCTCTCACACGCACACAGGCAACAGTTTTTAAAAGAATGTCTTTTAATAGTAGTTTTATTATAATAGTAGTTTTATTATAATAGTAGTTAACATATACAGAAGTTTTACTCATTCACTCCTAACAAAGCAAAGTTACCAGATAGACTATTATTTGCCGATTAACCAGAGAAGAAGAAACACTGATGAGAAGGGAGAAGATTCTTCACGTCGTGCTATTAGTGAGAATTCTGTGAAGTATATGGTCTTATCCATATGACGTACAGTATATGGTCTTATCCATATGACGTACAGTATATGGTCTTATCCATATGACGTACAGTAATGCTGCAAACAATATCTGAGGCAGGATTTTAATGCATGCCATAATCACCATTGGAAATCATTAGTAAGCATGCAGTATCATTTTTCTCTCCCTTCGGACAAGAAAATTAAACCGGGAAAGAGACCTGGTAGAGAAGCTATAGACCAATAAGACAGTTCAGTTTGGCTGCAAAGCGTTTAAAGCATTTAATTTCAGATTAATGACAAAGAAATGAATGCTTCCTACACAGAACAGAGATTTATGTACTGGGCCCTGTAGTCAACATTTAGGACGGGCAGTGACAATGACATTTTCATAAATGTGTTTATTTGCTACTGTGCACACATGAAATTAAATATTCACATCCAAATTCACATCCATTTACCTTATGAACTGCTCTAACAAACCACATTTTCACATACCACAGTGAGAAATCATCTGAATATGTGTGGTTTAAGCTTCAAGACTTCTGTGCTAACAGAACCGCCACATGTGCAATACTTAATATTGCAATTTGTAGAGTGTTTACAAGTGTTTGAAGTCCACTCAGCACAGAAGAAACGAATGAATTCAAGGAGGTATCAAATAAATTCAAGGAGGTATCAAATGTATTCAAGGAGGTATCAAATGAATTCAAGAAGGTATCAAAATGCGAGAGCAAAATGATTTCACTGTCTAGTTTGTCTACCTCCACCCTGTTCTGAACTCCATTGTTTTAACCTCATCTGAACACAAGGGTAATCTGTCTTTGCGAGAGAGATTGTTGTGCCGTTTGTCTGACTCATGGTAGGATCTGACTCACCTGCATGGTCTAGGGGAGGACGACACACCACTTGGGGGTTCAGGCACAGCTAGTCTACTGCCCACCAGGGTGTCTACATCAACACTGGCAAGGGGAAATTAAAGAATGGGAATTATTTTGCTCGGAGAGGAGCTGTGTCACAGATTACAGATCAGATTATCGGATGCCATTTTTGCTCAAGGTGGAGTATCTTGAGGTTTACACAGACTGCCGGCTGTAAAGACATCTGTCAATTTGCTTGGGTTGTGCCAAAAACATGAATTGTTATCTTTATGTATTTATCTCAGTTCTGGCAAATATATAAGTGATGATGTATTTATTTTAGCTCTGGCAGATGCATAAGTGTTGATAAAATGAGTGTTTTGAGTGTGTATTCGTGTGTGTAGAGACATGTTCAGTCAGTGGTAGTGAATACCACACTGCTCAATTACAATGTTTATCCACACTAATGTTCTGCAAGAAAAATAAAGGTAAGATGGCAGAACATGTTCTGTTTTTGCATCTTGTGTTTAGACAAAGATACAAGAGCTTGTGATGCAGAAGGCCGATGTTTTAAAGTAGTGGAGAAACTGCTGAACTAGTATAAAAAAACTGCTTCAAATAAAACAGACAAAAGTCTTTTACAACTGAGTCAGGAATTAAATCTTTATTTTTAGTTCTGTACCATATAAACCACCACTGCTTAATGAAGGCTGTAGACTGTAGAGTAAAGGGTTATTCTGATGTCAAATTATAGACCTGGGAAGCAATTCCTCTAAAAAAATATGATATGTAAGATTAAACGCAAAATGGTTTTAAGATTGTAAGTCTACTTTTGTTTGTAATATGTTGGCCACATTTTGTGAAAACAAACATTTGAGATTCATAATCACCTGGTGTTGCTTGATCAATTCAGTGTGAATTTGTAAAATTAAATGCAATTATGTTTGCACCATTTACTGTGAGTGCTAGATTTGGAGCACAGTGTCTTATTGCTAGTGTTTAACTGTTTAAAACTCTTTTATGAATGTCATATAATGATTATTAAATGTTTGTTAAATGCAATGTTAGCTTTGTGTGTAGACTGGTGATAATACTGTACCATTGGTGTGAATAGCTGCAAAACTGGCCAACAGGAAAAATAAAAATAAACAAAGTTTTTATGCATTTATATGCATAGACATGTGTGTGTGTGTGCATGTGTGTGTGTGTGAGTGAGTGTGCATACATGTATGTGTGTGTGTATGTCTGTGTGTGTGTCAGTGGGTGTGTCATGTGTGTGTGTGTGTGTGTGTGTGTGTGTGTGTGCGTGTGTGTGTGTGTGAGTGGGTGTGCATACATGCGTGTGTGTGTGTATGTGTGTGTGCGTGTGTGTGTGTGTGAGTGAGTGTGCATACATGTGTGTGTGTGTATGTCTGTGTGTGTGTCAGTGGGTGTGCATACGTGTGTGTGTGTGTGTGTGTGTGTGTGTGTGTGAGTGGGTGTGCATACATGCGTGTGTGTGTGTGTGTGTATGTGTGTGTGCGTGTGTGTGTGTGAGTGGGTGTGCATACGTGTGTGTGTGTGTGTGTGTGTGTATGTGTGTATTTTACCATGCTAATCTGATGTAGACTGAGTTTGCTTCTGTTGCTCACCACAATGAGGTCACACCTGCTGCTCTGGAACAACAACTTTTAATACTCTTCTGTCTCTCTCACTCTCTCTCTCTCTCTCTCTCTCTCTCTCTCTCTCACACACACACACACACACACACACTATACACACATGTAACCCAGGTTGGGCTAGTTTTCATAGCCTGATAGTTTTCCCAGTAGCGGCAGTCTGAGCTCCCGGGGTTAAGTGTTGTAAAACTGTCCATGCATAACACCAGCATGGATCTTCAAGTGTTTAAATCAGCACTTTCCTTTCTGTGTTTAGAAATATATTAACATTGTTTACAGTTTAAAGAAAGACTGCTTCCTTCTTTCATTTTTGTGAGAAAAAAATCATTTTATTTCGCCTGTAGTGTCAGTGCTGTGTTGTGCTTAAACACCAAGACACCAATAAATAAAAGCAAAAATGTAATAACAAAATAAATCATAAAAAAGAAAGGAAAGAACGAAACAAACAAAAAAAAAAACAGTGAGACGTGGTGATTTGCGTGGTTTATGACTCAAATAAGTACAAATAAGGTGTGATTATACGTGACATCAGCAAAACCTGCAATCTCCTTGCAGTTAGTCTCGTGGAATTTAAGGCTTAGTTATTTTTAAATTCATTTTGAAATCTTTTCTGCTAACAAGTCGGTTTCGGTTTTGGTGCATCCTGTGAATTGCACTCGTACGCTAAGACACTGACGGAAAACTTTTCTGAGTGGAGGTGGTTGTCATGAACACCGGTTCCGCCCCCATCACTCCAGGCTTCGCCCATCCTAACCAACCGCGTGTCCACCGCCGTCGTGCACACTTGTTGTCAACAAATAAAGCTCGATCAGTCTCTCTACACCATGAGATTTTATATGAGATTTTCTGAATGATTCCTTAAACGAGTTAATTTTCGTAGGTTTAATGACTATTAGGGATTGGAATTGATTTCTTAGTGGTAACAGCAATCATAACATTCTTTAGTGGATTAGTGATCGAGATGCAAATGTCCACTCCTTTTAAACTACATTTGAACGGAATCATTTAACGTGCCACATTCTTTACGTATAACAAGAGCGATATGGTGAATGAAACACAACGCAATGTATTAAAGCTGTTATGGTGTCTTGATTCGACATATCTTCCACAAGACTTACTACTTCTAGCCAAGTATTTTACATTTCAAGACCAGTGTGTAATTGAAGAAAACATTTTCTCCGTGCGTACTGAATTGGATGGCATCAGAAAGCTGGTCGGCTGAAGTACTGAAGCCCTGGCAGTAGTTTACTCGCTGTAAAACTGCACTACACGTCAGGTTATTCATCTCGTAAACACATGGCTCGCGATACACTAAGTTAACGCATCAGTTCACTGGAGCAAATTCAAAGAATTTCTGCTGTTTGCTTCTTTGCGTTTTGTCCTAAAAACACAAGCATCGGCAACACGAGCTGAAATCTGTAACCGTATATTAGAAGTTCTCGATATTGGATAGAAAGGATGCTAATAAAAAGCGGATGAAAGCCACTGCGAAGGGCTCGCGCTCCTGCGTCTAGTTTAGCTCAGTATCGCCGTCCTGGCACGAGGAGAGAGACGATCTGGAGTTGATTAACGATGTAAACGCTTGGAAGTAAAGGGCGTATTTACTGGGTTTGGTCGGTTTGCTCGTTTTCAGGCGACTTGAGGGTGGCTGGCAGCAAACGCAAGGTGATTTCGTGTAAAGCGAATAAAAAAGTTGAGAAAGATATTCGGTGCAGCAGAAATAAAATTAACTGTACGTCTTGAAAACGTGTCTTTATGCAACATATCTTTGCATTTAATAATACTCCTGGGATCGACTACATTACCGTTAACTAATGGATTTTGCGAGCCTGTTAAAGTATGCTGAGTGATAATGAAATATGCTCAGTAAAACGTAAACGTGAAAGCTAAACGCTGAGAGGTTCGTTCAGAATGAGTGCGAACGTTAGAGACTTGGTTGTGTGATCGCGTGCGACAGCTGTGGAGAGAACCAAACTCTAAAAAAAGTATATGTTAAACTCATTTCCACAGTACTCACTCACACACAAGCTTACACACGCTATACAGAACGGAGGGGTGTGGGAAAGGGGGAAGTCGTGGGTAAGCTAATTATTACGAATCAAGTTACTGGTTTGGTGACCGGCAAAAAATAATGACTGCTCTGAGTCCACAAATATGTCCAGATATGTGATGACACAGCGTGCAGCCCAACTGTGAAAAGCACATATAATGTCTCACCTCGGACACGCCGCGTCGCACGCAGGACACTTGGGTCTGACTGAAGTTTCCTAATGATGGAGTGTTCTTTGTCCTCGCCTGTCGTAGCATGACTTTTTCAATCCATGGGTATTTTATGCAGAGTTTCGTGACCTCTTCGAGTCTTTATTCGGACAAACGTATGGTGATCAAACCCCTCGTGTCGTGTTTTGTGGTTCCTGTTATTTACATTGTGGTCGGTTTATAAAGCGAGTACCAGCACTCTGGCACAAACAGCTGGACCAGCACAACTGCAACACTTCAGGTCAAAAACAAGACCAAACAAAATAAACATAGGCATTATGACGCGTTCACTACAAACAGCCATTTAACATTAAATTACAAATTGAGAAATTATTTTTTAATCCATTCTAAGTAAAATTGTCTCAAGCTTTGGAATTTGTTTAAGTGAAGCGAAAACACAACGCTTCCAACTAGACTGACACTGTTACATTTTACAGGGCCTTCATTAACCTCCAGGGTCATTATCATTATTATTATCGGTTAATTAATCCGTATCATGTTGATCATACTGAATAACTCAAATTGTACAGTAACTAAATGTTTCAGTAACTATACTGAAACTGATCTAAAAGGTATGTGTGAGAATGAGCGTCGCATCGGCCTTTGGAGCGTAAGGGTTAAAACAACTTAGGGAACACGCGCAACTCACGCGACTTGCTTCTGTCCAATACTCATCTTTATTTTGTAATAGGAAAAGGTCGTCTGAAACCGATTTTTTGCCGATTCGGTTTCAGAAGTGGGAGCGCGAGCCCAAAGCTTCGCGGTGTGGAGATGAACGTTAAAACGGCCCCTTGTCCTCTGGTTTTGATCGTGTGTGTTGTTACACAGGAGGGCGTGCATGTGAGAAACTGAGAAACAGCGATCCGTTAGACCTGCTGTAACCACACCTTCAGCACCTGCAATAAGCTATGATTACAAACAAGTCAGCAATACGAGTGCTTTCGTTAGCCAACATTACGAACCTACGAAGACCTCATATAGCCTGAGAGCACGCGCAAGAGTGAGAGTACCAGATGAATCTGTTTTTAAGATCAGCAAAGTCATAAACATGCATAGCCACAAACTCACCAAAGCCGTCGCCCCTTTCCCGGTCTCATTCTCATACACACACAGACACACATACAAGCACACTCCCGTGCATACACATACTCTCACGTGCACACTCGTACACATACACAGGTTTTCTAATATCTCTCTATGTAAAGCTATAAAAATGTTACACGCAACAATTGGAAATGTGTAACACACATATACATAAGGCTGAACAATTTGAATACAATAATGCATTAAGTTAGTGGTTACCTGTGTGGTGGAGATAGGCTTCAAGAGGAGTTATCTCTCCAGGTATCTGTGTGGTGGAGATGAGCTTCAGGAGGAGGTATCTCTCCAGGTATCTGTGTGGTGGAGATGGGCTTCAGGAGGAGTTATCTCTCCAGGTATCTGTGCGGTGGAGATAGGCTTCAGGAGGAGTTATCTCTCCAGGTATCTGTGCGGTGGAGATAGGCTTCAGGAGGCGTTATCTCTCCAGGTATCTGTGCGGTGGAGATAGGCTTCAGGAGGAGTTATCTCTCCAGGTATCTGTGTGGTGGAGATGAGCTTCAGGAGGAGTTATCTCTCCAGGTATCTGTGTGGTGGAGATGGGCTTCAAGAAGAGCTGGTTCACAGGAATGAGCTGAGCCATGTGTCTAATGAGAGGATTTCATCAGCCACAGCTCTCCCACTCACCACAGCTCCAGAAAAGCAACTAATTATGGTGCAGCAACTATGCAGATAATGATAGGGCTGATATGTGAGGAGTATGGATAGTATGAGCTGATATGTGAGGAATATGGATAGTATGAGCTGATATGTGAGGAGTATGGATGAGTACCACTAACTCTGATATCACTGATATATATTTAAAAAGTTTTTATTCAGCTCTGAATAAACAATTAGGTGTCATATATAGCAACATTTAACCAGTAGAGTATGTAGGAATAAAGCAAAAGTAAAGGAATAAAGGAATGCATCAAGCCCTTGTTTTCAGTTCACATCAAGTGAGGCTTGTCTGTAGTTAATCAGTCATGTTCCAAAGTGGCAGTAACTGGTCTGTGTTTCTTATATGAAGCAACTCATCTGTGTTTCTTTTCTTATATAGAGTGGCAGTAATTGGTCTGTGTTTCTTATATAGAGTGGAACTGTCAGGTCTAATGTGGAGTTGGGATCTTGCACCACTGACTGCTGAGAGGTCTTGTTTAATTTGGGGAGGGTGCTGTGTTCAGTGATGTGTTCAGTGCTGTGTTGTGAGCACACACTAGGAAGGCATGAATGTTGTGCTGCACTATACTATGATGTGTTTAGGGCTGTGTTGTTGTGTTCAGTGCTGTGTTTAGTGTTGTGTTGTTGTGTTCAATGTTCAATGCTGTGTTCAGTGTTGTGTTGAGTGTCGTGTTGTGTTCAATGCTGTGTTCATTGCTGTGTTAAGTTCATTGCTATGTTGTGTTCAGTGCTGCGTTGAGTGCTGTGTTCAGTGTTGTGTTCAGTGCTGTGTTCAGTGCTGTGTTGTACATATACACTGGGAAGGCCTCTTGGTGGTTTATACTTTGTCTTTCCCTGATGTCTAATACTGTGCCCTCCAAAACAAAGCAGAAGTAGAGGCTAAGTTGCCTTATAGTACTTAACATGAAGTAACCATGTGTGTGTGTGTGTGTGTGTGTGTGTGTGTGTGTGTGTGTGTGTGTGTGTGTGTGTGCTCGCTGTCGACCGCAGTTCTGTTTATTTGGAAACACCCCAGACTCCAGACAAGGATAAAGGGATTCCCCCTTTAACAAACACACACACAAAACACACACATTCACACATGCATACACACACACACACACACACACACACACACACACTCAGAGTCTCCTCTCTCTTCCCATTCTTATAACCTCCAATGTCTCGACTGAGGTCAGCAAGTCTGGTCTGTTCGCACGCCATTCTAACACACACACACACACACACACACACACACACACACACACACGCACACACTCACACACACACATGACCGGGCATTGCTGACTACAGTCTCATGATGATGTCATAGTGATGACCAGGCAGAGACTGTATGGACATTCCTGAACAACAGCAGCAGATGACTGAAGATCACATGATCACATGATCCTGGACGTCCCACTGTTCACACCACCAAGCTCCAAGCAGCTGAGCTTAAGGCTGCACACTAGAAATCAAAACTGCAACTGGAAGTCTCATTACATGGCCTGGTGTGGATTCTCTGATAGGATGTGGGGCTGACAGCTTGTTAGTGCTGATGGACCTCATTTCATTGTAAGAGCTTTTAATCAGCTGTGTGGCACAGGCAGCTTGTGCCATGCTGCTGATTGGCTGAGTTCTGCGCTGCTCTCTGGGCTGGTGGAGGAGTTCACACACAGTAGAGTGCGACCAAAAGGACAGTCAGGGAATATGGGGAAAGCTAAATTAAAGAGAGAAAGAAACAGGAAGATAGGGAGAGAAAGAGAGAGAGAGAGAGAGAGAGAGAGAGAGAGAGAGTGGTTGTGTGTGTGTGTGTGTGTGTGTGTGTGTGTGTGTGTGTGTGTGTGTGTGTGAGGGAATGTGTGTGTGTGTGTGTGTGTGTGTGTGTGAGTGACAGAGAGAGAGTGTTTGTCTGTGAGTGTGTGTATGTGTGTGTGCTGGTTTGGGGAATTCTTCAGTGTGTTTTCTTCTTCCCACCCTCATCCACCCTCCTCCATCATTGCATCAGAAATAAAACTGAAAAAGAAAATAAAAACATGGCACTTTCCCTGCCTGGCAGAGTTGTTTCTAAAGCCGCATTAAAGGTTCGTGTGGGTCACCGGGAAAGCCACATCCCTGCTGCTGGATTTGCTTTTTGCCTTCTCACCCCTTCTTCTCTCCAACTCTCCTTCTCTCTCCACTCCCCTGTCTGTTCTCCTCTCAGATCTCCACTTTTTCATTCTTGTCTATTTCTGAAGAGCCCTGTCTGTCTGTGTCTGTCTGCGTCTGTCTGTCTGTATGTCTCTGTCCGTCCCTCCGTCTTTCTGTCATGTTCCAGCTGGCAAGGGAGACCACCAAGCGCAAGCACAAATACACAAATACACATTGTATCCGGGGGGGGGGATGTGGTGAGCAGAGTGGATGACGGGGGGACTGGCTGGTTACTGGCTGGTTACTGGCTGCCCAGCGTACTTCCTTGTTTTTGCTCGTGCTTGTTTTTGGGAAAACCCTGTTAGAGTGGGCTGGAGCTGCGAGGGTGGTGCAGCAGTGTAGGCTGAACATACACCCACCAGCAGCTCTCTCTCTCGTCTTTCTCTCCTCTCCCTTTTTCTGGAGGGAAACTGTTGTAAAGGTGGATTGTTTGGTGTGCATTTGTGTGTGTGTGTGTGTGTAACTGAGTGATTTACTCTGTCATTTGCTCAGTCAAAGTAGTTCCACATGTGTATTTTTAAACCTTTTTAATGGTGCTTTGGGGTCCATGTAACATGAGTTTACTAGGAGGAGAGATGTTAGCAGTGATTAGTTAGGAGTGATGAGTTAGCAGTGGTGAGTGAGGAGTGGTGATTTAGCAGTGGTTAATTAGTTGTGATGAGTTATCACTGGTGAATAAGCAGTAGTGGGTTAGCGGTGGTAAGTTAGCAGTGATTAGTTATTGAGTCTGATTTTCCAACACCAGAGAAAAAAGAGAGGGAATGTATGGGGAGATGAGCAATACATGATTTCAAGTACTAATAGTATACACACACACAGACACACACACACACACACACACATACACTAACACTTGAATGAATGGGATACCATCAGAGTACCAGTGGGACCAGTGGGTGGAGATGTCATCAAAATGCAACATGCATGCGCTGTGATACGCACACATGGAGCACTTGTGCGGTGGTGTGGTTGCCGATGACATCATAAAGCACCGCCACAGTTCCACTGCCGCAGGCTACGGTGGTGCCACTGATTATGACCTCATAAACCAGTGTCTCTGAAGAACTCCTGGCAGTGAGGAAGAGAGAGGAGCAGCTCACCCAGCTCACCCACCTTTTCCAACTGTACACTAGAATGAAGAGCTCAAAATGTCTATGAGGACGACTTCAGGGAGTGAGGACAAGAGAAGAACATAGGAGAGGACCAGAGAGAGAGAAAGGCTCTGGTTGGGTCTTGTGGTGGAGAGGGAGCTGGTGGGAGGGCATTTTAGAGCAACAGAGGCTCTCGTTGGGTGTTGTGGTGAGAGGGGGATGGACAGAGGCTCCGGTTGGGTGTTGTGGTGAGAGGGGGATGGACAGAGGCTCTGGTTGGGTGTTGTGGTGGAGAGGGGGATTGTTACTGTCACTTTGGCAACAACACCAGGACACATATTGCAGTCATTATCACAGTGGAAAAATGTTTTTCTGCAACATGCAATTACTATAGATTACAGATCAGCCTTCATAGCATCTGAAACACCCGCCAGAATGAAAGAGACACTGCATGGCTGTATAAATGCATGTGTGTGTGTGTTTAAGTGTATGTGTGTGTGTGTTTGTGTAAGTGCATGTGTGTGTATGTTTGTATAAGTGCACGTGTGTTTACATGCATATGTGGGTATGTGTGTATGTTTGTGTAAGTGTGTGCATGTGTGTGTGTGTTTGTATGTGCATGCATGCATGTGTGTATGTTTGTGTAAGTGCATGTGTGTATATGTTTAAGTGCATGTATGTTTAAGTGCATGTGTGAGTATGTTTAAGTGCATGTATGTTTAAGTGCATGTGTGAGTATGTTTAAGTGCATGTATGTTTAAGTGCATGTGTGTATATGTTTAAGTGCATGTATGTTTAAGTACATGTATGTTTAAGTGCATGTGTGTTTATGTGCATGTGTGTTTAAGTGCATGTGTGTGTATGTTTAAGTGCATGTATGTTTAAGTGTATGTGTGTGTATGTTTAAGTGCATGTATGTTTAAGTGTATGTGTGTGTATGTTTAAGTGCATGTGTGTATATGTTTAAGTGCATGTATGTTTATGTGCATGTGTGTATATGTTTAAGTGCATGTATGTTTAAGTGCATGTGTGTATATGTTTAAGTGCATGTATGTTTAAGTGCATGTGTAAATGCAGTATGTAAATGTCCTAAACAAACACCGATGAGTTTATTAACTGTTAACAACATGGTTATAGAGGTTTAATAGCTCCTTAATAGACACATGTTTAACTGTGACCCCTAGTAAGTACAGCAATAATTAGAGATCATGTGCAACGTGTGTGTGGCGATATGTATTTTTATTTGAAACAAGTGATTTGTGCAACTGTAAGTGACTTGGTGTGTACAAGTTCTACAGCACTCATGGTTGTTTGAGTAGCCCCCTCTTGAGGTCAGGCGAGGTGTGACTGAATTTTGTTTGATGAAGGGAGTGATACGATGAACTGCATTCCTCTAAAGGGAACGTCAGTGAGGTCCAGAATCAATGGGAAGAAAACGTTTCCCCCCTATTGGAGTCATCTCCGTTCAGATGCACAGCTGCACTGCCCGCTTCCATGCATTTAACGGGACAACTGGCCCTCGGTCAGTCGTCCTGAGACACCTGCCAGCCGGTGAAGTTGGAGAATCCCTGCATGGCTCATCACATCGCTTCTCACACTATAACGTGCTCCTTTCTATATGGAAACACCACAACACTTTTCCCAACGTGTAAAGCACAGTTGGTTCAAACAGTCTGGTTCAAATTTGTCTGGTTCAGCAAGATATCTATATGAGAATGTGCAGGGAAGCGGGTCTAACCATGTCACAATGGTGAAGGCACGCGATGTTTTACACATTTTTTTTTTTTTACCGTTGGTTTTAGCAAGTCTCTCCCTCAACAAAATGATCAGATCAGACTCAGAACACTAACGGTCATGATAGTTTCCAAAATGAAATATGTTAGTAACTCTCAGCTCTGCATCGGTAAAGGCATGTTGAACTGTTTGCGTTCGAAAAAGCGTGTGACCTGAAAGCTACATATCTTGAATATTTCTGTGTAAAAAATACAGTTCAGTCTAGTCAAGAGAATCTGAATGCTTTGACCAGGCATGCCAAAATATGTAATATATGTGTTCATATTTAATCTCGGCCGCAAACCCGTTACAAAGATATCTGTATTCCACTGAAAGGGGAAATACAGCACACCAACCTAAAACACAATCTTGCTCTTGCAGAAGCAAAATACCTTTAATACTGATCTGACTTCGTAACAAAAATACACGAAATGTAATTAAGCAAAAACAGTGAGTTTTTACTGTCTGTCAGAGCATTTTAAATACAAGCCGTTACATTGAAAGTATTCCTTACAAAGTCGTTTGAAATGACTGCGCAAATATTTATAACAAATGTGGTCGAAAGGTGATTGAAATGCGCTCGTGCGCCGCGTCCGCTTTAGTGGGCGCGCGCTGTCTTTCCCTGTTTGTTTGCTTGCTGGCCCAGTGCAGAAACACGAGCGGACACTTTTACGGAAGGAATGCATTCTGTGGCCTGGAGACTCGCTCTCTTTGTAATTTGCAAACGCAAAGAACTGTACAACTGTGCACAGACGGTAAAGATAAAAAAAATCGACAGACTCCTGGCAGCGAGGTGCCCTCTGGGCCCTGGTTCTCGTCTCCTAGCAGGGACCTTCGAAAGCTGGTGCAGGTGTTATATGAGACACGCGGGCATGAAATATCAGATGCTGTTCTGGAAGTCGTCATGTGTTGCTCTTCTAGCACGAGACACTTCCGAGCAGCTACTGCTCACCAACAGAATACGTACAATTCCTTTATATTTTAAAAGTATATAGTATTCGGGTGCTGGTGACTGTGAATATGTGTGTGCGTGCGTGCTTTGACATGAGTCGCATTCTATAAAAGAACAAAATAATAATATAATGACGAGTCTGAATCTGCGCTGCTATCTCCGCTGATTAAAGCGGAATCACGAACAGCCCAAGGTTCTGGCTGATAACGGTCCTTTGAGTTTCCCCACGAACAATCACTCTCTTTCAGCTGGAATCTGTCTCACGAAAGCTGGTGGTCCATTTGTACTGAAACACATCATTTTTCATCACATTATTAAGCCGTTACCCACATTGTCTTTGCGAAGAGATGAGTGTGTTTTAAAAAGAGGGGTACGACCAGACATATGTAACCCTTACCTTTACGGTATTAAATATCTGAGGGTCCCATACCCACATCTCCCCTGCTGGATCGGATCATTAAAATGCGTTCAGGGCTAGGTCTCTCGCGCTCCCGGCTGTCTGTGCGGCTGTAACCGTAGAAACTGCGCGCTGAAAAGCAGGAGTCTAATATGACAGGCGCGCGGAGAAGGACCGCGTGCGGTTAGATATTAATAATGAACAGATGCGGCAGGGGATGACGGGCTGAAATATCGCCAGTGTCATTGTCTCGTGGCCCTCACCATAGAGAGGTCTAGACTGTCTTTACAGCTGATGCGACTACAAGGTATTTTATTTGCAAAGCCTTTAACTTATTTGTCTATGGTTTCAAAGACCTTTATCCAGATATTTACTGGGAAACCAAGAACAAAACACAAATCCGCAAAATTCGTTGAACTTCTTAAACTTTCCTTCTCAAAGCACACTGAATTGCCACTGTGTATGAAAAATGCTAATAACCTTGGCACGCGTGGACTCGCCTTGCTTTTTTTTCTTCCCATACAGACTGATGTCATGTGGCCGAGACGTGCACGTGCCCTATATTCACGTTATTTACCCTCGTTTTGGCACAGATGGATGGCAGTGGTTAACGCAGTGGCAAAGCCGAAAGAAGTGGGTGCTATATAGAAAAGTAAGCTCGTCTGCTTATTCTGGCGGTTATCAATAATACGTTATCCCATTTATTTTATTCAGAAAACCTGAGGGAATACAATATTTTACTCTTAGAGAAAACATCAAATTTAACAACATCTGCGTTCTTGTTTTATTAATATTATTGTTTTGCGTTATTGTTATCTTTATTAATGTTTTGCGCTTTTATTATTATTATTATTATTATTATTATTATTATTATTATTATTATTATTATTATTATTATTTTATTACGCACGATCATACTAGGCTATTTCTGACTGCAAGTAATCCAGGTTTTGCCAGTTTCTCAAGTTCCCTTTTTACATTTGAACTCCAAAAGATCTTGATGTCTTTCGTCTTTCGATAGTGTCTACTCGTTCGGAAGGCCGTTAAATATTCACCATTACGGAATGATTTTAGCCTTAATTCTAAAACGTCCCTGCAGCATTACGTAATTGCTTAATTTCGTAATACGTCTAATTGTATCTTTGACCACACAAACGCCCTAAAAGAATACACATGAGAGTTTTTTTAAATTAAGAATGTAAGTTGCAAGAAGATTTTTAAAAATATTTTTTACAAATTGATGACAGCTTTTTTAAAATCATCTCCTCATTAAAACATTTTATTAGAAGGCCCCTCATTTAACTGCGGGGATTTACTCGCAAAAAATTGATGACCTTTTCTTTTTTAAGTGTACATGACATACCGGGAAAACATGCTTTGAAACATACACTCTCTTCGGACAAAAAACGTCATGAATTATCATTCAAACCGAAGAAGGGTCTGGATGCCCTCTGAACAGCAAGATCGCTGCTTTTTGTTCTGTTTCTACGGGAGTAGCATGATAGTAAATCTCTCTCTCTCTCTCTCTCTCTCTCTCTCTCTCTCTCTCTCTCTCTCTCTACTATTCACCCACAGTTAATATCTAACGACAAACGCGCCAACTAGTGGTAGAAATTTTTTCTCTGAGATTGAGCGGGTTGGGTGTGTCATCACAGATACGTATAAACGTACAAGGTGCATCATCACTGTTTAATTAAGATATTCTATTCAAATGTATAGCATACATAATCACAGTTTATTTAATCATATTTAACACACAGGTATGTCGTCAGCACTATTTGATTACATGTATAAGGTGCATTATCACTGTTTAATGACGTTCTTTTCACATGTTAATTAATAACATGCATCTTCAGTGTTTAATTAATAGCATTTAACAGACACATATATCAGCACTGTTTAATTAATACCATTTAGCATACACATATAACATGCATCTTAATTTTTTAAATAACGTTTAAATGCATGGATTATTACTGTTTAATTTCTGAACCTACGTCTAATTCCTAATTGGGCTGTAAACATCTTAATAAACACCAAATGCATGTCAATTAACTGGGCTTATAACTTTTTGTTTTCGTTAGTAATTGAAATTTTCTTCAGAAATTATAACTGAAAATTTCTTCAGTCGATTAACTGAAATTATTTGAATCATTGTGAATTCCTAATCTTGTCATCTAAGTTAAAATAAAAATATTGAATGCACATGTATTATTATTATTCATTATTATTATTAGTAGTAGTAATAATAGTAGTAATAGTAGTGGTATTACATCAGATGATGTTGATGTATTGTGGTCGTTGTCGTTGTAACTCGCAGACGTTATTAATAACAGTAGTAGTAGAATACTGCCAGAAGCTGCAGTACGTGTGCTTTAAGGCGGCTGTTATTTTGTTTTTCGCAGTTTTTGTTGTCGTCTGAAGAGGAAACCAAGATGTACTGCTCAATAATTTGCCAATGGTTATGAGTCATTTAAACAACGATTACTCCAATTACCAAAGAGTATGACGCGCTGTGACATTCCTAACCAATTAGGAGCTGTTGTAAGAGCTACCATTACACCCACTGATGCGCGTGGGGTAAGCATGGTTGCACGACCAAGTCCACCAATATCAACCTCATCTTTAATGCAGTCTTGTTTCCCTGCGTACTTCACTACAATTTCTCTCTCTCTCTCTCTCTCTCTCTCTCTCTCTCTCTCTCTCTCTCTCTCTCTCTCTCTCACACACACACACACA
>JAOYMR010000008.1:19621401-19632333 GCA_025802075.1 Tenebrosternarchus preto | reverse complement strand
GTCTCTGGAACACTGGGACACAGAGCAGTAGGTTATAGTTATCTAGGCAGGTCTCTGGAACACTGGGACACAGAGCAGTAGGTTATAGTTATCTAGGCAGGTCTCTGGAACACTGGGACACAGAGCAATAGGTTACAGTTGTCCAGGCAGGTCTCTGGAACAGTGGGACACAGAGCAGTAGGTTACAGTTATCCTGGCAGGTCTCTGAAACACTGGAACACAGAGCAGTAGGTTACAGTTATCCAGGCAGAGATCTGGAACACTGGGACACAGAGCAATAGGTTATAGTTATCCAGACAGGTCTCTGGAACACTAGGACACAGAGCAGTAGGTTACAGTTATGCAGGCAAGTCTCTGGAACACTGGGACACAAAGCAGTAGGTTACAGTTATCCTGGCAGGTCTCTGGAACACTGGAACACAGAGCAGTAGGTTACAGTTATCCAGGCAGGGCTCTGGAACGCTGCAGTTATTATCTGAGCAGCAGAACAGCCCACGGCTAAAACAGCTGTATGAGTCACATGCAGGAGAGCCCGGGGATCTGAGCCGAGCCCGCACGCTCCCAAAACCGACACCGTGCTTCTCGTCAGATTCAGTGTCAACACACACACTCCAGGGATGGCGTGATTGCCTGCAGGAAGTGTGTACTCATGTGTGTACCCAGCCCTGCATAGATCGCCGTGTTAAAGGATGACACCCATGACCCTTTGTGGTCTTGCTTGTTGACCTCAGTGACTGCTGCGCAGACCTGTTACATCTCATTGGCCAGTCTGTTTCGTTACTGGCCAGATTCGTTCATTATTGGCCAGAGGGGTCAGGAAGGCTGGGCCGTCCCAGGCCGCAGATCTGGGGAGGAGCCCAACCTTCCTCGGGCCTGGCCACACGAGAGCTTGCTAACTCCTCTCTCAGCAGCTAAGATGGAGCCAGCATTAATGCGGAACTCAGCGGCATGCCAATCACAGAGCCATTACCAGCAGGATGAGGGAGAGGGAGAGAGCGACAGAGAGGGGGAGACAGGGAGACAGAGAAAGATCTAGAGAGAAAGACAGGGAGACAGAGAGATAGATCGAGACAGAGATAGAGAAAGAGATGGAGAGAGACTGTGTAGGGTACTGAAAATATAGTTCTGCAAAAACAGATCACACACATGATGGAGAACTCGTACTAGTACATGCAACACATGAACTACTAAGTGCGTGTGCTTGTGTGCATGTGCATGTCTGAGATGTATGTGTATGCTCCTGTGAGAGGGGTGTGTATGTATGGGTGTGTATGTGTGAAATATGTATATGTATGTGAATATGCAGCTGTGTGTATTTGCTCATGCGAACGCAAGTCGTGGTGCCCTGGGTCTGGGCTTTGGGTCAAGTGTTGGGTCAGATAAAAGGGGATCCAGTGGTGTGAGAGCAGTGCAGACGTGAGCCGTGTTTATGGCACTATGGTAACAGACCAGCACAGCTGATACTGAACAAACACTCCTAATAGTATTCAGCAAGAAGGTGTGTATGTTTACTTGTTATGGCCCAGAAAACTGTTTAGTGTGTGTGTGTGTGTGTTGTATAATATAATGATTCTTTAGTTAGATGGGTCCTCTTTGGTATTTTTAAATGAGGCCACACCCTATTTCCTCTCAGGCAAGGGTTGTCTAAGGCCGTGTGTATGTGTGTGTGTGTGTATGCGGTACTTTGATCAAACTGCCAGGAGAGTGGTGGCATAAGACTGAGTGGAGAAACCTGACGGACAGGACTAGTATTCCCCCTGCAGCTAAACGCAGACCACACAAACACACACACCTACACAGACACACACAACACACACACACACACACACACACACACACACACATACACACACACACACACACAGACACACACCTACACAGATACACACACACACAGACACACACATACACACACACACACACACTCCCACAAGTCAAACCACAAAATGAATACTGTGACACCCACATAAGCATTGCACACCCCTTCACCCTGACACACACACACACACAAACAAACACAGTTGTGTGGGAGACG
This sequence comes from Tenebrosternarchus preto, assembly GCA_025802075.1. NCBI lineage: Eukaryota > Metazoa > Chordata > Actinopteri > Gymnotiformes > Apteronotidae > Tenebrosternarchus > Tenebrosternarchus preto. The sequence goes on along the minus strand of JAOYMR010000008.1, from coordinate 19,630,298 downwards.
GGAGCAAAGGGTGGAGGAGCACGGATGGAGAGGCGCACGGCTGCAGCACACTGGGTCTCCGCCGGCAGACGAGCTGTAAAAGCACAGAGCAAACGCATTGACAAGAAAAGAAACGCATGCAAAGAGAAGTGCAGAGAACCTCCACTGTGAGCAGAGCACTATTCAAACCTTCCCTTTTCTCACACAGACACACACACAAACAAACACACGCACACACACACACTCTCTCTCTCACACACACACACACACACACACACACATATACACACACACACACACGCACACACTCTCTCACACACACACATGCACACACGCAAGTGCATGCCGAATTTAGCCCATGATAAATGACATCACTGGATGCTTGTTGAGACACATCTGTATATAAATGATCAACATGTTTGGAGGTCTGAGTTTGTACAACTGCGGCCTCTTGATGTGTCAGGAAGATAGAGCTAATACTGTAAACAAGGAGAGGAGAGGAGAGGAGAGGAGAGGAGAGGAGAGGAGAGGAAAATTTATTTGCATTTTGACACAGCAGCTGTTGGGTCTGCAGTATATATCTGTTATAATGCTATATGCTTTCTCTGTGTATGTGCATGTGTGTGTGTGTGTGTGTGTGCATGTTTTTAGGTGCTTGTGTTTAATGTGTATGAATAGATATGTGCATTTACACGTGTGTCTGTAGGTGCTTCAGTTTATATGGGTGTATGCACATGTATGTGTATATGTGTGTGTGTGTGTGTGTGTGTGTGTGTGCTGCTTGTGTTTGTAGGACACCTGCATAGACCACGCCCAGGTCTCTGACATCACTCAGATGCCCTCTCCTTTAGAGAGCTTCACTCAGTCTTTGAAGTCCAAACAGAGTGAGGAATCTTCAAAGGCTTACAACTGTACCAGTGCCAAAAACTGAAACGAGTCGCTCTGGGTGTGTGTATGTGCATGTGTGTGTGAGTATATGTATGTGTGTGTGTGTGTGTGTGTGTGTGTGTGTGTACACTCACATGCGTTGCTGTGTCTGTGTCAGTATGTGCTGTATCTAATTGTTCTAATCTGACCAGGGCTTTGCAAACCTTCAAACTCACCTGTGGTGTTTCTTTGTATCAGTGCTGTGCTGCTAATGCTGACCCTTCACCAGGCCAAAGTCTCTCAGTGCACCAATGACTCTCGCAACTGTAGGGACTCATTATGAGAGAAATTCATGGGAGAATACAGAACGCATGTCTGAAGAGTTGATTTATCACACACACACACACACACACGCACACACACACAGAAAGACAGCCCTGTGGCTACTTATTGGGTAGTACAGCAGCTTTCCCAGCGGGCACCACTATTGATGACTGTCTGTCTGACTGTGTGTCTGATTATCTGACTAACTGTCTGTCTGACTGTCTGAGCATGTGTACAGGGGGTCCCTGGCACCGTGTGTGGACATGGACAATAGTCTGTAATCCCTGAGTGAAAGCTCAGTATACCAGCCTAAACATGCCTGGTTGAGGAACATCAAGGGGAGGGCTTACCTTGTGCTGGATGTCACACACTTACACACATGAACACACACACAAACACAAACATAAACACACACAAGAACACAAACACATACACACGCATGAATACAAGCACACACACACACACAGACACAGACACACTCTGGTTGGACAAGCCCCGTCTTCTCTTCTAAACTTGGCCACTTTGTTGTGCAGTTGTGCTTTATGATGTCACCTTGATTAAAGCAGTGTAGCGCTTAACAGAGGAGCTTCATTTCCTTTAGAAATCCCCCTCCTTACACTCCAGAAGCTTCCCCAAACAGAGACATCCCAGAGCCCAACCTCACAACTCTCTCTCACTCTCCTGCTTCTTCTTCTTCCTTTCCTCCTGGATAAGGAGACAGGCCCTCTCTGTGTGCAAGTGCTTCCCTGTTTAAGCTCTGAAAAGACTCCATTAACTCCTCCTGCTGATTCAGTAAAGCATCACTCCTCACTTGAGAACAGCAATGGGCCAGAAGTCCACAGATTTGAGCCATACTACACTACCAAAATAAACTGGCTTAGAGGGGGTTTTGTAAGATAGAGTGCAGAGAGAGAGAGAGAGAGAGAGAGAGAGAGAGAGAGAGAGAAAGAGAGAGAGAGAGGTGCGTATAACAGGAATGGCATAAAATTATTCAGTTGTTTATTTTTCAGCCATTCTTAAGAGACAGGAGAATTCTGCAAATAACATGTCTAGACTAGACAGATAGAATACACCATATGCCTCTGTGAGAGTTTCTGTGAGTATCTGTGTTTCCATGTGTTTCTGAGTCTCTGAGTAAGTGTTTGAGTCTCCGCGTGAGTCTCTGTGTATCTGTATCTATATCTTTGTGTCTCTGTGTGAGTCTCTGTGCATCTGTGAGTCTCTTGAGTCTCTGTGTTGCTGTAAAGTGCCTTGTGAGAGAGGTTCTGATCTCCAGATCAGATGTGCAGATCAGTCACCGGCTTTGTGCAGGTCTGTGCTCCACCAGCTCACTTTAACGTACAGCAGAGCTGAGGTTCAGACTGGCAGCCCCAAACAGATGAAAAATAACCTCATGATACACACATGCACGACACACTCTCTCTCTTTCTCTCTCTCTCTTTAGAGATGAGTGAGAAAAGGAGAAGGACAGAGAGAGAGAAAGGAGAGAGAGAGAGAGACACACACACACGGACATAAGGCACAGTGTGCATGAAGAGGAAGTGGGAGAGGTGTAGCACATCTCTGGTCCTTTGCATGGGCGACTGTAGTTCTGACTTACAGGAAGAGGAACGCAGGTGCAGGCTTCACGACAACTACGGAAACGTCTTCACCCTCCATGAACACAGACGATTTCCTCCCAAACCGCCCATTACTGTCTACACCACCCCAATTCACTGAGTGGTGGAGAAACAGAGACTGTAAATGGAAACAGCACACAGGAGACACAGAGCACTGCGCTATGTCGCTGGTTAATTTTACCTGAAAACATGCACACACACACACACACACAGAGCTCTGTTCTGTTCCTCCGAGACCCCCCCCCCCCCCAACACCTCCGCTGCCTCCGTTCCTCATATCTTAACCAGCCGAAAGCCTCAGATAGCAGCGTGTCACAACCCCAGTGAGCAAACACAGACAGACTGAGACTGCGGTGCTCAAACACACAGGTGTGAAAGGAGTCCACCAGCTTATCGCAGGGAGAAGGCCTGGACAGCCAGTTCAACTTCAGCGCATGATCGATTTCAGCCTGTTATCAAATACCTATCGAACCCCTCTTTATAGACATTAATACAAATATTTACCGTGTCGAGAGGCAGAGGCAGGGAGGAACTGACTCTGTTCTTCAACAGCCTGGGTCAAGTTTCAGCACTGCCCTGGGCAAGCGTGTATACACACACACACACACACACACATGCAGACACATACTCACATGTACACACACACATGCGCACATACACACATATGACAAAGTGAGAAAAATATGCCAAGTGAGGAAGATATGTTTCTTTTAAGATTGGCAGAGAGAGAGAGACAGAAAGAGAGAGAGAAAGAGAGACAGGAGGAAGTAAACGGCTAATCAGGTTTGGCGGCTGAGTGGTCGCGTGCACATGTGTGTGGACGAGTGAGTAAGTGTGTGTGTGTGTGTGCAAGTGTGTGTGTGTGTGTATGTGCATATGTGTGTGTGTATGTGTACATGTGTGTGTGTATGTGTGTGTGTGTCTCTCTCTCATGATCTCTCCATTTTCTTCGTCTGTTCTGTGGTTATGATATCATTAGGAGAAAAATGCAGCATTCCTCTCTAAGTGCCCCCCACCCGCATCAAATATTCATACAGCCCAAACCAGGGGGCAGGGTGGAGTAGGAAGGGAGCAGGAGGGGTGGGGCAAGGGCAAGGCCGCGGTAGGGCCAGGACTGGGCCACCCTAGTCAGGCAATTGTGGCCTTCCTGTCACATGTTCGCACTGAGCAGGGGTTTCCCAGCAGACCTACAGACATTAAATGGCAGGGTTTAACACCTGGAGAGGCACAAACGCACACACACCTAGTTGTACAAGCTGACTGAACAATTCAGAGCATGTACACACACACACACACACACACACACACACCCTCTCGCTTTTTTCGCCGTCTTTGTTTTCTCGCCCTTTCTCTCTGTTTTTTTCTCTCTCTCTCTTGCTCGTGGCATGTGTATGCATTACCCATCAGAATCCTGGCTTGGTCCTTCATGTTTCAACGGCACTGGCTGACTGAGAGTGGCAACACATGGGGTGGAGGGTAGAAGAACACATACATCACCCCAGGGGTCAGAAGCAGACTGTGATATATTACCCCTGGGTGCAGAAGAGAGAGAGCACGCACTAAATCCATATCAGAGTGTCCGTTATGCTCTCAGTATCAGTATGAAATATTCAAATCTGCCCATTACTCTGCATTAAAAACCACAGAATGTGCACATGCTCCTCACACATTGTCCTGATAGTCACATTAAACGTCCTCCATTAGAGCATGCCATCCCGCATGTATGATGGAGTGTGTGCGTGCGCATGTGCTTGTATGTGTGTGTGTATACGTGCATGTGCATGCATGTGTGTGTGTGTTTGTGTGTGCTCTGAATTGTCCAGACAGCTTGTACAACTTGTATAAGTGTGTCTAGGCACAATTTAAAAGATACATATTAAATAAGAAATGCTATGATTTATTCTTATTTATAAATCTTACATATTCATGTTTGATTTTAAACTTTATTTATTAATATGAGTTTGGATAAAAGATTTGAAAATGTAAAGATTTGAAATCTAAGAAAAAATACAAAATGCTTTAAAATGGATATTAGTTATATTCTAGTTTTATACTAATTCAGTTATATTCAATTGTTATATGTTTGTTGTGGAAAAATTTAGTTCATACCAAAACTGAAACATGATATTCTTTGCCCTTAAGTGCATTGCGTCCCTGATAATTGCTTTGGAACACATCCTGTCCAACGACAGCTTCGCTGTTCCTTTGTTATGGTGGAGTTTGTCTTAATCTTGTGGATTCTAATTGCATTCTGATTGTTTTGATGAGTTGTATGTTTATTCTATTCCAATTGTTTTAATCTGTAGGATTATAATTGTATTCTGATGGTTGTAATCTGATGGATCCTGATTGTGTTTGAATCGTGTGAATTGGCGGGGTCCTCTTGGGTTGCAGGAAGGGTCTAAGGTCTCTGCTCGTGTGTGCAGGCCACAGGGTGAAGATGGAGGACTCTCAGAAACAGTTCTCCGATCGGCTCAGCGAGATGGAGCGTTACCAGCGCACCAGCCTTCGGATGGGTGGGGGCAACGTCGGCACCCGTCCTCCACACCAGCCCCCCTACAGCTCCTGCGCTACCTCTCAGATACCAGGTAGGTGGGGGGGCAGTGGTTGGATATGAATATCTGCGTGCAGGTGTGAGAGATTATATTGGTGATAATGTTTAGTGGGTTTGGGGGATTTTTTGAGAGCCATGTAAGTACAGCATTTTGTCCCTGGATGCTCCTTCAGGTCTGTGTGTGTGTGTGTGTGTGTGTGTGTGTGTGTGTGTGTGTGCGTCTGTTTACAACTGATTCAGGTAAACCTGAAGTACACCAACCAAACTCAGACCACAGTCTTTGGAATGTAGCAACCACTCACTATATCTACACCAACATCAGTGTGTGTGTGTGTGTGTGTGTGTGTGTGTGTGTGTGTGTGTGTGTGTGTGTGTGTGTGTGTGTGTTTGTGTGTGTGAGAGAGAGAAAGAGAGAGAGAGAGAGAGAGAGAGAGAGAGAGAGAGAGAGGAGAGAGTAGCTGTATTTCTTATTGGCTCAAGACCTTATCTTGTCTTCCTGTATAATTACTGGTAGCGGCCGTCAGACATTCAGTACATTCAGTACATTCTCCTTTGTCCGTTATCCATATCGGTCTTTCCTACTGATATAATTTTTTTACAATACTGACCACTTCTTCTTGACCACAGAATTTCTCAGAGCTGCATCTTGTACAGATAAACTTTCTGGAGCTGAAAGTGAGAGATTTAGAGAGATTTAAAGAGCTCTAAATCCTCACAATGAAACCAACAGAACACGCAATGATGCTGTGCTACAATAACATGTTTGTGTGTTGCTTGGTGTCTTGTTTTTCGCATTAACATGCTTGGGGTGGGTGGGAAGTAAAGAATAACAGAAGAAAAACATAAATGAAAGAGACAGGCAGGTAAAAAGTGTGAAGCCAGCCAGAGAGAGACAGAAAAAAGAGGGGAAAGAAGTCGGATGAACGGTTGATGTTGAAGAAAGAGAAAGAGCTTGGAAGAAAATTAAATAAAACAAAAAAACACGAAAAAAATAATAACGGAGGAGCAGGAGGAGATGGAATGGAAGCAAACAGGATTAAAAGTTTGGAACGACAGCAGAAGCAGTGAGAGAGGATGAGAGAGATGTGTCGTCATGGCAGCAGGTGTGGAGAAGTGGGAGCCAGAACAAGGGAATTACAGAATCATCTGGCTCCCTGAATCTCTTTACTCACATTGCCTGAGTCATCAGTCTTTGTTGCCATCTTTTGCTTGTATTCCATCTCTCTCTGCTGTCCAGCCAACAGACAGGGGAAGATAGTAGAATGATGTGAGCCCCTTTCTTGGGCAGCTCTGTCAGCTGAACCATTGCACAAGCACCAGCAGGCCCCAAGGACGCCCTGAGCATCAGACGAGTCGGGCGGGGCAGGAGGAGACGGTTCAGGATGAGACAATTCAGGATGGGACGAGACGAAATGAGTTGGGATGGGTCAGGTTGGGATAGAAGGGAATGGGTTGAGGCTGGATGGAATGAGCTGGGACAAGATGGATGGGTCGGTATGGGTCGGGATGGGTCGGGATGGATGGGGATGTGTCAGGATGGGTGGTGATGGGTCGGGATGTGTCAGGTTGGGTCAGGATGGGTCGGGATGGGTCGGGATGTGTTGGGTTGGTCGGGATGTGTCGGGATGGATGGGGATGTGTCGGGATGGATGGGGATGGGTCGGGATGGGTCGGTATGGGTCAGGATGTGTCGGTATGGGTCGGGATGGATGGGGATGTGTCGGGATGGATGGGGATGGGTCGGGATGGGTCAGGATGGGTCAGGATGGGTTGGGATATGTCGGGATATGTCGGATTGGGTCGGGATGGGTCGGGATGGGTGGGGTCTGGTTGGGTTTGGCACAGATGTCTCTGATCAGTGGGCCACAGGCGAATGCCAGCGGGATCAGACTGTACATGAAGGACAAAGTCAAAGAAAGAGCGTTTCAACTGCCCAAAAGAGTCACTGGCACGGAGGGCTCGGAAAACTTACGGTGCCATGGATATAAAGTGGAACTGCAGAAAATTAGGAGACACACAGACCGAGAGAGAGAGACAGGAGGAGAGACACAGACCGAGAGAGAGAGACAGGAGGAGAGACACAGACCGAGAGAGAGAGACAGGAGGAGAGACAGATCGAGAGGGTGAGAGGGAGCTGGAAACAAAGACAATGATAGAAACTTGTGTTCCCTTTAATACTCACATCACTATGTGTACATATTACATCATTATAAACTGATTACTTTTTCAGGTTCATTATCACTGAGATGTTATTATACTGTTGACTATTTGTTCATTTGTCACACTTTGTTTTGTAGTCTTTTTTAAATAAAAAAATTCAATAGACTCAGTATCTAAAATAACACAGCAATGATGTAGCAGTAGTGAGGCTTCTGAATACATTCAGTAGGTTATTCAGACTTTGAATTAACTGTATAAATAAGATTTGCCTATAATTTGTCTACAAATTCAGTAGTTTTTAACGTCATTTTCTACAGATATGAACATGGACTCATGTCATTACAACATACTCAACAAGCGATTACTGACATGCTGTGGTCAGCATTCTGTAACTGGAGTTTAAATGGATTACATTTTGGTTGCATTTAAGTATATATTATGCCAATTTCTTCATTCCAGCACAGAACCGCATGTCTGTTTGCGTGGAAACCACCAGACACACTGTTCCCTCTAAGCTGCGCGCGTGCGCAATTGCTCACTGCTGACACGGTCTCCGCGCACAAAAAAAATCCAACCGCGAAATGAAAAAAAAAAAAAAACTCCAACCCGAAATGAAAATAAAGTAAACACATAACAATTCATTCTGTGTTGCTTTGCACGTGAGTTAGTGAGGTACCGGCGGTGACTGCTCCAACAAATGATGCGGTTCACATACGTATTTATGCAACTAATCAACGTTGACAGAACGTGACAGCGTCCTTATGTGCCGCCACCGTTGTTTTAGCTAGAATGGTGTGGACGATGCTAAGTGCTGCTTATGTGATCCTTTATAATAATGGCAAAACGAACGAGCAGTGACACACCCCCTCACCAAGACAAAGCAAAGAAGACATGCAATTCTTTTAAAGATGGAATGGCTGTCAGAATATGTGCAAACAGAAGAAAAAACGTTGAAACGGTGAGATTTTTTCTTTTTCGAGCGAGCAAGGTCTGCTCTGCAAAACATGTTGCGAAGCCAAAATAGCAAGCGAATTTGCGGAGGGAAAAGTGTGGACAGAATGGAAGCTGGACTACCTCAAGCGTCACATTCAGCACAAAAGTCATTTGAAAGCGGTTGAAATTGTAAGAAGATATAAGATGGGAATGGGGATCGGTACATTGTTGGGGGTGAGAGTGCCAAAGACCGAGAGAAGAGGAACGTGCTGACACTTGTAAAGAAATCCAACCCCGAGCAAGTTAAAGTTACTAGTTTATGAGAAGTAGAAAATGAAAACAGTCGTGTCATTACATACTGTATTTTGCAGAAAGAGTTACAGGCAGTGCCGCCGTTCGGCATACGCAGACCACGCAGCCTGCGTAGGGCCCCAACCATACTGCGGGGCCTCCAATTTACT
>JAOYMR010000008.1:19600073-19610083 GCA_025802075.1 Tenebrosternarchus preto | reverse complement strand
ACACACACACACACACACACACACACACACACACACACACACACACACACACACACACACACACACACACACTATCTCTCTCTCTCTCTCTCCCTCTGTCTCTCTCTCTCTCTCTTACACACACAAACACTTTTTCTAATCTGGCCTACAAATAAGTAGGTTCTGCACACCTATCAGTGTATTAAATGTTACATAATGTTATGTACGTTACATAACATTAAATTAATTTCTAAAACAAACCCAAGCATATGTTTTATTATTTACCCACACAAACACAGAGATTTAAACAGATATTGTAGGTCAATGTCACAGATAAGTAAACTCATACACACACAGCGGTCTGATAAAACTGGTAAAACTCATTATGAATACTACATGTTAAGCATTCCTTTTCACACACTATGTGTATATGTGTGAATATTTGTGTGTGTGCATATATTTGTGTGTGTATGAGTGTGTGTCATGTGATACCATAAGAGACACACTCTGGAATGTTTACTTTTCTCAGCTTGGCCCTGATTAAAACAATACACAGTCTTAATGTGAGAGGCCTGCCAACGAAACAAGTGCAAACTAATTCGTTCTGTTGCAATCACACTTTAAAGTGCACACACAACACAAACACACACACACATACCTCTAACTACTACTAACTAAGCCATTAAAATCACCAATCCATTAGAAACTATTAAAACGTTACTACTAGAAATGATTTTAAAATGAATTTACTTTAGGTTTACATGCTTACTGCAAGTATACATGCTTGAACAGTTTTATAGATTGAAGGATGGATGGATGACTGGATGGATAAAATTGTCATTTATACAGTGTTCCTGTGTAGTAGGTCTTTATTAGTATGTTGTGTAGGACTTGATTAAAGCAGTGTGTTGTGTTATAGGACTGTGGCCAGATCAGATTGACCCACCCAAACCTTGCAAAGTGGAGGATGACATCCGCTGGCCAAGTAAGACACACACACACACACACACATATAACACAAACTCACTAACACACACATTCAAATGTACATGCACACACACATATACACATACATATACACACACACATAAACATGCATGTGAAAGCACATACACGTGTACACACACGCACACACATGTGAGTTGGGCCCAGAGATGTATTTTGTATTTTGGGGAAAACAGGACAGTAAACCACAAACATGCTGTGGTCCTCAGATGACCCAGAAGTGCGTGCTTGTGTATGTATGCATGTGTGTGTGTGCATGTGTGTAGGATGATAGTGTTTATGCATTTCATTCTGAAGGTTAATCATAACATTAAGGGACCAGTAACAATGTGCAAAGAGAGTTTCAAATAAGTCAGTTACTCCACAGATGTAAACACACACACACACACACATACACACACATACACACACACACACACACATAAACACACACACACATACACACACACACACACACATACACACACACACATACACACACACATAAACACACACACACACCTACACACACACACATACACACACACACATACACACACACACACACACAAACACACACACACACACATAAACACACACACAATTTTCCTATATTGCCGCCTGCCCTTCCTATTACCGCAAAATCCCACAATGATGCCAGTACTGTTGCTGAGTCATCACATGAACACACACACACACATATTCAAAATAATACACAGACACACATACACCCAAAATAACACACACTCATACACTCAAAATGACACATACACACACACTCAAAATAACACACTCAAAATAATACACACACACTCAAAATAATACACACGTATACATTCAAAATAATACACACATACATTCACATAGGAACTCATACTACACACACATTTACATACACACACAAAATTGAATGCATACTATTACGCATAAAGTCATACCACACACACACACACACTATACACGTAAATGACCACTAAAAATGCCACAGTGAGTTGTTGCTTGTAGTCTCAGGGTGTGAAAAATGGGTGGAGAAGCAGGAAACGTCGGCTAGAAGCTAGAAACATCAGTGTATGAATTCAGAATGAATTCAGTATGAACTCAGACATTCTCTACGGTATTCAGGAATGGTGTTGGTGGAGGAAGGAGAATACCCACCATTGTGGATGGACTCCAGAACATTCTGTCGGTCAATATCATACCATATCATAGTAGAGTCCTGAGCTAAAAAACCAGCCTTCCAATTTGGAAATGATTTGTTAGATTCAACTTTATTTTCATTACACATGTATGAGTACAAGGCAACCAAATGCAGATTTGTGTTTGTGTGATTGCATTTTTAGTTTAAGCAGGAAAATATAGTTTGGTCCACATAGAGCACTGTGTCTCTATGTGGACGTCTGTGGTTCACCTGTGGTTTGCCTGTGTTTCACCTGTGGCTCGCCTGTGTTTCACCTGTGGCATGCTTATGTTTCACCTGTGGCTCGGCTACGTTCACCTGCAGTTTACCTGTGGCTTGCTTTAGTTTCACCTGTGATTCACCTGTGGTTTGCCTGTGGTTTGCCTGTGTTTCACCTGTGGTTTGCCTGTGGTTGCCTGTGTTTCACCTGTGGTTTGCCAGCATTGTGCCTTTGTTTACTCCACATGCTCCTTCAGCTGTGATAAAAAATTTTTTTTACCATACCACAGCTGAGACATCAGCATTACTCCCTGTAGCCTGAGATTCTGCCGTAGGAGTGAAGAGGAACTGGTTTGTTTGAACACTGGTATGGAGCTGTGATTATCAAGGGGTGATTTCCAGTGACGGGGAAACGGGAGGGAAGTGTCAGTTTCCCCTCAAACTGGTTGCCTGAACCAGCCTGCTGTTATCATGCAAACGGTGGAGTGCTTCTCTGCTGGACAAAAAAGGCCCAGTGATATTTGTGGTAACAGTGGTGAGACTGGTCTTACAGAGTGCAGTGGTCTTACAGAAGTCAGTGAGGCTTTATCTAGGGTTTCCTCTCTCTCTCTCTCTTTCTCTTTTTCTCTCTTTCTCTCTCTTGCTCCCTCTCTGCCATCCTCTCCCCCTCTGTCTCTCTCTCATTGTCTCTCTCTGCTGTCCTATTTCACTGGCTCTGTTTTCTCACTCTCTCTCTCACTCTCTCTCTCTCACTCTCTCACCTGCTGGGGTTGTTTATGGGTATCACAGGTGTGGGTCATCATGCTTTGCATTCTCATCTTCTAAACAAACTTTTCACAGGTGAGCTCTAGGATTTGCATCCTAGCCAGTGATGGGCCCCACAACACACACACACACATGCAAGCACACACACACACACACACACACACACACACACACATTCACACGTGCACGCACACACACAGAGGAGGCAAATGAGGTAAACCTCTGTGCTAAGATGGGTTACACGCTTCACTGTGGGTTAGTGGAACTCTGGGAATAAAACTGCTCCCTGTGGAGAAATGTTCACACACACACACACACAAATACGCACCACAAGCTCACTCACATGCACGTGCTCACACACACACTCATATACAGACAAACGGCTAAACTTCTGTATGAGCAGTATTTCAACAAGCATGGGAGAGCAAGAGGAATGTCTTCTGTACACACACACACACACACACACACACACGCACACACGCACACACACACACACATACATGCACATATACTCACGTACACACATGTGCACATATTTAAACACACAAACCTGCATACTTCAGTACCAAACCTACAAAGTTTAATATCTACACACAAACCTACACACTTTAGTACCAACACACAAACCTACACATAGATCTACACGTCAGAACCCACATGCAAACATACACAGACAAACTTGCACACTTCAGTGCTCACACAAACCTTCACAGACAAAACTAGTCATCTCATTGCATATGTGTCTGCCCCAGAAGCCATTTTGGACACTACAGAAAGTGTGGAGTTTGAACATTCCTCCATTACAGACATAAACATATTGTAGTGTGCAGAACCCTGGGGGAGACTGGGACTGCATGCTGCCATCCATGTCAGGCCTCTAGGGGAAGCTACTGAGTGAGCACTGTTGTGTGGCCTGGGGCCAGCTGTAAAGCCTCTTATGTACCTGAGGTGTTTCAGCAGTATCATGAAGGTGACCCAGTGTCTGTGTGTAAGTGTGTGTGCGTGCGTGTGTATATGTATATGAGTGTGGAAATGCCCCTCCTTCCCTCTGTTCTATTATTAGCATATGAGAGAGTGAGAGAAACCAAGAGAGAGCGAGACTGAGAGAGGAGGAGGTTTCTAAGGATCTGTCGTTTCAGAATTAGCAGGCGACTCCACTTCTCGAATCAACCGCAGCTGAAAGCCGGAGTTCCGCTCGGCTGGAATCCGATACGGGCCCCTTTCTGAGCTCGGCAGTCTGGGAAAAAAAACAGCAGGAACCTTCATTCTCTCCTGTGCCCCTTCAGTTCAGCAGCAAGACAGAGAGAGAGAGGAAGAAATAGAGAGAGAAAGAAAGAGAGAAAGAGAGAGGAGGAGAGAAAGAGAGAGTGTGTGTGAGGTACCTCCACAGGAAAGGCGTTGCCAAAAACAGGTTAGAAGCAGAAGAGTGTACACTACAGAGCAGTATACACTACAGAAGAGTGTACACTACAGAGCAGTATACACTACAGAGAAGTGTACACTACAGAAGAGTGTACACTACAGAAGAGTGTACACTACAGAGCAGTATACACTACAGAGAAGTGTACACTACAGAAAAGTGTACACTACAGAGGAGTGTACACTACAGAGAAGTGTACACTACAGAAGAGTGTACACTACAGAAGAGTGTACACTACAGAGGAGTATACACTACAGAGAAGTGTACACTACAGAAAAGTGTACACTACAGAGGAGTGTACACTACAGAGAAGTATACTCTATAGAGGAGTGTACATTACAGAGGAGTGTACACTACAGAGGAGTGTACTCTACAGAAGAGTCGTCTCACTTTGCTCTGTCACTGCTTTCCTTTGATTCCATTCAGACCCAGTGTCCCGCGTGGAGGGGGTGGGGTGTGGGGAGGGCAGATATTTCAACAAGGCGATGGCACGCAAAGCACGGCATGCTGCCCCCACCCCCAGGGCACTGGCACGCCAAAGCCTGTTTTTTAGCAAAAGTTGCTTGCTATCCCAGCATGCACTGCTGTCATGCAAGAACTCAGGAGAACAAACCAAGAAAAAGTAAAAGCAAAAGAAAACAACCTTAATAAAGACCTACAACACAGGAACACTGTATTAATGACAAAGTACATTTTTATCCATCCAGTCATCCATCCATCCTTCAATCTATAAAACTGTTCAAGCATGTATACTTGCAGTAAGCATGTAAACCTAAAATAAATTCATTTTAAAATCATTTCTAGTAGTAACGTTTTAATAGTTTCTAATGGATTGGTGATTTTAATGGGTTAGTTAGCAGTTGAGGAATGTGTGTGTGTGTGTGTGTGTGTGAGAGAGAGAGAGACGTGTAAGAAAACAAATGTTTACATCACACCTGTCTTCATCTGGATGACTCTTTCAGACAGGACAAGTAATCCAAACCAGATCCACAGCTCAAACACCTAGCCTGCATCTTCTCTCACTGCCTCCTACAGGCAGTCATGCAGTATTTCCCCACAGGAAATGCATCAGTCAAATAGTCCCTTAAAACCTTGTGACAGAATGAGAAAGGAATGGAAATGAACAGTCAATAACACACGGCATATCAGACCAGTTAGTGGTAATGCATGGTTTAGTGGGCTGGCTGAGGACTTAGAAGTTCATCTATCAAATGGATTGATTGTTTGGTGATTTTACAGATTCTTGGGTCATTAGGAACAGAGCTGTGGGCTCCATGCAGCTCTCCCTGTCTGCAGCCGTATGGCAGCAATGAGCAGCAATTTAACTACAGTAGTTGACAGTGAGACTGAGAATGTGATTGGCTCCTATAGTGAAACTGAGAATGCGAATGGTCACTACATTAATTAACAGTGAACCTGAGAATGTGATTGGCAAGTAACTAACAGTGAGACTGAGAATGTCGTTAGCTTTGTTTGTCAAATCACATAAGAGGACTCTAATGTTTTACCATAAATTTCTCTCTCTCTCCAGGTACTGATCTGTTCCAGCAGAGGACTACATTCCCATCACTCTCTCCACTAACTGCTCCACGGTTCTCTGACCCACACATGCACTATCCTGGGCCCTTCACCTACTCCACCAATCCTTCGGGCACGGGCATTGGGGGCCTCAGCGTGACAGGAATGTCAGCCTCCACCCGTTACCACACCTACCTGCCACCCCCGTATCCTGGCAACCAGAGCCAGAGCTCCCATTTCCAGGCCAACACCTCTCCCTATCATTTGTACTATGGCACCAGTTCAGGATCTTACCAGTTCTCCATGGTCCCTACGAGTGGAGGTGGCTCAGGTGGAGAGCGCTCACCCACCCGCATGCTCTCTTCTTGCACAGCAGCAGGTGGGGCCTCTGCCTCTGGAGGCGGGGCCGCAGCGCTGATGAATGCCAGTCTCGGTAACCAAAGTGATGGCGTGGAGGCAGACGGTAGCCATAGCAACTCGCCGACCACCATGAGCACATCAGGGCGCATGGATGAGTCCGTCTGGAGACCTTACTGATGGAGGAGGGGAAGTGAAGGAGTGAGGGGCGGGGCAAGGGACAAGGAGGTGGAGCAAAACTCATGGGCTTTGAAGAAGAAGGTTGCATGTTTGGATGATTTAGATGTGCACCCTTCTAGGTCGCAGACCAAAATGTTCTAGCCAGGGACAGCATGGTCTGGTTTGAGTGAAGACGCGTACGGCGTGTTTCAGGAGACTCTGTTAAAGACGCGTACGGCGTGTTTCAGGAGACTCTGTTAAAGACACGTACGGCGTGTTTCAGGAGACTCTGTTAAAGACGCGTACGCCGTGTTTCAGGAGACTCTGTTAAAGACGCGTACGCCGTGTTTCAGGAGACTCTGTGTTAGCGCTGTGTTGTTAAACTCAGAAGCAAAAACCGGGTGGATGAAGAATGGCACCCACACCCCTGTATTTCCTGAAACTACGTCCTTCTAAAGTTCATCCTCTGACTGCATGCTGTGTTGTCTGGTGTCCTCTGTAATAGGAGGAGCTGAGCGTTGATAGCAAAGACTTTACTGGCCAACCTTCCCCCACCACTCAAGGACCAGTGACTGGACTGGCTGAGGGCCAGAGGTCCACCATGTAAAATAAGCCAAGTGATCTGGGGCTGAAGTGATTGATTATTTATGTCTATGTCGCTTTGCGAGCTCCACTGCTTTTGTCTCCAAGCTAGAGGTTCCCCAGTGGTGACAGTGTTCAGCAGTGGAAGTGGGAATGAGAAAGGATCTCGCAGAGCACCAGGGCTCCTGCCAGTGTCTAACTGCAGAGAGAATACAGAGACCTGGAACATGATAGCTATTCTTGACAACAATTAAAAACCAAAGAAGTTACATGTTTGCTTTGTTTGATTTAATGTTTTTTCTACCACAGTCAAGAGTAGTTAAAGGCCTGTTGGGTTCATGTGATTCGCGTTTATGTTATGGATTTGGACGGTAATGATTTTGAAATGACTGCGTCTTCTGTTTATTTTGAAATTTCTGTTTGTCTTTAAATTAAATTTCTTGAGGCCATCATTTTCTTAAACCTAAGAATAGGGTTTGGGTTTCTTTAATTTATTTGAGCCAGTCCTATATAAATATTCCTTTATTGTTTGTTTTTTGGGTCAAAAACATTTATCGTTTCATTTTTTTTTTTTTTTGCTTTTCTTTTTTCTACTTCTTTGTTGATCGTTGATTTAATATAAGAATGCAAGTTGTGCTACTGTAATATATTACGTCTAAATTATAACAGTAGAAATTTTAAATGTAATGTCTGTTTTCCAATGTAGCTCTAATGCACTAAAACATTTATTTAAAGAAAATGTCATCATAATACAGAAGAAAAGGTATGTAGTCACCCCTGCCACACACCTACTGTACATTCCACAGGCACAAGGAATCTGGCCCACAACAATAGGAAGTAGCTCTAAATACACCAAATTGCTAACTGTGAATATTTCCCTGTAATAACTCATAATCAGCTACGCTTCAGGGTAGAGCAGCACATTCCCCTGTTTTGACCAAAGTGTTAAGTCATTCTGCCGCGTTAAGAATGAAGAATACAGATAGCTTTAAACAAGCCCATTGTCTGTGTGTTTTCACAGCGCTGTCCTCCACAGGACATGTCTGAAGGCACCTCACTTCCCATTCTTTCATTTCCAAAGTCGTGTGCCAGCTACTATAGTAGAGAACAAGTGGCCAGGTTTCTCTCTCACCCACCCCCTCTATCTCATGTCCATTGCAGGTGTGTACATGGAGATCACCTGTGTGTTTAGGCTTTAAAACAGTACCCCACCACCCAGAGGCCTTTCCCAGGCCCCGTGCCTCACACCTGATCTCCGTGCCTTAAGGGGGTTTAAGGGGAAAGAGAATGCGAGATGGATTTGGGGGCCTGTGTGAGAGTGTAGGGAGAGATCCCCTTTCAGTGCCCCCTGGTCCACCTTAAGGGCACTGCTTTCCCCACTGTCACGAAAGCCTTCTTTGTTCAGTGTGTGATCACTTTGAAGCCATTCTAAAGCCGTTCGTCTTTCCCCTTTGTCGTTTGTACATAATTAACGTACTGAGCTGGAGGCCGTTATGGAGACAGCAGTGCCACGCTGTAACCGAGGAGATGTGTCCTCGCCTGTGTAGCTTGCGATGGCGTAACAAGCTCAACGAGCTCCTCTCCCATCGAAGCTGAGGTCATGTCCCCCACAGGAAGAAACGTCTCCCTTACGGAGACTCCACTTGTTAACGTCAGGCGTGAGATTCGAGTCCAGCAGCACTCGGTTCACAGGTCTTCTGATGCTCCAGTCTGTTAGACTCAGGAAATGACTATATCAGACTATATCAGACTGTAGTACAGTAACATAGCCATGCCTATTAGATGCGGCGGAAGGTCAAAAGGAAAACTAAAGATTTTCAGTCTAACTTACTGAAATGTTTGTGTGATCAAAGTTAAACTGCCTGTAAACTGTAATGTGGGCAGCAGTCCACGCACATCCTGTAGAGAAGGAGAAACAGGAACGTATCTACACTGACGTTCCAAGGTACGTTCGCCCCGCTGAGAAATGCTTCGTTTCGGATTTTTGAGGCTATTTTGTTGCTGTAGATATTGATAAAGGGCCACAATCTAGGTCTCACGTCTCACAAATAGACGTGCTTTCTTCAAATTGTTGCATTATGGGAACTGACTGTAACACCAAGAGCTAAATGGTTCCTTCTACAGAACAAATAGTGTTTTTCACTCACTGTATGTTGTAATTTTGACTCTGTAATACGCTCCGCTATAGTCGATCTTCATTGTGTGCAAACAAATGTAATTTTTGATGCATTTTAATTAAAAATGACATGTTTTGCTTGTATTTGAAAGTCCAGTTATTTGTGTCAGTTTTACAGTATTATGATAAAATGCACAACAAATTAATCTTGAGATGGTAACTCTTTCGTAGATCAAGCTTGTTCGGTATTTTATTACAACATGTTTTTGATGTCTAATCATGTTTAGCTAATCTTGGCTAAACTTCTAAAGTCATGAAGAAGAAACATAAATTCCAGACAAACTTCACAGTAATTCCTACACTCCCAGTATCAGTGTCTACACTCCCAGTACCAGTGTCTACACACCCAGTACCAGTGTCTACATTCCCAGTACAAGTGTCTACACACCCAGTACCAGTGTCTACACACATAATACCAGTGTCTATACTCTCAGTACCAGTGTCTACACACACAGTACCAGTGTCTACACACCCAGTACCAGTGTCTACACACATAATACCAGTGTCTACACACACAGTACCAGTGTCTACACTCCCAGTACCAGTGTCTACACACACAGTACCAGTGTCTACACACCCAGTACCAGTGTCTACACTCCCAGTACCAGTGTCTACACACATAATACCAGTGTCTACACACACAGTACCAGTGTCTACACTCCCAGTACCAGTGT
>JAOYMR010000008.1:19579399-19591197 GCA_025802075.1 Tenebrosternarchus preto | reverse complement strand
AGAGAGAGATGGAGCGAGAGAGAGAGAGAGAGAGAGATGGAGCGAGAGAGAGAGAGAGAGAGAGATGGAGCGAGAGACAGAGATAGAAGGAGCAAGAGAGAGAGAGATAGGAGCAAGAGAGAGAGAGAGAGAGATAGATCCAACCAAAGCCTACATAAATGCTGATCACAGGAAAGACAGAGACCAAAAAGAAAAGCAAGAAAGAATGATGGAAGGCAAGAAAAAAAAAAAACCAGGGTAAAAAAGGGGAACTTGTGGAAGTTCACTCACTAAGGTCCTCATCATCAGGGGAATCCTCCATACCTTTCCCTCCGCAGCACAACACGAAAGGAGTACGGCGCTCCACCACAGCCCGACACTGCACACACTTCTTCATTAGGCTGGCACAGTCTGCAGGACACACACACACACACACACACACACACACACACACACACATTCTCTCTCTTATACAATTTTATTATACAGTATAGGGGAAAGAGTTTATAATAATGACATCTATCTAAATTACTTTTCCTTGAAAATTCACAAAAACTACAGAAGTTACAGACGGAATTAAAATCCTTTTTTGTTGTTTTTTATTTCCATTGTGTGAATATGCCTCCCTCTAGTGGCCACTCACTGAATTCAAACTCCAAAAACAGGCAGTACTGTCCTTCTGAGGCATCGCTGTCCTGCTGAAGCAGTGCTGTCCTATTGCGTTATTCTAGCTGTCTAACAATAGCGCACTCAATGCAGATTTACATGGTCCTGCCAGCAGGTGTGAGGTGTGAGGTGCTGTGATGGATCTTTACGCATAGAGTCAGTGTGATTTTGACCAACAAGTGTTCAAAAGTGTGTAGTCCACAATTATCTTAAGGTGCAACAGGAAAGAAGTAACGAAACAACACCACTAGAGCATGAGAAGAAGTTCCTGAATAGAGAAGTTCCTGAAGCTAAAAAAAACACATCGATCACTGCACTGGTTACGCTCCTCCAAGATGTAACAGGTCCAAGCTTTTAACTCCCCCTACCCTGTTTCATTTACAACTACAGGATTAACGGCAGATTATCTTATCTTAGATCTTCGTTCAGTGTACTGCAAACTGTCCTCTCCTCTCGTGTCTGTGTGGGCGTGTCCGTGTGAGGGGAATGCGTTAGTACTGTTCACTGCGTAGCTGTGTGGGTCGCTGGGCGTGAAGTGGGTGTGTCGTCTTGTTAGTGTCTAGTTAGTGGCTTGTCATCGTTACTCGTTTCACCTGTGTCTCGTCAAGGGTGAGTGTATGTAAGCGTGTGCATGTCACTTGTCGGTCTTTGTAGTTGCTGTATCAACGCTGTCCTTGCTGTTAGACCGTGTCAAAAACGAAACTAAATAAACGCCTTTTTTCTGTGCTCGGCATTCCTGCCTCCCTTTTGTTGCGGCCCGGAGGACGTCCCGTGATACAAACTACACTGAAGCAGAGATGTGGCCTAAATTCACATGGGATACTTGTGGCTTGCTGAATTTGACATTTGAGCGTTCGATCACAAATACTCTGCTGACACCAGTGGTCTGGACACACATTTTTACGTTTACATTTTCAACATTTAGCAGCTGCTCTCATCCAACACTCGTAGGAAGGGTATCGAGTGTCTCATACCCCATCTTTATAGGGGCCTTGTTTGTTTTTCCACTGCCACTATTTTGCAGCATTAGTCCCGAACAGCGTTTTCCTCGATCGAGGTCTTCCAGACCCAGTGATCCAGCATGGATAAAGTGTCTGGACATGTGAGGTCTCTCAGGGGCACTCCATGGACACAGAGGTAGAACAGAATGCTTTGTACTGAAAGCCATGGAGCCAATCAGCAGTGGGTCCTGACTTCCCAAACCCTGAGTCAAAACTAATAAGCACAACTATGCAGTTGATTTCCAAACCATCTCCCACATAAGGTGAATAACCTGCTATTGGTATACCAGCCTGTCTTCTTTAATATAGATGTGATTGGAAATCATGGTGCTCAAACAGATGTCTCTGCATCAGAGAGGACAGGCAGTGGGCTGTTAATATTATTAATATATTCAGAAGAGAAAAATGCTGACAACTCTTCCACTTCACAAGCTGAATCCAGTAAACAGTATGTGGAACAGCAAGAAGGATTATGTCAGGAATGTCAGGACTATGGGCTAGTTGACATCGTAACCAACCCACTGTGTCGTCTTCAGTCAGACATCGTGGAGAGACAGGAATTATACAGAAAGATTTTTATTCCACAAGTTTGGATCAGATCACAGTAGTACAAATAAAATGAATTGAATACTCACGTCCTTGTATGTCATGATGGATGCAGTTCAGAAAGCTAGCAGTCATGTTTATCCAGTGATGCCAAAACATTTCACAGGAAGAAAAAGGCACACTGGCTTGAATGCATGTGGGTTTCTGTCAGTGGAGATGATGACATGATCTTACAGCTCAAGAGATATGAGACTTATTTACGTTAATCATCAAACATTTGTAATCACCTTTGACCAGTATGGGGATGTTCTTAGCCTCTTAGCAATCAAGGGGCATATTGGACTTGGCAAGACTATGGTTGAGAGGGAAATTAGACAGGCAGCAGGATGAGTGTAGAATCAGACGTGGGTGTAGTAGATTCAGAAGTGGGTCCAAGCAATGGTTTGAGGAGGTGGAATGAAATGGGTGAAAAACAGATATTTCTGCAACTTCTGTTGCCTTGACCTTGAAAGCATTTGGCGAATGGGCCATTATTAATTATTAATTCATAATAACTATGATATAATGATGAGCTTTTCTTAATTATTCATTCCTAATAATTATCTCAGAAATCACAAACCTGGGCCGTGCTGTCATGCATGTGATGTTCGGTCACAACAGTGTGGCTCCACAACTGAGTTCTCACCTTGGCAACGGTGTGCATGTGGTGCATTACCCCTTAAACCAGATAGAGGGCACTACAGTAGCACTCTGCAACAGATGTCATACAATGAATTACAACATGTCTCATTACACATTTCATGTCATGCAGTGGTAAACATATACAATATAATAATTTAAAGCCACAAAATGCAGTAAAAATTAATGCGAATGTAAGCATAACCCGCAGAGCAAATGCTTGTTAAAATGCCCTGCATTCTTGACCACTTGATTTAACTGAGATGGCTATTACACACATGACTTCTCTGAGATGGCTATTACTCATATGTCTATAACACACATGACTGCTCTGAGATGTTTGTCATACACACAAGTTTTCTGAAATGGTGATTTCACACGTGACTGCTCTGAGATAGATATAACACACATGGCTTCTCTGAGAAAGATATTACACACATGACCTCTGTGAGATGTCAATTACATGCATGACGTTTCTGAGATGACTATTACACACCACTTCTCTGAGATGGATATTAACACAAATGGCTATTAAACACATGACTGCTCTGAGATAGATATAACACACATGGCTTCTCTGAGAAAGATATTACACACATGACCTCTGTGAGATGTCAATTACATGCATGACGTTTCTGAGATGACTATTACACACCACTTCTCTGAGATGGATATTAACACAAATGGCTATTAAACACATGACTTCTCTGAGATGACTATTACACACAAGTTCTATGAGATGACCATTACTTCTCTAAGATGGCTATTACAAACATGACTTCTTTGCTATGACAAGCTCACTAATGACTTCTCTGAGATGTCTACTATACACCTGACCTCTGAGATGGTTGTCACACACATGACTTCTCTGAGATGGTGATTACATACATAACTTCTCTGAGATCCTTGTTACATACATGACTTCTCCGAGATGGCGATTACACGTTTTCTCTCAGATGGCTGTTTTAAAGATGACTTCTCAAAGATGGTGGTCACATGTGAGTTTTCTGAATTGCTGATTACACACATCTCTGAGATGTTTATTTCATACATGACTTCTCTGAGATGGATATTACACACATGATGTCTCTGAGATGGGTGTTACAAAGATGACTTCTCTAAGATGGTTGTCACATGTGTGTTTTCTGAAAGGGTGATTACACACATGACTTCTCAGAGATAGCTATGACACACATGACATCTTAGAGATGGCTATTACAAACATGAGTTGTCTGAGATTACTATTACACACAATACTTCTCTGATATGGCTATTACAGACATGACTTCTCTGAGATAGATATCACACATATGGCTTATCTGAGATGGTTATTACACACATGACTTCTCTGAGATGGCTATTACATGCATTTTCCCTAGTTAATTTAAGAATTAATTTAACAACAGTTCAACAATGTGTCTAATATCCATCCAGCTCTGGATGCCAAAGCTTATTGAAGATTTGTTGTATAGTCTGCTATGGTAAGTATGACATTTAGTCTGTCTAATGTTAAAATTCAGCATATAATTTGGCAAACTGACAATGAAGGCAAAAATGTACAATTTTCAAACATTCTATTCTTCGCATATTTGGTAGATTTCTCCCTCTCTCTCTCTCTCTCTCTCTCTCTCTCTCTCTCTCTCTCTCTCTCTCTTTCTCTCTCTCGCTCTCTCTCTGTCTGTATATAACAGAAAAAGTCTTACTCACATTCACAGAAATGTCTATTTACATTCAAGTTTATCAGTCCCTATTTGCTATATTTTGTTTACAAGTGCTTTCATTCTGACACTGTGCACTGCAGTGTGGGTGTAACCCATCAGATGATATAGCAATTCGATCTGCTGTAGATCAGTGTTTGTTCACTGGTTATGGTAACATAAATAATCAGACATATTTGACCAGTCAGAGAGCAGGTTTGGCTCTTGTAGTGTCTTGTATGCTCTGTTTCCCCGCCTCTATGTATTTCCAGTTTGTTCTCCCCTCATTATTCAAGTTCTGCTTTTGCCTGTTTCTATTGTAGCCTCTTAGGATAGTAAAGACAGGGTATTCTGCAATCAACCAAGCAGGTTAACCAAACTCTAAAAAGCTTATCTGGCACTCATTACTTCTTATAATAAAAAGAAAATGATGATGAAGATGATGGCGAAGATGAAATAAGGACTCGTTATGATAGCACAGGCTGGGAATGCTTAGTTTCTGGTTACATTCCTCCACATCTCTGTCCGTTGAGAAAAGATGGAGACCTATGGCAACAACAGTTTATTTTAAAACACTAATTTCCATTGTGCAGTGTTTGAAAGAGTCACATACAATATACAGTACATTTTAATAAAATGTATCAGTGCATGAATGGGTCAATGCATAATGTTCTTCTAGAAATTTCTCGCAGTTTCAACAAAATTCCTTTGTAGGGCTATTACTGTCGCTGACGGCAATGTTAGTACAACTGGAAATGGAGTTACCACATATGCCTGCGGTGACTAAATTTAATACCACTTAATGCGGAAAGCGATCTTTGCTCAAGTACATCTGTACAATGAGAAAGAGAATCAACCCGTACAGTGCTCAGGTCAAATGGCTAACGCCCAAAGGTGTTCTTCGCGTGATGACGTCACACTAACGCCGCCTCCGCTTGCCTTTCGCACGTCGCTAGACTAGAGTTGCTTAAATCTCTTACAGAACTAGACAGCTAGCTAAGCAGCGTGTCTAGTGCGATTAGAGTAATTTAAAGGGCAATTAGTTGACAAATATTACTGTCGGCGTGTTATAAGGTCCTAGTTAAGATATATCTAGCAGTCACGACTGTGTTTTTAATTAGCTAGCTAGCTTAACAGACAGGTCTCAACTTCCCGTGTAAACGTTAGCAAGCTAGCTAACTAGTACATTTGTGTGGAAAAATAAGGGCAAACGTGTCAGTGTCTAAATATGGGGTCCAGAGCATCGTCGTTGTTGAGAGAGGAAGACATTGAGGAAATTAAAAAGGAAACTGGATGTAAGTTCTCAGCTAGTCACTTTTTGTATTCTACGTTAACGTCTGTTATTTGGGAGAGTGTACAATAACGTTCAAGTTAAAGTATACTGCGAAGTATACTAACGATAGCGTTATCTTATCTAGCTAACAACACATTTAGCAATGCAAATTGTCTTGACGTTTTTGTGTATTAGTAATTATTGTTATTAAGGGACGCAGGCTTTTATGTGAACTGCCAACACTGAAATGTTCCCGCTATCTACTGTGTGTGATAGTCAGCTGTGTGTATCTATAGGGAAGAGAAATATGCCGATTTAATTATTTCGTGTGAGGTCTAGACTAATATGTGACACAATCTAGATAGCCAAATGGAGACCAACATTTATCGTGTAACGACGCTTAACTAGCTAGTTTTCTGACTAATATGTAGCTAACTAGCTAGCTTGAGTTTTAAACCCTCAAATCCACTCATATATCTTTCTTTCTGTCTTAATTCCTTTCTTTCCACATTTCTTAGTGTCTTTATTTTTTAATTTCTGTCTGTCATTGTGTGTCTATATTTTGCGCTAGTCCTTCACCTAAATCCGGTCAAGGACGGCATTACTAATACTTCATATTTTGCACGCGTGATTGTAGCGTTGCCTCACTGCCCCTGGCTGGTCAGCGCTCGTGCTTCTCGGTCAGACTTCTCCAAACTAAGACATTTGGAGTAAGGATTAGATAAAACTACTAGTGACTGGAATCCGTTTAATTCACTGCAACCCGGTCGCCAGCTAACCTTCAAGGAAGGCCGACAGTAATATTTGCCTGTGTGTTCGTCTCTCCTTGTGTTTGATTTTGATCACACCACCTACTAACACAGGGAATGCATAAATCCGGGGGGGGGGGGGTTATATTAAGATTGAAGGAACGTTTCCTTTTTTGATAATGTTTTACAGAACAAACCTTAAACCATATCTATAAAATTATTAAAAATTTATTTGTGCACTTTCTGCAGTCTCCCACAGCCAAATCACACGTCTGTACAGCAGATTCCACAGTCTGGACAAAGGAGAGAACGGCGCTCTCAGGTACACTCAGGCCACGGGATTAACTTTGCTTTTCTGAAGCGTGACGGCGTGATTTTGCGGTGTGACTGGGTAGAGTTGTCTTGATATGTCTGATGTGCAAGAGGAAGTAGAATGATGATCTCAGAAGATTTGATTTGTTATTTAATCTGATTGATTTGCTTTAATGCTGTTTCAAGAACAAGGATAATGTGGTGAGGCACAAATAATATATTTACGAGCTTGTTCATGATTATCCTTCTGAGAGTTTCCGTCTTTAACATTACTGTACCCAGTAAGTTAATGTGTTTGAGAATTGCTCATTTATTTAAGCAACCACTGGGAAACTTGGACATTGGTGTCTGTTACAGGCTTGTTAATATGCAGTGTGAGCTATACAGAACAGCTAACTACTGTGTGGCAGCTAAAGTTTTCTTGTCTGTTAAATGTGATGGGCACAAGGGATATAGTTAGGGCAGTGCCATGGTTTTGCCCCGGTTCTGTCTTTCCAGGCCATAATTAGTTTGGGTTTGTGACACAGTACATCTGAGAACTGACTTCTGTACAGTATGAATCATCCTTTTATTTAGGGCATCTTTTATGTAATTTGGAATGCGTTTAATACCGTTTGTTGAGGAAAGCTGTCTTTGTCTGAGTCCATCTGTACAATGTGAAAGAGAATCTCCCCCTACAGTGCTCATGTCAAACCTCTCAGAGGTGTTTGTTGTGAAGTGAGGTCACACATACTGCTTCAGCCTGCCTCTTGTAGGTCACTGGCACATTAATTCAAAGTAGTGTTTAAGTAGTTACGTTTAATCCCTTGTTTCATGGTTCCCAATCAGTGTTGCTTCACTTTTCCAACCCCCACCCTTTGTGTCCAGGGACTCTGATAGCCCTGGTCCATCAGTGCTGCTATACTTTTCAAAACCCCCCTCATTTTGTTTGTGTTGCACACACAGACTGAACTCCTCTTATACCACTGGCAAGTTGCAGTTACTATTTAATATGAGACTGATATGAGATTGAATATGTTTTGTTATGCCCTAATTAAAGTAACCATTATCTTCAGTTCTCGTTGTCATTTATGTGAGTTTTTGATGCAGTGTCTTGGACTGGTGTAGGCCCTATATATAGTCTGACCGAATCAAACCTTTTTGTGCTTTTGTATGTATTGTTTAAACAGTGCCTTTCCTTCTGTGTTCTCTTTTGTTAGTCATTGCCACTATTGATCCTGGTGATGTATTTATGTGGCTGGTATGCTGGCGTGTTATTACGCAAGCTGATAACTTTGTTTGGGCTGAAAACACAAGCCTGTGATTCAGACAGAGCTACGTTTGTCACTAGATCACTCTGACTTTTGTTATTTGAACAGCAGCATCTGTCTGCAGTTCCGTGCCCTTGCGTGACCATGCAAAAATGTCACTGTTTTCTTGTTTTCAGTCTCTTGTTTGAACTGAAGGTGACCTAGACAGTCAGTTGTCACAACAGGACATGGTTGCACACATAAATATGAGCAGGCACACGCCCTCTCTCAAGTTACTGCCCGGCAAAGCCACGCTGCCTGCTGCAGCAAAGGTACAGGCACGTACGTGACCCAGTATGGCCTCCTCGCGGCCCAGGGTGAATCAAGTAGAGTGAACTGGTGTCACGGACCTGCTCGGAATGTGGTCGCCTAGAAACGAGTCACGGAATTCATCCCGCTTCTCGTTATTACCGCAGACAAAAAAAAACATTTCAAAGTGTTTCCTGTAAAATATTCCTAAGTAGTTTCTAATTAGTTCATTATAATCTAATCTATCTGTCTCTCATTATAATCTAATCTATTTATCTATCTCTCTCTCTTCTGCTCAGCCGTGAAGACTTCCAGAGAATTCCAGAGCTGGCCATAAACCCTCTTGGTGATCGTATAATTAATGCCTTCTTCCCTGAGGGGTGAGTTTTGTTTAGATTTCACAGTTCTCCACAAATCCACATAAATATTAATTTCCTTAGACTGAATGTGCTGGTTAAAAAAGTCTGTTAAATGTAATTTGTGCACAGTCCAATTACAGTCAAATAAGGTGTTATACTATTTTGTCTTCACAAGAATTTGGTACAGCCTATATAGTTCTGTGCCACTCTGGACACATCAGGGACACATATCCTATATGTCTTTTGGGTGTCTTCAGTAACCTTGAGCTGCAAGACTATAAACATGACCAGGGTCTAAAAGCTTCAGTCGTGTTTTTTGTCGTGTTTTCAGTCCTGTTAGGAAGACTGAGGTCAAAGTGCAACATGCTGAGTTGTTTATATATCATTACTTTCTTACTCTAGCTTGTTGTGGTAATGTTTTGGTGAGACATGTTGTTGACGTCTGTGAAAGAACAGTGCCTAAGATTCAGTCTGCGGCTTCTGCTGTTTTCTGGTGGTTCTTTCTGATGTGAGTGAGAAGTCTGTTTTTCTCTGGCTGGCATTGACCACTGTTTTCCACAAGGTGTCTCACTCTTAATGTTGTGGAAAATTACATGTTATTCAAGCATGGCACAGCGAAAGGAGACAGTTACCTTGCTTTACGTCATGGCCAATTCAGTGATCTTGGAAGGTTTGTTTAGAAGTGCTCTCCAGGTCTCTTACGACAGCGTCTCTCTCCACGGGCATGGCTCTTCATGCCTGCCACAGAGAGGATCAGGTGAACTTCCGAGGGTTCATGAGAACGCTGGCACACTTCCGTCCCGTTGAAGACAACGAGAAGAACAAGGACCCGAGCTCAGGAGAGCCTCTAAACAGCAGGAACAACAAACTGCTCTGTGAGTCGGCTTTAGAAGAACACAGATCCCTTTTTATAAATTCTCATGTTAACTCTAATTTTCAGGGTAGTGTGCTTTTAGAAACCGGTTCATAAGAATCTGCCCCCTGGTGTTTACTGAGCTCAGTTAACACCAGCATCTCTGCCTCACCAGGCCAGCGTGCCTGGCATGCTCTCTCTTGACCTTAGCTTATTCATTGGTCAGAATATCAGCAGCAAATATAAATAAATAAATAATCATACAAAGGCTGAAACTCCCAAAGTTCTCATCTCTGCATTTATGAGGTTATTTTCTCTGCTAGAGATCTCAATCTTTACTTTGTTGTTGTTCTCTTCCAGTCGCTTTTCGCCTGTATGATCTGGACAGAGATGATAAAATCTCAAGGGAGGAGCTCCTCCAGGTCAGTGATGCCCCCAGGGTCTCTGTCTGGGCTCCCCTGCATGCCTTCTTGTGGACTCTTACTTTTTAATGCTGGATGCAGAGGTGGCCAGCCAGCCGAGGCTCCTCTCCTAGCCTCCTGATACCAGTGAACATGAGTCTTATGTAGATCACAACGAGACCGTCAGACACTGTCCACCCCCAGTGTTACTGAAGTCTTGAGGTCACGTGTAGCAGGACTTCAGTAACATTATATGGAAATGTAATACACACTACATGAGCTGAAGATCGGGATCTTAAATGTGTTCAGGCTTGTTGTCCATGTAAATAGTTAGCACTGACAGCTGTTGGTTAACAGTTAACACGCACTCACGTGTGAATTCCCCCGTCACTCTAAAGAAAGACAACATTGTCTTTTATATATATATATATATATATATATATATACACACACACAGTCACAGTCATGAACGTGCACAATTTTGCACTGAGTGCAACATATTTATATCGCTTCATATTGAAGTGCTTTCTAGATTTGTTTAACAGCAATGGTACTCGTGACGAGCACCACCTTCTCAGACGCTGTTCTGAGATACTCTGTTATTTTCAGCAGTGCATGGTTGGTTTGGTAATGACTCTTTGTTATGCAAGAATGTAGCTTTATGGATGTTTAAGGAACCCGCATCAAATGAGGCTCATGGGTGTGTGGTTTGGTTTTGTTGTTTTCCCCCTGTTGCTGTGGATATGCAGTAAGCGTGTCTGTGTCTGCATGTGTGTCGTCAGGTGCTGCGTATGATGGTTGGTGTGAATATTTCTGATGAGCAGCTGGGCAGCATTGCAGACAGGACCATCCAAGAGGCAGACACAAACGGAGACATGTCCATCTCTTTTAGTGAATTCATCAAGGTAATGCACCACTCGGGAGCTCACAGTGGCCCCACCTGCATATGCCTAAGCTTTCAGGGTTAACGTGCGTACCTGGTATAAGGAACATGGATCCAGACTGGCCAAAACAATCCGATCATTCAGGATTTATTCTTTTATTTGGTTTATATCCATGTTTCCAAACCCTTCGCATGACATAGTTTACATAGCACAATTCACCAGTCCACATTACTAATCCACCCCTAGCTCAGAAGCGGTGTTTTCACAATGAGTGCAAACTTGTTAAAAAAAAAACCTAGGTATTCAAAGCTTGTAAAATGATATTCAAACCATCCATGGTTTAAAGAGTATGATCTTATCAGACATCAGCAGCTCTATGAAATGGTGTTCAGACCAGCCTTGGTTTAAAGAGTACACATTCAGACCTCAGCAGTTCTGTGGCAGCACATGGAGGATTCAGAAACAGGTTAAGGTTATGCATCTTTTCATGGTTATTGTTTAATTCCTGCATCTCACAATGATTCCAGTGAGCTTACATGTGAAATTAACTTTTGGGCAAAAGCTCGCACTTTGGGTTTATAATACAGGATCTTGTCATGAGGTAAATAGCTTCTGTTTTTCCCCTCATTTAAGGTGTTGGAGAAGGTGGATGTTGAACAGAAGATGAGCATTCGCTTCTTGCACTGAAGCACCACCTACTGCCAACAACTGCACAGCGGAACTCTGATTGGAGACCATCCATGCCAATATAATCAAGACCCACCTGTTCCTGGTCCCTACATTTCAGGAACCGGGGGGGGGGGGGGGGGGGGGGGGGGGGGGGGGGGGGGGGGGGGGGGGGGGGGGGGGGGGGGGGGGGGGG
>JAOYMR010000008.1:19564456-19579299 GCA_025802075.1 Tenebrosternarchus preto | reverse complement strand
CCTCTGCAACCATCTTTTGCCACCAACCCTTCCAAATTTCACACCCCCCCCCCTCTTGTTGCCCCTACTTTTACTGTAACCGCCCCCCCCCCCCCCGCCCCTCCCCGTGTGCAGTAGAGATAGCTATTTTCTCGGGTTCTCCGTTCTCACACTGACCTGTACAGTGACCATTGCCATGTGCCTTTACTCACTCACAATTGGTATATTGTCTGCAATTATAAACTCTTATTTATTCTGGACCATTCCTGGTTCAAACCTCGTGTTCTAGTTCTGTAAAATAAAGTATAGTTACAGTGGGTATATATGGCAATGATAGAACTTTTTTTTTTTTAACATACGTGGGCTGGCATTATGGATTCTAATGAG
This sequence comes from Tenebrosternarchus preto, assembly GCA_025802075.1. Taxonomy (NCBI): domain Eukaryota; kingdom Metazoa; phylum Chordata; class Actinopteri; order Gymnotiformes; family Apteronotidae; genus Tenebrosternarchus; species Tenebrosternarchus preto. The sequence continues at coordinate 19,578,933 of JAOYMR010000008.1, read as the reverse complement.
AGAAGAGAATGCCTTCCGTCAAGGCAAATCCAGCCCTTTCAAGATAAGTATTTTTAATTCTGAGTTCTGTTCCTATAAAGATGTCCTCAAATAAAGCTTTTATTTCTTTTCCGTCTTTTCCAAGAGCAGTAAACACTGTACCGTGTGAGGCAAGGCAAGGTGGTTTCCCTCTTTTACTTTTACCATGGTTATTTCTCTGTTAATGTTTCCACTGGAGTTCAGGGCAGGGCACCTCACACAGAGGTGTTTACCCCAGTCCTTCTCAGTCCTGGACGTCCAGTTTATGTGAAGTTTCAAATTCACCTCATGCCACATTTCTGGAGAGACGATGATGATCAGCAAAGGAGGCCATCTTCAAGTAATGAGACAAAGACTTTTTATGAAAGTGTTGAATTATTATCATATGATATTTAATTTCTGAAGTTCTATCACTTTTCGGGTGTTGGGTTCAGATCATTCCAAAACTTTGTCCCTTGTTTCTGGAACTGTGAGTTCAAGATGAATTTTGTGGTAGTCCATGGTTTTCAATGTGATATGGGGACATTTACAACCAATTTGATGCTCTCTCGTTTTATCTCTCATTTCTTCTCAGGTTGTATTGCTGTCAGCTATAATTAGCAGTGACCTGTTCAAAATGAACTATACAGTAGCTGCTGTGTCTGATGCCCTTCTGGCTGGCCAGTTCAGTTAGAGAAGGTGACTCTGGACTCTCCATAGTTATTTTGTTTTTCACTGTAGGGGAAAGGCGGTGACGTAAGTTGGCTAGACTCTCAATGTCTCGAGCGCTTGTTAACACTGATGTGTGTGGCTTCCAGAACACTTAAGTGGCTGGAGCAGGAACAAGGACCTAGAAGGGTCATTTTAGTCATCATATACCAGCAAAACAGTTTTGCATGTGCACTCTACATTAGTGTAAAGAGGCCCACAGTGATGTCAGCAAACACTTAGTGATCTAGTCTGTCGGAATATACACTGTTTATCATCAGTTCTGTCATTGTGTATTAACCCAGGGTACTTCAAATGAAGTCAGCCATGTTTGCTGATTCTCTCATGTAAAGATCTATAATGTGTATGATGGACAGTGCACCTATAGCAGCAGCTGATTGACTTTTATAGTGCGGCTGAGGAAAGATGAGTTCATCAGCAGCACTGGACTTTTTCTGGGAAGCAAATCAGTTTTATTACTATTTTATTACAATTTAGTGTGATTCTCAGTCATGTGCTATAATGATCAATAAGAATATTAAAGGGAAAAGTGGTCTGTGATTCTGATCCAATAAAGATCCAAGTGCCATATTTAATTATTTTGTTGTGACTTTGTTTGAATATAGTTACAATGTGCTTATGCAAAGTGAAACTGGATACATGTAAATGGATATAACCAAACCTTACCATATGAAATATATTTGTGAAATGTATGGTAACAATCACATGGTGTGTTTCAAATGTGTTTTTCTTTCTACAGTCAGGAACTAAGTCATATGCCCAGCTTATTTCATTCAGTTAAAATTGTGTATTGCTATTTACAACACGTTTCAAAACAGCTTTACAGAAACCATCTACACAGCCAATGTGACTGTGGTGAGGAGAAACTCCCTGAGAACAGCTCAGAAAGGGAACCCACTGGCCTTTGCTCTACAACAGATGGCAGACTAATAACACAATGAATAAAGTCTTTTTTATTTTTAGCTTGATAAATAACTTGGCTTTTAAACATTAATAAATATTATAAATCTGAAACATTTGCAGGATGTTTTCAGATTATTCAGTAAGAAAACAATTAAATGCAGCATAGCCGAATAGTTGATGGAAGTGGTCATGGGCAATTCACTGAAGTTTCCGTGGCACCCAGGAACTGCTTTTGATCTCTTCATAAAGTGGAACAGGCAGATGAGCCAATCTGGCACACAGCTGAAATGATCTGTTTCTCTGGAAACCTTGTGTTTACTATAGGTTTTACTACCGTACACAGTTATATGCCAGTTACTCTCTGGAATAACTCTGGGGGGGGGGGGGTATATATAATCTCATTATGTATTTATGTTAATTTAAAGGTTTTGTTCAGACGTCATCTGTCTTTAAAGGAGACCAGCTTGGAGCTTCCCCTTTCTTCTGTCACATTCTTTGCCCATGACAGAAAGACCAACTGCCAAGGAAGCTACAGTCTCCCGTTTTTTTTTTTATTTATTCCTTTTCTCCTTTTGGTGTTTGTTTTATTCTCTCTCTCCCTCCAGACTCGGTGGCGAGGTGGGATAGGTTACGTCTGGCATGTTTGCTTGCACTGTATGTTTCACTTGCACTTGTCTGCGTGTTTTGTTCCTACCCCTTGCCTGCCTGGATACCAGAGGGATAGGGAGAAGGAGGCGCTAAACCAGCCTACAGAAGGAAGTTCAGGTTGCAAGGCTGAACTCACTCCCTCCCCCCAGGAAGAAAAGAGAGAGTTCCTTCCCTGAGTGTGCATGGTCTGGGGAAGAGAGTGCCCCCTCCATTAGGGGAGAGGTCTCCCCTTGAAATATTTTGGTGATGACATCCTGTGCCTCCAGAGGGTCTCTCGATTGAGAGAAACAGCCCCATTGTGAAGACTATCAGCTTCAACAACGTGAGGCTTGAGGTGCCAGGAGCCATGATGCCTCCGACCATGGGCAGGAGTCTAACGAGGCATGGGGTAGGAGGTCTGTCATGATGTTGAGGCCCCACTACTGGTGATCTCCAGTAGTGGCAGCAGCGAAGCATATGGATGGTTGTTTTGTTTGTTGTCCATGCTTTCCTCAGGTGGTGGGTGTTAGCTACTAATTAGCTCACCGCCTGAGGATCATTTTATGGAAGGAGGAACCAGTTTAAATTAGGAAAAAGTTGATTAAATCATAACATTCTATGGTGATTTGAAGTTCCAAGACTGTTGCTCAGTTATTTTTCTTTGACTTTTCTAATTTCATTGTCAACTGGCAATGCAAAGAGATGTTATTACCACAATGCCCATTTGAAAAATGCCTTGCCACTGGAAAAAATATATCTTTAATTCTTATAGTCCAAAAGTGTTTAACAGACTGATAACAAATACCACGACTTCTGAAGCAATGTACTTTGGACAGATGAATCCAAAGCTGAATGACTTGAGGACAATAACAGAAGATATGTTTGGCGCAAACCATGCATTTGTGAACAATCCAAAAACTGAAGCTGAAGTGGATCATGCAACATGACAATGACCCAAAACATTCCAGTAAGTCCACCAAAGAATGGCTCAAAAGAAAGAAATGGAGAGTTCTGGACTGACAAAGTAAAAGCTCTGATCTAATTATTTAATGAGTAATGTACCTCAGCAGTACTGAGAGTACAGGTCTAGCTATTTTGTGGTTATGTGGGTTCAAATATATGTAAACTGATGCAGTTGGACACAGTTCACCATGAAGCTACAAATGAACAACAAAAACTAATAAAAATCACCAAGTGTTTAACTGATCACTGCACTACGAGAAGCAGCTGTGTGTGGTGGTTAAGGGGAGGGAAGGAGAGGAAAGACCTACTATGTGTTTTAAAGAATTTGAAAGGACGTGAAAGCACAGCAGAAAACTGTATATTTCCTCAGTTTTTTAATTAAAAATTACAAGTGATATAAACACAGTAGAAAAACAAGAAGCGATGATGCTTAATGCCTGAGATTAAACGGTAACATTGACCCACGTTTATCTTCATGCACTCGAAAATGCGAAAGTATCTCTCCAAGGCAGGAAGTCAACTTTTCTTTTACTCTACGTCATTTCCTTTTCTATACTCTAAGCGAGCGTCTTTGTTAAAGCTGGATAGACAGACGAGACTGTAGCTGCGCGCCCAGAACACAAAATACAGACCCAGCTTCTTTACAGCTGAGAAGTAGTTTCAAATTACATTTTCACTCTAACTTGGTCTCTGTAACGAAATTGTTTGATTAACAACATGGACCCAAATGCAAAAGATACCCGTAACAACAACAACAACAAAGGGAAGAAAGCCAACAGCAATCCCAAAATGGAGAATGAGAGCAAATATCTCCCCGAATTGCTTGCTGAAAAAGACAGTCTGGACGCGTCATTCACCCATGCTATGAAACTTCTAACTGCAGGTGAACACATATGTATTCCACTAGTATATCTAAAGAGTGCGCTTCTCTCTATTTGTGTATTACTGAAACAGCTCCATGTGTTTTGTTAGACGCGAATGCTGCAGCGTTGCTAGCCCCATAATGCTAACACCGTTTGCGATGTGGTATGGCTTAGCTAGGCGGCAAAATTAGCTAGGTTAGCTGACGTGAACATCGTTGTCGCGAACTACACGAACTTTTACAATAAACACTTGTGTTTCACTGGTAAGATGGCCAGCTATCCAGCTAGATAGCCATTTGACTAATGGTAAAGGTGTTCTCATGGCTTTCTCAAACGCGAACAAACTAGGCTAGCTATACCGGCTAATGCAACAAACTAGCGAGCACCAGAGTTCGGATGTTGTTTGAATCTGTTTTCAGGCTAACAAGCTAGTTAGTTAGGTAGGAAGCTAGCTAACACGAGGCTATGATGGGTCACGTTAAGAAACCGTTATTTATTTTTTACTTTTTTGAGTCATGTGAAGCTAGACAAAATGATGTTAGGAGTTTCGCTCTAGCGACAAATTTGTACACACATGTGGCTGTCTAGCGAACTGTCGTCACATGCTATAACTATTGAGATGTTGGCTAGCAAGCTAGCTAGTTAGCGACCTACTTCACGGTAAAGAATTGTAACGAATCAGCCACATGCAATGTTTGAATTTCGCACCCGAAGGTTAAATGGACAGAATTTAGTAGCGGTTGCTCGTCATGACCGCTGCCCGATTGCGTTTTTGAATGCGTACATACAAAGTAAAACCATTATCATAAGTATGGTTTTAAGTAGTTTAAGAGCTTTGTTAATTCTATATGCTGAAATTTGTTCATCATAAATTGAGTTTCTTCACCAAGCTAAGGATGTAGGGCTTGTAACTTGTCTTGTACAATATAGATACAGTTACAATGCAGTTCAGTAAGTACAATTGAGAGGTTCCCATATGGTGTAACCCCAATAATCGCCTTTTTCATATTTCAATTAAATTTTAAGGGTAAACGATTTAAGGTTTATGGTTTTTCTATAATCTGGTCAGATAAAAACAAATCTGATGCGCTTGAATGTGCTAAGAACACTTTGTGTGATGACATCGACGAACAAGCTTAAATGTTTCTACTTTTTATAAAAAGAAAATGCCAACCATTTTTCCGATCAATATTTCTGAATAAAACATGGCGTTGGGGAGAGAGATCTTTCAGGTGGAAATTGTTTGTAAATTAAGACCAAGATAAAATGCGCTTTGTGAAAGTCAATACAACATGCAAAAAAAAAAAAAAAAGTTTACAAATGTGTACATTTTTCATGTGATTCCCCCCCCCCCATGTATTAGAAGATGTGTACGGAAAACAAAAGAGGCTTAACGTTATTTTGGCATAATGGCACAGGCTGGTTGAACTCAGGCTAGGCTCGATGTCTTGTTTTAAAGTAAACATGCTTTTTGAGAATCCGCTCCCCATTTCTGCTGTGAAGATACTGGAGTCTAGGAGTTTATCAATTGACACTCTGTTGTGTGCTAATAATTCAAGAGAATATGCAATAATAGTTCAAAAAAGGCACGATGGGCTTCGTCATCCTCCTGCCCTTCTATGGCAGAACTAATACAAGTCTTGCATACAGCAGGAGATATTAGGTTCTCTTTACTCTCATATCGGCTTTTTGCTGGCTCCTCAAACCGTGTAGCAATTGCATGTGAATATTCTGGTAAATCTTGTGCTAATCACAAAGCTATTTAGATTAACATTCCATTCTGACTCGGGCGATGAGCAGTTGGTAGTGTGGCTGATTCTTCTGGGACAACAGCTTGGCAGATCTTGGTGGCCTTCCGTCAAGCATCCTTATGCATCTTGAATTTGCTTCCAGCTCTTGTACACATTCGATCAAGAACCCATTAGTGCATATTTTGAGTATTTTTTTTCTGTGTAAATCATGTTTTCTTTAATCACAAAGACTTCAGCACAGCTGACATCAGTTGTCTTCTCCGAATCCTTCTTGGTGCCATTTGCTCTGCCATTAGTCAGCTTGGAAAACATGGCTACAATATTGTCATTCAATTTTTTTTCATTACAGAAGAGACGATATCTCTCTGGTGTTGGGAGTGCAGGAAAGCTTTTCTTTCGTTACAGATTATCGTGGCAATCCATCAGAACACTACAGTTCGACTGAATAGAGAGATCAATGCCATCACCAGGAGCAGCTATCACGAAACCTTTCTTTTACTCTTTGTCGACATGGTTGCTTGTCCAGAGAGCAGCTGGATGTGTGGAATAAAGGCAAACAAAATGAACTAAAACTGGCAATGCAGAGCACCTAACACTAGAACACTTAACCTTGCATGCCCATCCTGATGATGCTAGTGGTGGTGGTTAGGGCATGCTTTGATGCCACATCTTTTTAGCAGAATGCACTTCCTCAGTTTCTCTTGGCAAGTCGTTCTGTAATGTTCCCGTGTTTTTTTGGGTGGGGGGTGACAAAGCAGGGAATGACTCATGCAATTATCTGCTTGAATTAAAGACATTTGTGCTAGACGGCACAGATCTAAATCAACATTTCGCCAGGAATTGAGGTTTCTGGGTATATCTAGTCATTTAGTCAATTAAGTAAGCGTTACAATTTTAAGCTTGTGTGTTTATGCCTTGTGAGGCAGGTCTTTGTTTATAACGAACACTTGTGTTGACCTGAAAGTTGTTTTTGACATGGTGCATGTGGTGATCGATCGTGTGTTGTGGTGTCCTGTTGCAGAAATTGAAAGGATTCAGAAGGGAGAGGCTAAAAAAGAGGGCGAAACATACCTGGACCTTTTCACCACCAAGAACGTGCGGGTGAAGGAGCGCGTGCTTATTCCTGTTAAACAGTACCCTCGGGTGAGTGCCATGCCCTGTTAAACAGTACCCTCTGGTGCGTGCCATGCCCTGACTTCCTCTGGCGAACCAGGGCCGCCGTCTGGACCGCAGGGCCAGATGTAGCAGGTTCTTATTTCTTGTTAAAACAGCATAGCTCAGTGGAATGTTTGCAGCTTCCTGCTCTAAGTTTCTCTTTAGGATTGTGAGGCAGCAAGAGTGAAGTGAATGGGTGTGTTTTGTTTTTTGGGGTTTTTTTTGGGTCAGGTAGGCTGTGAAACCTTGCCATATGGAACTGGAATGTTGACAGGTGTGTGCATGTGAATGCATGATTGTTTTTCTGTGTGCTGAGTCCAAGAAGATTTTCCTTGAGCAATAAAGTACTTCGTGTCAAGCTGTTGTGTGATCTGTCCTGTGTGGATCCTCCTGTTTCAGTTTAACTTCGTTGGGAAGATTCTAGGACCCCAGGGCAGTACCATAAAGCGTCTGCAGGAGGACACGGGAGCCAAGATCTCCGTGCTGGGCAAAGGCTCCATGAGGGACAAAAACAAGGTTATATTTAACCAGCTCCTTCCTGTTTCCTGTCTTGAAAAGCCAGCACACGGCACCACTGTCTCGACGGTTTGAGCAGAATGCCAAACATATTTAACACGCGCTTTTTTTAAAGTACATGAATGAATGAACTTGATCATTCATTCTGCATTACTATAAATACACTGCACATGGGGAGTGTGTTTCCTGTAATCTGCATCTGTCATAAACCGATGTTTGGGAATACACTCCCATGTTGTGCAAGATGACTTGACTTGCTTTTGTAAACAGGGTCGTTTCAGCTGTCCCAAATAAATGGTGATGGTGCCGTTTCAGGAGGAAGAGTTACGGAAGGGCGGGGAGCCTAAATACGCACATCTGGCCATGGAGTTGCATGTCTACATCGAAGTGTTTGCTCCCATACCAGACTGCTACCTGCGTATGGCTCATGCCATGGAGGAGGTCAAGAAGTTCCTGATGCCGGTGTGTGTGATTTTTAATATTGTTTTAGTAGTTTGTCATGTTAAGTCAAGTGTTGTGTTAAGATCTCTTATTGTTATAGTATGGCGCATTTGTCCAGACAACCCTGGTCCCCAACAGGAGAGGCAGTGCTGTTGACCACTACACTACACCAACCACTACAAGGCTGGTGTGTCTCGGCAGTCACAGGAGCATCTCTCTCCGTTGTTTTTCAGGTGGACAACGTGGAGGAGATGCACCAGGAGCAGTTCATGGACACTGGCTACCTGAACGGCTCCCAGGACGTGTCCGGCCGTGGCCGAGGGGTTCCAGTGAGGGGCCGTGGTGCTCTGCCTCCACCCATGGCCGGCGCCAGGTGAGACGGGTTGCGTTTCGCTTGTGGTCCCCGGTTTATAAGCACTGGCAGCTCGGGGTGGCTCTCGGCACTCAGCCTTTGTGTGTGGTGTGTTCTGCAGAGGTCGAGGGATGCCCCCGCGTGGTGCCGCACCTCGCGGCTCCGCCCCTCGTGGAGGCCCAGGACGCGGGTCAGCGGCCAGAGGGGCCCCCGTGGGCCGCGGAGGTCCCCTTCCCGCTGCCTCCAGCCGAGGCGGGGCATCCACGAGGGCAAGGCCCCCTGCCGCCCCCCAGAGGATGCCCCCAGCCCCCACCCTGTCCCACCAGCACCCGCAGCACCACCAGCACACGCAGGCAGCCGAGACGTACGAGGAATACGTGAGTAACCTCACTCTGGCCACACGGCTGGCTCCACCCTCTCTCAGGCCCCACCTCACCCCGGCCACATGGCCTGCTCCACCCTCTCTCGGACCCCACCTCACGCCGGCCACACGGCCTGCTCCACCCTCTCTAGGACTCGACCTCACCCTGTCCGCACGGCCTGCTCCACCCTCTCTCAGACCCCACTCTGAGGTGCACTTAGATCCTCACTTTTAAAACATGGCTGCGAATTTGTCCTCAGGCTTATGAAGAGACGTATGCTGAGCCTACATACGAAGGATACGACAGCTACTACAACCAGTCAGCTCCACAGGGGTGAGCAACCTCCAGCGTTCAGCAGAGCTGCGGTGTCCAAGCCTGCTCCTGTAGAGCTGCCCTCCAGTTTCTCTTCGACACAACCTCATTATCCTGCTTCCCACAGCTTCTTGTAATCCTTTGGCTTCTTGGAATTGGGATGGAGAGAAATCGAGTGCAGCTCTCCAGGAGGAAGGTCGGAAATTTGTTAGAGAGTGAAACCAGTGTCTATAGCCTGTTCCTCAAGAGCTTCTGATGCTGCTTGTTTTTGCTCCCTGCTGCCTCCTAGGATTCTATGATGTTGATCAGAGGGTGTGTGGGGAGCTGAGATAGCTGTGGAAATGTTGGATGTCTGGGGTGGTGTTAGGATTAGGGGTTAGCTGATGGATCTTTGAGGGTTAGCGATTAGCTGATGATTGTTTTAGGACATGTTTACTTAGTAAATTTTGGCAGCTGTGTTAATTATTTACTGCTGTCCTACTGAAACAATATTATTTTACTAATTTTTTCCCCTCTTTAAACAGAGATACAGAGTATTATGATTATGGACACGGAGAGGCTCAGCAGACGTACGAGTCTTATGGTGAGGCACTCTTCCACAATGCACCTGCTTTTGGCTTAAACTTGACTGACTGAAGTGGGCAACTACTGGATTTGTTAGAATTTCATCTTTCAGTGGTTTAGGTGTAAACAGTAATTAAAATGTGCATTGAAAGTCAGAATTGTTCACAGTTGTACTATGAACCAGATGTCATGTCTGCACTATAGATAGACATTTTATGTACTATCCAAAATAACTAGTGAACTTGTGTGAGTCTTCTAAATGTGTGTGGTGTGCTCTTGGTAAAATGGTGCTAAATTCAAAAACGTGTTTTCTTTTGGAGCAATTTTTTCCTGACCACACCGTGCATGTACACTTCCGCCCTGCATGTGCTTGGTGTAGTTTGGCGGTGGTGCATTGCATGATGTCAACAAAGCTCCTGTGTGAGTGTCCCATGTACTGTTAATACAGTGTATGGGTACTGTGTTAATAGCATTATATCATTATAAAGCCTTATAATAACTTTCCTATCAAGCAGCATATTTGTAACCGTTTTATGTAAGAACAGAATGTAGGTTTTGTGAACAGTTCTGACTCTAACCCACTTAATGATTTGTTTGTTTCTTCTTGCTGCGATAAAGGAATGTGACGAGTGGTATTTTTGTGTGTGTGGTCTGGTCACACATGGTCTTTCTCCTTCCTCCTGTACAGCTGAGGATGACTGGGATGGTGCGAACTGGGGCAGCAGTGGGGGGAAGACCCCATCTGCCCGCCAGACCAAGGGGACCTATCGGGATCATCCTTATGGAAGATACTGAGACGTGTCAATCACTTTGGTTGCCTGGGCAACCGCCTCCCATTGTAACTCCTTTTAACAACTCAAAAGTAATTTTAGAATTTTTTTTTCTTTATCATTTAGGTTTTTTTTTTTGTTTGTTTGTTTTTTGGAGTAATTGTTTTATATTTGCCACTGACTGCTTTTTAAATACATTTGTTATTAGAAAGCACAGAGCTTTTGTAGTTCCAGTAAGGGATTCGTTCAATTGGCGATTCATTTTGGTTTGTTCCTCTTTGCTTTGTCGTCTTGTGCACTATTTCACTAGGCTGATCATTTTTAGTCAGAAGACAAAGGCCTGAATCACGTCGTCTGCTTTGCAGATCTTACAAAATACTTCAGGAGCATAATGCATGATGAGAGTATACACTTTCAAAAGCGCTTTTCTCTGTCATAATACTAAAACTTAAATGGCCTTAACAGCCAAAGGCTTCAAAACAAAAAGGGAGAACTCTAAAAGTTTAAAAGGCAGTTGTACAAACCAACCTTGTAAACACGCTATTAAACATGCGGTAAAGAGAATTTAGAATGGCAGCATTTAACGTTTTAACGGGAAATAGAGCTCAGAAACAAACTTTCGATTGCAGAGACAGTATTTTGGTTTGTCTTGTGTAAAGGAAAAAGCAACTGAAATATCTAATCTTTTGATAAAGGGTTTAAGTTTTCTTCCTGAAAAAAAAAAAATTGGCCTAAAATTGTATATACGTCACCTATACTGAGGAAATCTTTGTTTATAACTTTGCGTTTCACAAAATATAAGCATACTTGTGTTCGTTGCCTAAATAGGGAACTAAATATGTTTTTCTGTAGTATGTCAATAAAGCATAGTGCTCTTTTCCAGCTAACGCAACCTGGTATTTTCCTTTTCTTATAGCAGCCGATACATAATGGACATTCACTAAATCAACTTTTTTGCGTTTGCAAAACTCCAAAAAAAAAAAAAAAAGTCTTGCATGCAGATACAATAATGTATTTTAACAAAACTGAGTTCCATGCAGCAATGTTTCATGCAACACGTCACTATCATGCAAAAATATTGTGTATAAACCGTTGCCAATTAAAATCTACTCCCTGTGGCAGTAGCTGCAATTAAATGCACAAAAATTGCTTGTTCTAATTTAGTCCATGTACCCAGTTATGTAATGGAAAAATAACTAAAGCACAAGGGGGAAAAAAGTCCATCCTTTTTGCTGTTACGTTTAGTCTCTTGGTAAATTGCTTTATTTTTTGCTCTACTAATGTATCTGCCTTTGCTTGCCTGATCAATGATTTTATACACAATACAGCAAATCGCTTTACTGTTTCAAAGGGGCCTGTGTCCCCCAGGACCTTCTGATGTTTTAAACACACATTGTTTACTCCATCTTTTTCTTTTATTGAAAAGGATCTTGGTGAGACCTGCCAAGTGGCTTCTAAAATAGCTGCGTGTTTAAAGGAAGGTAATGTATAATGAAAGCGCACGACGAATCTCAAGACGGAAATCTAGGACTTGATCCTTGATTCTGTGCATCAAAATGTTTAAAAAAAGAAAAGAAAAAACCCCCCCTCAAAACTAAAGAAAAGGCGTTTCTTGTTTCATTCCCGACACCGTACTCGGATAAACACGTGTGCGATGTGAACAAGAAACGCGTTCTCCAAGAAGACTGCAAACTTGCAGGTTTACTTGGGCTTTCGTTGGCTGACATAATAAAGAACAAAATTGTGGAAGGAGGCATAAAGTCTAGGAAACGCTTCATTAAGGTAACATCTGCCCCAAATCTCTCTGAACAGAACAGTTCTATTTCTATGTTTAAAAAAAAAAAAAAAAAGGGTGGGGGGGGTACAAAACTGTACAACAACAGGTGTTTGACTTCAAAATCTGTAGATATAGTCCGACAATGAATAGATGGCTTTAAAAGTGGTTTTGGAAAACCCCATTTCATAGAATTTATATTTAAATGGTGTGCAACTCTTGCTCCAAAATGTATAATAAAAACAATAGTTATTAGCCTAAACTGCTATATATACATAAAAATAGTTTTATTAGTTTTTAAAACTAGATTTAATATAAACTTAAAAAGCATGAGTTGCATATGGATGTATACAATGTTTTCTGTCTTGTCTATAACTTGGTGACACTTCTTTGTTTTCTATTATTGCCCAGATGCTGATGTCTGAGGACCTTCCTCAGGACTAGAAGACTGCAGGACAACTAAAAGTAGGTCATCTAAACTAAAGCTCAGTCTTTCACTGGAATTATTCAGAGGAGGGAAAATGGCTTACTTATGACCATCAATTAACAAATCTAATATTGATTAACACCCCAATATCTTTAGTCTTTCTAGTGCTGTAGTTCTCTCAGTGCATGAGCTTGGTGGTGCAGCAAACATTAGAGGTCAGGAAGATGGCAGTCTTACAGGGTATGCTCCCATATACAGGTTCTGATGGGTTCATTTTGCAGTAACGACTATTTAGCTATATTGTTTTGATTATTTAGTTACACATGTACAATGTCCTCAGAAAGGCTTCCTTTTTTCTTATCTATAACCTTGAGTGTGGACACCTAACCTAGTTGATTTGAGACGGTCCTGCCAATAGTAAATGGCATAATAGTTTTAGTTGATTGTTTTAAGAGGCATTTCCGCACCCAGTGATTAAAACAAATCTTAGGATGATTCCCAAAGGGAATTAGGTTCAGTACTGCCAGGTGTGTATTTTATAGTTTAATGCAAAACTAGCATCTGGAAACTGAAGAGCAGTAAATTGCTTTTGTTTTGTCCCCCAACAGGGTGTTGGTGCCATTTCTGGTCTGCTATGGAACACTTCAACTATTTATTTACAACCTTTTGTATAATTTTGTTAAATAATATAAAATGGTCAAAATAGGAATAAATAAAAAAATGTATATATTTTTTTAAACTGTCAAATTTTGAGGTTATCTTGAGTTGTGTGACATTTTCTGCAGCTGTATTTTTAAAACAATGGCACCATGTCGGTGAAGCACCTCCATGTTGTGGGAAATTTCCTGGTCAGTTGTCAAATGTCAAATCAGGGATCAGGTGTTGGGTCAGGCCAGGACAGGTGCATCCATCTAAAACTTGTTTTTAATAAAAACAGCAAATTCTTCTCCTTTGTCTTTACAAAGATTGTTTAATACATCTGTAGTTATAAGAAATTTAAATGAAATCTTCTTGCAGTTGCAAATTTGAGCTGTTGGTTACCACTGTTGCTCTAATTTGATTGGACCATCTGTGTGCCTTATGGAAATTCAAATTTCAAATGGCTAGAACCTGGAGATTGGAGCCCTCAAATAACTGAAGTTTATACACCACTGTTTATCTTATCAACTGCCAAAGTATTGTTACCCTTAAAAGAAGACATTTGTCTTCATGAGGTCACAATAATTGACAATCACATATCTGCTGCTGAGGGGTGCTAGTGAGGTTAGGATAATGCAGATCATATTGGGAAAATGGCTCTATATATCTTTCACTCTGTTAATCAGCTCAGGACGATAATGGGTTCCTTGTTTTCAAATCCGGCTCCGTTCCAGGATTTTGTAATGACTGGTGTCTAATTAAACAGTTAATGTACCTGATAGGCCACTTTACTACACCTGACTCCCAGGTCATCTTGGGGACAAACATTTGTATCTGGAACCCAAGCACTAGGAATTGTATCCCTTCTGGGATGTTGGTTACCTTCCAATGATTGATTGCAAGTCCACTGCCTTGTTTTAGTTCTGAGGTCAGTGGGGTTAAAAAGTGGCAAAATTGTGTGTTATGGTTTAAAGGGGTTTAATGTAGGTTTGTAGGATACTATATTCTGAGGAAACAAAATTGGATGTATCTGAATATAGTGTCACCTAACGTGCCTTTAAGGTTCGGCTGACCCTTCCACTCCTCCCACTGAATCACTGAAATATGATAGTTGTGATCCCTCACTGTACTGTAGTCCTCATGCTGACACTAGTTTATCTCACCCCTCACTGGGGTTTTTCCATGTACTTTGATTTGTTCCGTCATCTCCTGAGCAACAGAAATGTTGCTGGAAGTTACACTGGCACCAAGCAGCGGAGCCAGTATGGTGTACACAGGTTCTGCAGGGGAGCCAGTATGGTGTACACAGGTTCTGCAGGGGAGCCAGTATGG
>JAOYMR010000008.1:19530434-19531840 GCA_025802075.1 Tenebrosternarchus preto | reverse complement strand
CCGCCTCCTCACACAGACGCTACCAGAGCCACAGTGAAGAGCCTCCGCACGCAGACGCTACCAGAGCCACAGTGAACCGCCTCCTCACACAGACGCTACCAGAGCCACAGTGAAGAGCCTCCGCACGCAGACGCTACCAGAGCCACAGTGAACTTCCTCCTCACACAGACACTACCAGACACATAGTGAACAGCCTCCGCACACAGACGCTACCAGAGCCACAGTGAACAGCCTCCACACACAGATGCTACCAGAGACACAGTGAACCACCACACACAGGGACATTACCAGAGGAGAGTGAGCCTCCACACACTGGAACATTTCCAGAGGAGAGTGGGTCCACACCACCCATAAGTAGAGTGTTTACTCTGGGGCCGAGAGAGTCATTACTGCAGCAGCATGTTCCTTAATCATGAGTGCTGTGCTGTTGGGAGATCTTTGACTGCACTTATAATGACATTACGGATAATGATTAGAGATAAAACTGCAGAACCAACAAGGCCTCAAACTACAATACACAAATAAACAAACGGCAATGGCCTGAGTGCGTCCAGGGTGCAGGCTGGGTTCCATCAGCCGCCATACTGGGCTGGTCATTACCGCTGCCCCTTACTGATCTGGGATCAGTAACACACCGGCACCCTTTAAAACCAAAGATTAACTGCTGTTCCCATGTCAGTCAGGTTCAAACATAAACATATTCATGTTTACAAGCAGACTGTGAGGGAAAGCAGAGCCTGAAGCTGCTTCAGTACAGTGGGATACATATCAACGTTAGGGGTCAGGGGTGAGGGGTCAGGGGTGAGGCGTCAGGTGTTTGAGTAGATGATGCTCTTCCACAGGCGTTTGACTCAGAAGAAGGAAATGAGAGAACATGCTGTGCTGTTAATGATTCAGGAGTCATAGAGGATGAAAATAAGTAGAAACACACACACACACACCTTCACTAATGCAACACACACACATAAACACACACACCTACACTAATGCAACACACACACACACACACACCCATGTTAATGCAACAGACACACACACTTACACACACACATCTATGCTAATTCAACACACGCACACCCCTATGCTAATTCAACACACACACACACACACACACACACACACACACACACACACACACACCCCTACGCTAATTCAGCAGTAGTAACACTGCTCAGCCAAAAATATTAATGAGCTTGGATGACTGTTACACTCTATTGCTAGAGGCATTGTTCAAATTCATGAGCGCTGAAAAAGCACACACACACACACACACACACACACACACACACACACACACACAGTCAGAAAGAGTGTGCATGTGGGAGGGTACTGATGCAATCTGCCCCTCACGTGAATGATCGCAGGGGCAGGTATTGGGGGCGGAGCAGGGCAGTTCTGGTAGAGCG
>JAOYMR010000008.1:19517934-19525434 GCA_025802075.1 Tenebrosternarchus preto | reverse complement strand
CAAGTGTTGCACTGCACACATCTGAGAACATGTCCAAAACACCCCTGAAAGGATGCTGAAGATCTCACTTGTTTGTAAACTGTCTCCGAGTAAAATCCAGGTTTGCTCAGGTGGAGAAACAGCTTGCCTTGGCTTGCATTTAGTTGTGTAACTTTAGAAAAGTGCAGTTTTTGCAGTTTATTGTAGCGTATTATTTCAAGTCACATGGCTAGAATTAGATGGCACTTCAAAAATAAATTTTAAAAATAAATTTAAAATTAATTTAGGCCATGATTTTGGCACTGACCAAATAATTACAGACAGTGACTGTTCATTTTGGCTTTGGCCAAGCTGTGGGGGACGGGGAGGGGGTGAACACAGTAACTGTGATGAAGGAACGATTACTGCTGTGGATGCCTCTAGTGGCCCTTGCACTGTGTGTGTGTGTGTGTGTGTGTGTGTGTGTGTATTGGGTTGTTTGTGGTTTTAGGAAACACTGCTTGTTTATGTCGTTGCTTGTGCTGTTTATTCTGTGCTGTTTAACCCTGTCCTGCAGGGTTTGGAGGACTTGTAGTGCTGAAATTTGACACGCTTGATTCTTTAAGGCTAGTGTGGCCTGGCGTTTGTTCTTAAGCCCATTGCCATGTGGCCTGGGAGAATTCACTGACCAGTTTTCCTAGAGTTAACCGCAACTCAATCTTCCGATCTTTAGCTCTTTCTCTCTGTCTTCTCTCCTGTCTCTCTCTTTTTTCTCCTCTTTCTCTCTCTCTTTTCTCCTCTCTTTCTTCTTCTTTTCTCTCTGTCTTTTCTCTTAATCTCTCTCATGCTTTTGATCTCACATTCACTCATGATTTTGTAGTCTTTCACGTTTCTATTATTCTGTTTTTCATGCTATCACTCTCGGGCCTCCCTCTCCCTCCCTCTCCTAACTCTCCACCTCCCCCTCCCTCTCCCTCTCCCTCCCTCTCCCTCCCTCTCTCTCTAACTCTCCCTCTCCCTCCCTCTCCCTCCCTCTCCGTCTAACTCTCTCTCTCCATCTAACTCTCCCTCCCTCTCCCTCCCTCTCTCTCTAACTCTCCCTCTCCCTCTCCCTCTCCCTCCCTCTCCCTCTCCCTCCCTCTCCCGCTGTCTCTCCCTCTCCCTCCCCCTCTCTCTCTTTCTCTCTTTCTGCTCCATTGTTACCCCTCCTCTCTTTTCTCATTGTAATTCTTGTTATACTCACTCAGCCCAGACAATTATGTTCTCAATCTGACAGTATGTGGAAATACAGTGAGCCTCTACATTTCATTTACCCCAAGAGCTGGAGATAGAGAGCTGGAGAAGTGCGTGTGAATGTGTGTGTGTGTGTGTGTGCACTCATGTTTATAGAGTGTGAAGACCTGGAGCATCATTGTGAGTGTGTGTGTGTGTGTGTGTGTGTGTGTGTGTGTGTGTCTTTTATCTTTGTCTGGGTGCAGGGGTCCTGTCCCCCGCACAATGCTGTCTGGTGATCTGTCTTTCACCTCAGCCTGGGGTTTTGACTCTATGACACTTTTCCCCTCATCAGCAGTTAGTTGCTCTGCACTCTGACTTCCACCCTAACCCTCCGACTGGAAGCCTGTCCTCACTACTTTGCTTCATTGCGCTCCTGTCTGATGGCAGCTGTGACTCGCACTTTGTGCCTTGCACTCTGTGACTCCAGCTTTGTGACTCACACTCTGTGACTCAAGCTCTGTGACTCGCACTCCTGTCTGACTGTGAACTATGACTCGGGCTTTGGGTCTATGGACAGAGCTTCACTGCCTGCTTCTGCTACATTTAGCCAACCAGTCAGTCCTGCTTGGGAACAGAAGTGGACAGAACTCCATCCTTATCAGTGAGCCCACTAGAATATCATTTCCTTGACTTCAAGAATGAATCAGGAATTAAACCTGGAATGGCCATCATGGTGATAGTAGGGGCTTGTGTTCATATTCCATGAATATTTTCACAACCAACGACAGAATTATGAGCGTGTCATTTCCTTAAGAGAGCAAAGCCAGTAAAGGCAAGTCTGTTCTATATTGATTCTTATGAAACCATAACCCTTCCCATCCTGTGGTTTCAAGATGACCCATCACCTTTGACCCAGCTCAATGGTCATAACCTATTGATTCCATTGGTGTGTTTTCGTGCAACCCATGTGGTCAGAGGTCAAGTGTTAAGTGTTGAGTTTCCCATGCCCTCCTATCTCAGTGCCTGTGTAAGAGTTTGTGTGTGTGTGTGTGTGTATTTATTCTCATAGTTACAATGTGAGTTATTCTGGAAAACCAGTGAGGCTCTGATCTTATAGCTGGTTTAGATCTATTGTTCTGCTTTACTTTCTACACTACACCTTTCTGTATTGTTCAGTGTGGGGAAGGTGGGGTTTGAGATTTTGTTGATCACACAGACTCAGTTTGAGTCTCTCGACTGAGTGGGTGCAGAGTTTCTCTTAAATGAGTGGGATGAATCTCTCTCGAGTGAGTGGGGGTGAGTCTCTCGAGTGAGTGGGGGCAGAGTCTCTCTTGAGTGAGTGGGGGTGAGTCTCTCTCGAGTGAGTGGAGTTGAGTCTCTCGAGTGAGTGGGGGCGAGTCTCTCTCGAGTGAGTGGGGGCGAGTCCTGTCCTCTCTGGCCACCAGGCTTTATCTGTGGCTCCCTGTTTCAATGGCCATCTTACGGTCATGATGAAGGGTTGTCTCTAATTTTGATGAAGTAATTTGCTAATTTGTATTAATGATTTTAGTTTGATCTTCCAATGCAAGGTACAATTTGGTCTGTTGTCTTCAATTTCTCTCAGTTTTTTTTTTTGTTGTTTTTTGGCAAGTGTAACTGGTCATTTGTATTTAGTGTTTTGCTAATCAAGGGTTTGGTGGTGAAGGATCAAAATGGTACCAGAATTTTCAACTTTGTGTAAATCTACCTTTACCAGACTGCTGACTAGACTGGAGACAGACTGGAGACAGACTGGAGACATTCCAGTTTACCTGTGGGATGTTTTTACAGAATTTAAGTTACTGTCACTGTAGGTGTTTTGTCCCAAATGTCATAGCTGTCTGTTTGTTCCAGTGCCACATTACACTACTGTTTACCATTATTGGTTGAATGAAGGTTTTAAACCATTTTAAAGCTAATTGTAATATGGAGATTAACAGTTGTTTTCTGAGTGTGTATTAAATTCTGTGCTTTTTCTGCAGTGCAGTTGCTGTTCTGAAAATTCTTGTTAAGTTTACTTTCACCACAAGATGTGTGCAGCTTTTTGAGTAGATGTACAGTTTCTAGTATTGATAGATTCTGTTTAAGTGTTTTCTCTGCTGCTGCAGTATAACTAAATCTCATCTGCATACATTAGACATTTTATTTCTTAGTCTTCTAAAATTTGTTCTGGAATAGATTAATTTTGTAAGTGTGTAGCTAATTCATTCATATATTAAATAAAGTTGGACCCCAATTGCAGCTTTGCTCTGCTCCTCTCTATCTCTCTCACCCTCTCTCCACCTCTCTCTCTCTCTCTCACCCTCTCTCCACCTCTCTCTCTCTCTCTCACCCTCTCTCCACCTCTCTCTTTCTCTCCTCATCTCTCTATTACTCACAATCTTTTTCTCTCTCTACCTCTCTCCCTCTCTCTTGCCCCACCTCTCTCTCTATCTCTCTCACCCTCTCTCCCTCTCTCCCTCCCTCTCTCTCTTTTTCTCTCCCTCTCTCCTCTCTCCCATCATCACACCACCCTCGTGTCTGTTTCCTTTCCAGATTGCCCGAGAAGGTCAATTGCCAGTTTGCCTCTGCCAGCATCTTTATCAAAACCAATATTAATTTTTGCTAATTAGGACCTGCGGCTAATTAGCGTCACAGATAATTAGTTCATTTATAATCCATAAAACAAGCACAGCTTGTTAGCAGATCAAGAAGCAGCAACAGAAACTCCTATAAACGGAAACACAGAGCTGAGAGAAGCGCAGAAAGGAGAGTGGGTAGGAAGTGAGTGCTGTAAGAGAAATTTATACAAAACACACACAAGTTCAACATTTTCCAAATCTTTCTTAGAAGTGCTGATCGGCCCCTCAGAGAGAGAATATGTACCTAGTGCAGGCTTTATTAATCTCTCCAATCAACTCCTCTCTTTCTTGTTCTCTCTCTCTCTTTCTCTCTCTCTCTCTAACACTCTGTCTGTCTCTCTCTCTTTCTTGTTCTCTCTCTCTCTCTCTCTCTCTCTCTCTCTCTCTCTCCTGTTAATTTCCTCTCTTCCTCACTGTCTAACACTCCCTGTCTTCCTCTCTCTCTCTCTTTCTCTCTCTCTAACACTCTCTCCCTCTCTTTGTTTCTCTCTCTCTCTCAACTACTCCCTTACCTTTTTAAATCTCTTTTCTTCACATTCTGTCTTTGTGCCCCAGGGCTGTCGGTCAGACTAACCCCAGTGTTCTTCCATCAGTACTACTGACAATCACACCAGAGAGAGAGAGAGAGAGAGAGAGAGACAAACAGCTGGAGAGAGAGAGGGGATGGAGACAGAAGACAGACACAAAGACAGACAGTTAGGCAGACAGACATGGGGTTAGATTGGTAAGAGAGGGAAGAGAGAGAGAAATAGGTAGGGGGAGAGAGGAAGGAAGATTGGACTCTCTCTCTCTCTCTCTCTCTCTCTCTCTCCTTCTCTCTCTCTTTCTCTCTCTCTATGGCTGTGTAATAGTGTAATGTTCTGTCTGTCCTGAGTGCAGAAGGCCTGTCTAACCTCCTAATGAACGGCAGACGGCGACCCCCGGCAGACAAACCTGTCGCACCACCACACGTGCAGTCGCTTCACTGAACAGCGAGACAGCCCCCCGCAACCGAGCGCTGTCCGCAAGCTGACAGGCATCTTCTTGGTCGCCACGAGCGATGGTTGCCGTGACAGTGGGTTTTGAAAGCGCTTGTCGTTTTAAGCGGCCGGCAGCCGTGATGGAGGCGGCGGGTGAAGGAGGGATGGCTGGGGAAGGAGAGGCGTGAAATAGGCTCCTCTGTGAGAAAGAGCAGAGCATGAAAGCAAAAGACCTATTACCTCAGCTCTGATTTAGCTTCACAGCACAGCACTGAGAGGGAAACGTTATGGAAAGGAGAACGGTGTGGAGATGGACCTGTGTGTGTGTGTGTGTGTGTGTGTGGGGAGGTGTGCGTGTCTGCACATATGTGTGCACTTGTATGTGTGTCGGGATGTGAAGGTGTGGTGTGTGGGGGTTTGTGTGTGTGTGTGTGTGTGGGTGGAGGATGTGAAGGTGTGGATGTCTGGGTGTGTAAGTGTATGGTGTGTGTGTGGTGTGTGTGTATGTCGGGATATGAGGGTGTGGGTGTGGTTGGGGGGGGTGTGGTGTATGTGGGTGTGTGTCGGTGAGGGGGCTGTTGGTGGCCGTGGGAATCTGGATGTGTGTGAAGTGTGTGTGTGTGTGTGTGTGTGTGTGTGTGTGCACAGTGTGTGGTGGGTACATGTGTATGGAAGAACAGGTAGATAGAAGGTAGGTGAAGGTAAATAGATAGTAGAGAGACAGGTAGATGTACAGACATGTACAGGTAGATAAACACGTAGATAGATAGGGAGTAAAATATGTCTGGCATATAGGTAGCCTGTCTGGGTGGGGTGAGCTGAACTACACCCTTACTCATCAACTCTAATAATATAGAGAAGGAAGAATGAGATGGATGTACAGACAGACAGACAGGATGAGGGGTGTGAGAGATGTCTGTGTGTGATGGTTAGAAAGGCCCTAATGGACTTTTAAATTCCTCCCAACACTGACAGCTAAATTAGCCTTGAGTAAGATGGGTGTGTGTGTATAGTGTGTGTTGCGTGATGTCTATGTGTGTTCCATCTCATCAATGGTTTGGATCTTATAGAATTTAAAACAGCAGGCCTGTACTGGCATTGACATGGTATTACACTCTAGATTACACAAATTCAACATTTTCCAAAAACTCCATCTTTTCTCAGTTTTTTTTAACATTTATTTTTCTTTGTCCATCCCATTCGTAAACTCTTATATCATAAACTCTTACTGCTTTCTGTACATGCGTTTTTTCCCGCTTTAGCTGTGTGTGAGTTGTGTGTGTGTTTTGATCTCTGGGAGGCAGAGGTAGAGGGTACAGTGTGTGTGTCTGAATGTGTGTTTGATCTCTGGGATAGTTTTGGGAGAGGTAGAGGATACAGTGTGTGTGTGTTTGTTTTGATCTTTGGGATGGTGATGGGAGAGGTAGAGAGTACAATGTGTGTGTGTGTGTGTGTGTTTATCTTTGGGATGGTGTTGGGAGAGGTAGAGGGTGCAATGTGTGTGTGTGTGTGTGTGTGTGTGTGTTTGTGCTTTGATCTTTGGGATGGTGTTATGAGAGGTAGAGGTGCAGTCCATTGAAGCGTGACAGATTTAACCATAAATCTGCAGGATTAATACACTCTGGTCCAAGGACTCTGTGTGTGTTTGTGTGTGTGTGTTTGTGTGTGTGACGGAGAGAGTGTGTATGTGTGTGAAATGACAGTGAAACACAGCGTCACTTAGGAATGGACTCAGAAATCTAAGGTTTCCTGCTTTAGTATCACTACTGATATTAATGTTCTTATTATGGGAGAAAAAGTCAGACAGACAGAGAGAAAGAAGGTCAGTGTGTGACATGTATGAGATAAATGCAGCCATTCAATTGATCCTGCCTCAGGAACACGGTAAACATTTATGCACATCTCTGTCACGAGACACGACCAGCTGTCTGTGCAGTAAAACCACACCAAGTCCATCTTTCACAATGCTATTTGTGTGGGTCACTGACCTATCACACCCCTTCTGTATCACCCTCCCCCTCCAAACCCTTCAGATGGTATTTACCTCATATATTAATGTATTACAGAGCATCCTATAATTCATGTTGGGAGGGGTTAACCTTTCTCAGTGGCCTGTGAACAAATGAGGCCGGCTATGCTCTGCTGCTCATGAGTCATTAGCCAGAGGAAACAGAAGTGTTAAGGCGTTACGGTAACCCATGTGAAGAACAGTTCTACTCTGAGATTATGACAACAAGCCAATTAGCAACGGAGTTGATTTAGAGTTTAAGCCTATTGCTGAAACATTGGCTATTAACACAAAGGCTGATGGATCTGATACTGTTAAACGTGAATCAAAACATCCTTATTACACTCTATTAGTATTTCTATAGAGTGGAATATACTTGCTTTGCCAGTGCAGTTTGTAACTGTTTCTGTGTATTTGCACCTCTAACAAATGTTAAAAATAAAGGAGAAGCACTTCGTAGACTAAACAGAGTGTGTGTGATGTAATGTCCAGTGACTGTCATAGTGGTTATAGTGGTATGTTATAGTGGTATAGTGGTTACTTGGTCTGGAGAGAGGGCCATGCCCACCTCATTAGATATTCAGTAACCCTTTCTGAATGGCACTGGCTCACAAGCTCCCTCCCATCTGAAGTATTCCACTAAGGTGTCCACTAAAGACTCCAGTGTCTTTACATTAATGCTGTAATACAGGGTCCCATAATGCAGGGTCCTGTAATACAG
>JAOYMR010000008.1:19510434-19512934 GCA_025802075.1 Tenebrosternarchus preto | reverse complement strand
CTCACTCACTCACTCACTCTTTCTTTCTTTTCTTTCTTTCTTTCTTTCTTACTCTTCTTTTTCTTTCATTTTTTTCTACAACAGTACATTGCAAAAAGAAAACTTGTACACACAGTGAAGGGAATATAGTGCAGTGTAAAGTGAATGTAGTGTAAAGTGAATGTAGTGAGGATGAAGTGAATGTAGTGCAGTGTAAAGTGAATGTAGTGAGGATAAAGTGAATGTAGTGCAGTGTAAAGTGAATGTAATGAGGATGAAGTGAATGTTGTGAGGATGAAGTGAATACAGTGCAGTGTAAAGTGAATGCAGTGCAGTGTAAAGTGAATGTAGTGAGGATGAAGTGAATGTAGTGCAGTTGAAGTGAATGGTCTTTTTGCAGGTGGTGAAGGACACAGTAAACATCCAGATTGGAGATGTGAATGACAACGCCCCGACCTTCCACAGCCAGCCATACACTCTGAATATACCTGAGGTACTGGCTCTGAACACACTCACTCATTTACACCATCCCACGTACAGAGTGCAGTTTGGTAACTCGTAGTATGCTGTTCCTGCAGTGCCCTGGTATTGCAGTGTTCCTGCCATGTATATTAAACTACTCTGTTCTTAGTTGAAGGCTTTTCTTTCTAACCTGATAGTTATGCATGAATTGAATAAAGAGAAATTGACTAGTGGATGATTTGAAGGGGATTTGAGTTCCTTAATGGTAAAACAAGTTTCTTTGATGTCTTGACACTTCTTTTGAAGACAAGGAGGAGGCAGTTGGCTGATGGCCAAAATTAAATCATTGTCATTTCTATTTATTTTGTGGCTTTATCAGTGGACAGAATTAAATGCCTTTGTGGTGTTCCTGGTATTTTGGACTTTTCTGGTTCTTTGGAAGGTTTTTTTTTTTTGCTTAATTGAACCAAAGTCTATTACAGTATTCACATTTGATATTCTTTTGTCTTTTTAGCGTTTGTTTTTCCTCAGTAGATGTGTTCTGCCAGAAAGTGTTCTTCCAAAATACTATATTTATAATACATAATATATGGGGTAATAGACCTCACATTTAAGAGGCAATACATGGGATGTCAGTATGTGTGTCCAAGGATGAGGGAAAACTTTAAGGCATGCAGAAATATGATGGTGAAACAAGGATTTATCCCAAATCTCTTACATCAGTGTTTTTTTTTCAAGGTTGCTGTACCTGTTTGTGTTTGTAAGGGTGACATACTCTGTAGGTTAGAGAGAGAGTGATAGTGGTGATTCACCTGGCCAGGCTGTGCAGTGTGGATTAGTCAGTTTACTCCAGTTTGGATTGGAGTAAAAGGGTGAACCTGGTGAATGTAAGGGGGGTATACACACACACATGCACACGCGCGCACACACACACACACACACACACGCATGCAAACACACACACATGCATGCACACACATGCACACGCGCGCACACACACACACACACACACACACACACACACACAAACACTCTGTAGCATTTTGGCCAAAAGTATGTAAGAAAGAACAGGCATTTCTCTGTGTTCTCCTTCTCTGAGGAGGAGTCTCTGCATCTCCTCTGTGGAGTGTTTCAGGTCCATCTACTGTATGCACTTGCCTCTCTCATTTCTCCTTTCCTTTCTCCTGCTCTCTTTTTCTCTCCCTCTCTCCCTCCCTCTCTCTCCCTCTCTATTTTCCTTCAGCCTCTCATCCTCTTTCTTTGCTTCATCTAATCCTTGACATGAGGTAATTGGCAAAGACAAGCAAAGCTTCAAACAGGAAGTGTCTTTCTAACTCTCTCCCCCGACTGTCTGTCTTTCTAGATGCATGTACACACACACACACACACACACACACACACAAATGCACATACACACACATACACAAATGCACATACACACACATACACACACACACACACCCAGACATCTCCAATAGTGAACACAGACATGTGCTGTATTGTGTGTTTGTGTGTGCACATCCCACTACCCACCCCCCTAAACCAAATATTTAATGCCTCAGGCAATTTTTCACCTACTGTTATATATGAAAAAAGGGTACAGTGAGAATGTGTGTATGTATGAGATACAGATGGCGCAGGTAGCCCTTGAATCTAGGTTGATGGGTCATTTGATTTAGATGGAAAACAATTTTATTTTTATTTTATTTGGAATTTACTTTATTCTTTTTTTTCTTTTAAAGTTACACAGTAGAGTAGCTGGGTCCTACCAGTAAAAGTTACACAATAGAGTAGCTGGGCCCTACCAGTAACAATTACACGGTAGAGTAGCTGGGCCTTACCAGTAACAGTTCCACGGTAGAGTAGCTGGGCCCTACCAGTAACAGTTACTCAGTAGAGTAGCTGGGCCCTACCAGTAAAAGTTACACAGTAGAGTAGCTGGGCCCTACCAGTAAAAGTTACACAGTAGAGTAGCTGGGCCTTACCAGTAACACTTACACAGTAGAGTAGCTGGGCCCTACCAGTAAAAGTTACACAGTAGAGTAGCTGGGCCCTACCA
>JAOYMR010000008.1:19347504-19360089 GCA_025802075.1 Tenebrosternarchus preto | reverse complement strand
ACCTGCCGACTACCTTACAGGCTTGGATAAGAAACCTACACAAAAAGGGTTATTTGAGCCCGATAATTAAAAGGTAGGGGTGTGAGGTGGGGCGTGGTGTTCCTCTGGCTTTGTCTTTGCCTCCTGGTTAAAAACACCTTTTTCTTTTGAAGCTTGGGCTTCTCTACTCATGCAAGATATCTGATTGTTTTCCAGAGATAAGAGATCTGCCAATCTATTCTCTTCTTTTATTTCACATGAACAGTGCTGTTACCCCTTCGCTTTGGCAGTGAAAATAGGGGTCCACACAAATATAAACTCCTATTAAGCAGCCGTTGATGGTATCTGGGCCATGGGGAGGTGTGTGTGGGGGGGGGGGAGGGGCTGGGGGGAAGTGTGTAAAGGGGGGAGTGGTGGGACAGAGTGAAGTTGGGCATTGCTGTTGAAATGTGAGCACAGGTTTTAGAATAGATTAGGATGTCCTGAGGCCGGAGCTACAGATGTTACTTGAAAAGGAGGGCCTGGGCCTGAAAAGCACATCTTCAGGAGCTCCGTTATCTGCTCCGGTGTGATGCACATCTCTATCTGATTGGTTCGGTTTGCAGTCTGTGCCTGAAGGTACAGCTTATCTCTTATTAAGGCCCTTTATGTGTTCCTGGGAGGAGCAATTCCCTAGAGCTACATAGACATCACACTCCCTAAGTACTCACTCACATTCCCTTGTTTTTGTATGTTAATTCACAGAAGGTCTCGAGTTAGATGTAACCTGATAGACTGCCTGGGGATCATAGTGGATGTCAGTGCATTAACCTGGTGTTTTGGGACAGGCCCAAAGGAGCTGACTGGTTTTCTTTGGAGGGAGATAATGAGGGGGATTCATAATTGATGAGACTGGAGGGGGATAAAAAGATTATTGATTATTGATGGAGGGGGATAAATAGATTATTGGGTATTGGTGGAGAGGGATAGAGATGATGGATTGCTGATGGGAAGGGCAGATGGTTGGAGCGCTGCAGTGTGGTGGAGCAGGAGAGGCGTGGTGGGCGGTGGGCGTGTGTTTGGTTGGGGGTTCTGGGGAGACTCAGGACTGTCGTGTTTCTGGTGGGATCACCACTGCATACCTCTGGACCACCGTGCTCGACTTTGTTGATAGACTCTCCTCTCCTTTAATTCCATTGCACACATCAACAGCGCCGCTCGGAAACACACACACAAGAAGACAAGCCTGTCTGATGAAGCACTTCTTGAGACAGGCGTTGTCTTCAGACAGCGCCGAGGAGCAGCCCTGAATTTGTCCATGGGACTGATTTCAAAGAGTTAGCTGTGCCCTGCTAGCTCGCTGATTCCCAAAACAGTTCCCTGTTTACACAACTCACACCCACACACAGCCTTTATTAAATATCCTTTATTTCATCTTTTCTAGTCCTCCACCCACTGCACTAATGTTATTTGATAGGACACCAGTTAATCTCCAGTTTCCTAGCTCTGCACTTCCAGTCATTGTTATGGAATGGAATGGTACTGTGTGATGTTGTCTAGGTTACAGACATCAGTTTACCTTGTAGAGTTCACGGGGTCCTGTGTGCTGTGGGTTGGGTTTTGTGATGCAGCAGAAAGCCCCTGCCCCTCCTCCTCCAGTAATTGGTTCTAATTGCCCCTCCCCTTTCTCCTGCTCCAGTCACTGTTTCTGATTTCTGTACTTCAGTTTATTTGATTCTTTTCCTCTGAATTAGGTGGATTGGCGAATTATTAGGTCAGCTGACAGCAGCAAAGCTGAAATGCAGGATGGAATTACAGCACCACAGATGATGTAGAGAGAGCAGGAGTTCCTCTAATCCCTGAGGAGCAGAGTCAAAGCAGTCCTAATTGTTGAGTGTCCCCCATATTGTGTCCTTTCAAGCCTCTTTCTCCCTCTTTCTTTGTTTGTCTCTCTCTTGCTCCCTCTCACTCATCTCTTGGTCTCTCTCTCTCTCTCTCTTTCTTGTTCTCTCTCTCTGTCTGTCTCAGGCTAAAGTCACTGGAGCATAATATGACAAAAAGAAAAGAACATAGAAGAGAAACTCAGGACAACCAAAATGGAGAAACATCCAAGCCAGCAGCAGTTTTACTTCCTTCTAAAGAAGGCCCTTTGTTTGATTGTGTCTTGATTTGGGCCGCTGCCCTAAAACTGTCCTCTCCTGTACCTCATCTTAGTCTGATCTCTACAGATGGAGAGAAAGAGAGAGTGGGATTTTAAAAGTTTAGTTGTTTAAAAGTCTCTCTGAGAAGCTGCCATACGTTCTTGGTGAACATGAAGAATTAAGCTCACTGGTAACACTGTACGAGGGAGTGAGTGACCATACCAGAAATCCAGACCTTCCAGCACATGTTCACAGTTTCTATATTATTCTATATAATTTATATTATTATTATTAGCAGTAGTAGTCATAGTCTTATTATTGTATTTTATTATTGTTATTATTATGTAGTATTATATGCTCTACCTGCTATTTGATGCATGATTTAATTGGTCTTTTTGTTTACCACACTATATTCTTAATTGGTCTTTTTGTTTACCACACTATATTCTTAATTGGTCTTTTTGTTTACCACACTATGTTCTTAATTGGTCTTTTTGTTTACCACTCTATATTCTTAATATCTTTATCAAAATGATGACAATACAAATGTCAATATTTGTCATGTCAGTACAGCACCATTGAATTTTATTGAATTTAAATGAATTTTTCTGACTTGAGATGGAGAGAGACAGAAAGAGAGAGAGAGATACATGCAGGGTGAGACAGACAGTGAGAGAGAGAGAGAGAGAGAGAGAGAGAGAGAGAGAGAGAGAGAGAGAACACACTTACAGAAGTAACAAAGACTTAAGGTGGTGACCAGGTGAACGCACCTGAGGGCAACATGATCTGCAGTGGTGAGAGCCCGGTTGCCAGTGGTGATGACATGGTGACACGACGATGCTGGCTGTCTTGGCAGGTAAGAGCTCTGTGCTGATTCCACATGTCATAACAATCAGTGGCACCATGGAGAGCACACAGGTGTGCCGAAGCCCCTCCCCCTCCTCTAGCCCCACCCACAACCTCCACCTTGCAGAAACACAGAACTGTCTGGAGCCTGCATATCCCTGGGCCCTTCTAACCCACACTGAGCACACCTTACTACATCAGCCACATTTCATCACTGCTAAGTACATTACAGTTGGGTGAAATAACTATCTGTTTATCAACAGGTCTGCCAGGAAACTACTGATGATTTACAGTTTTTTCAAATTTCTTGCATATAGTAATTTTGCAGAAGAGCACAGCAGGTAATGCACGTCTGAATGTAATAAGGATGTAATAAGACTAAGCAAAAGGGTTAGAACTAAGCATTTTGAAGGCTGCCTACCAACTGTGAAGACTCTCTGAGAATAAGTCACTGCCTCACCACCTCACTGCATCACTACCTCACTGTTTCACTGTTTCATTATTATATTCACTGTTCTACTACTTCATTATTTCACTGTCTCAGTGCTTCAGCCTCACTACCTCACTGTCTCACTATCTCATTGTTTCACTGTATCACTTTCTCACTGTTTTGCTGCCTGACTGTCTCACTGTTTCACTTTCTCACTATTCACTCTCACTTATCTCACTGTTTCCCTGTCTCACTACTTTGCTCTTTCACTGACTCACTATCTCACTGCATTTCTGCATCACTGTCTCAATACCTCGCAGCCTCACTACCTCACTGTTTGGTTTCACTCCCTCATTGCTTCACTTTCACTGCCTCACTACAGCACTGTTTCCCTGTCTCACTGCCTCACTGTCTCACTGCTTCACTGTGTCACTGCTGCCTCTATAGGAGTCAGATCTTGTGCTTAAAGCCCTCCACTTTTGCCCTCCTGCCCTCGTTTGCCCTCCTGCCCCTCGGTACACTCTTCCACACCTCTTAACGGGATTAGCAGAAGCTCTGCTCTGTGACCTCATGTGGTTTTTTTCCATGTTGGAGCATTGGCTGTTAGGGAGGGAGGGTGGTTCCCCAGGTCCCTGCTCTACTCCCAGCCATGTTTACCCATGGTGCACTGCTCCAACCGTGTTTACCCATGGTGCACTGCTCCTGTGCTGGCTACAGTGAGGTGTGTCGGGCCATCCGCCATTAAAACGGGTGATGACTTTGACAGTAATTTTTCCACATTGCATGCCAGAGCAGGATTGAATGCCCACTGCTGGTGCCCATTAAACACACAAACACACACACGCACACACACATGCACACACACATGCACAAACACATATATACAGACTCTAACTAGGGAATGTACACACACATGCCATGTCCAGAGAGCATGGTATCAATAGTATCTCTGTGTAATGTGTGTGTGTGTGTGTGTGTGTGTGTGTGTGTGTGTGTGTGTGTGTGTGTGTGAGAGAGAGAGAGAGAGAGAGAGAGAGAGAGAGAGAAAGAGAGAGAAAAATGTGTTGGTTTATATGTGTTGGCATGATGTTTTTAAGATTTCAAATCTCTTGATGAATGACGAGCTTTAGTGACATTTGTAGCTTAGTTCAAATATTCAAAGGCTGAGTAGTTATGACTGATATTTCATTATCAATGCATGGATTCAGTGCACTGTTTACAAAGAACAACATAGCTAACATACTAGGCAGATGGAAGGGAAGTGTTCTGACAGAAAGAGAAGGAGGGAGAGAGAGAGAGGGTGTGAGAAGGAAAAAGAAGGAGAGAGAGAGAGAGTGTGAGAGAGAATGAGAAAGGAAGTAGAGTTGTAATTGCAGTGACAGTGATCGCAGTTTACCTCCGACTCATCTTCTGTTGTCATTCCGTTCAGGAAAGGGTAGGAAACTTCAATGTCTGGTTTCCAGGAGCAGAAAACAGATGTGGTCAGAATAGCAGAGATGTCAGAAATACAGGAGCATGATTTTGGGAGAGGAGCAGACTAGGAGAAGATGTTTCTGAAGACAGAATCACATCTCTGCTAACACATTTGCATAAACAGCCAGGTGACTCTAACGAGTATTGCACCACAGTGGGAGATGTTCTCCTGCTTGATTAGCAGTCCTGTGACATACATAGCAGGGGATGTGTATTAACACAACACCATATGGAGTTTGTTTACCGATAAGGTTTAGCAAGAGGAATCCTTTGCATGGAAACGTGGGAGTTATGTTAGAGCAATAGACATAGAGAATCTATGAACAGTGTGAACTTTCCATATGTAACTGCTGTAACTATGTGACTATAGTGACCAGGGTGTGTGTCAAGATGGTGACTCTACCAAGAACCTCAGGGGAGCTTCACCACAGCATTAACAGAGCAGCTCCCAGTACCAGAGATGCAGTGAAGAGCTTTTCTCTTCCACCAGAACTGTGCTGGGTGAACATTCCACTTCAAATGGCTGTGTCGCACACACACACACACACACACACACACACACACACACACACACACACACACAAAAACCCACATACAAGCACACACATCAAACACAGTCACACAGTCAAGCACACGCACACATATACACATGTATGCGCACACAGCTAGATTAGCGGAGTAAGCGTTGGCGTATTTTCAAGATCTCCACTGAGCTTGATTATTGTTTAGGCACAAAATAACGGAATTTCCCTGCAGGTGACTTCGAGGCTGTGAAGCAAGCAGCTTAGTGAGTACTCTCTCCTTTACTCCTCAGCCTCTGATCTGGGCCGTTAGGCATCTGAGCCCATGTCTGGTGACTCATTACATTTCGCAGTTGTTTGTTTTCATGACCACCCTTACTGCAAGAGAATTACATTTGATCTGCAAACATCTCTCCCTCGATCTCTGTCTGCCTCTCCTTTTCTCCTTTGCTCTTTCTCTCCCTCTTTTTTTTCTCTCTCTCTCTGTGTATCTATGTCCACTTTCTTTCTCTTTCTGTACGTAAGTTGGAGTGGAGGTTGTATGTTGTAAACCAGGGCATTCTGGCTGGGGTTTTGCTAACGTGGTGACGAGTTCTTCATGGCGAACATCTTTTCTTCAATTCTCCATGACTTTCAGTTGTCCATGACAAACACCTTTGAGTTATCCATGGCTTATGAATTTGAGTTATCCATGGCTATCCAATGTCCTTGAGTCAACCATGGCCTATGAATTTGAGTTGTCCATGGCTAATCTAGTGTTCGGGCATCAGACACAGTCTTTAAGTTTAGGTTAAAATTGTTAATAGTTTTTTTGTTAATAATAGAAGGTGCAGAGCTCAAGGGGTTCATGGGCATGGAAGTGTTTTGGTAAACTGTGATGTTTGGATGCTGTCACCCTCCCATTTCACAAGTTCACTCCAGTTTGTGACAGTGATTGACTGGACGCTAAACGTCCCAGGGCTCCTACATGTCTGTGATACCTGCTGGTTCTCCCCCTTTTTAGTTATGTTGTCATATCTAGTCCTGACAGAGTCTCTACTTGCCCTCTGCACAAGTTTTCTGCACCTGTTGCATTACAAGACTATGCCTTAAGTTTTTATGATCTCCTGATCCCCCCTCTCTCTTCACCTTCCACTCGGTCGAGCTACTCATGCAAAATTTGAGGCTCCAGGAGACACCAGAGATCCAGATTCCTCACTCAGATTCCTGATCTATCTATCTGCTTGATCCACTCTGATGCCCTTCTTCAGTGGCACCAGTACTGCTTTTTGCACTGTTGTTATTGTGGTGCCCAATGGTTGGCCAGAAGAGGATGGGCCTTCCCTGTGGAGTTTTGGTTCCTCTCAAGGTTTCTTCATCTGGCTCTCAGGGAGTTTTTAAGGGCCACTGTCGCCCTTAGCTTGATCACTGGGGGCTTGGTGAGCCTGTAAATCTGCTTTGTGACAACGGTTGTTGAAAAAAGTGCCATATAAATACATATAAATACAACTTGACTTGACTTGATTAATGCATTTGAATGGTGGTATAATTTCTGCCTGTGAGATTATTGTAAAAGGATTTTTTCTTGTTCCTTTTCGTTGGTGCGAATTGCTCTGGAAGCTCAAATCTAGCTGTTATATTGAAGATGTATTACCTTTTTTCTAACACCAATGGAAAACTCTTTACTGGGGGGGTTTCCTTGGGTTTAGCCCAGGGGGGTTATCTTGGGATTAGTTTAGGGTTATCTTGGGTTTAGCTTGGGGTTATCTTGGGGTTAGCTTGTGTGAACACTTGTTTTAGCAATGTCTTTACCATGCAAAACTGGTACCCAGAGATTCACTTAGGAGGGAATTTTTATTATAGGCACAAAGATCCTATTTTTGTAACATATCATCAGACAACTCTTGGTATATACACTGTATTGGTATAAAACATACAAAAAATATAAAAGACTTCTTTATTTTTGATTAACACAAAGCTGTCTTCGCAAAATCCATTCTAAAACCTTTTACTGATACATGGGCGCAAACGTTCTGCCGAGTCTGTACAAGGCGCAGAGCCAGAATGAGATCAAAGCACAGGTGCTGAAAGCATTATTTCCTTTTATCAGCTATCAATCAATCTGGTGTCAGAAATTCAACAGAGAACACATCAATAGGATGTGTGTCAACAAGAAAAAACAAAAAAAAACTTGTACAACTCAGAAAAGCATACTTTCGTTTAGACTCACAAAGGACACATACATTGTATGTGTTAAAGTATTAACTTTTTGTAAGGACATAAAAAAACTAACGTCATTCACATGTTCAGCAGTGTGTTTAAATACCTTCTGTTTTTTCTCTACAAAGTGAATTTACATCGTTTTTAAAGTACAAAGTGCAAATACTATGGGTTTCCGTTGCCGTGTGAAGGGGCTGACTTTTGGGGGTAGGGTGCTGCTGTCTCAGCCTTGTTTCTTCGACGTGTTCTGAAAAAACAAATGGAAAATGGCATGCATGATTATCTCTGTACAGTTTAATTTGAGATAGAATGTAGGAAGCACAGATCACAAACGCTCCCTGACTCACCAGTTTACTGGAGGCTGCACCTTCACCTGCTCTGGTCTCTGTGGAAAAGGCAGTGAAAACATGTTACTCAGTTTGCTATTACCTAAACAGTCCTAAAAAAGGACTGTCGCCCTGATTTTGGCCATTTCACATATTCAACAAGCAGAACAGTCATTAACTAATAATCAGACACTTAAAAATGCTGCCAGAACACTAGCCCCGCCTTGGTGTATACCCAGCCGATGGAAAAGCAGGAGGACAAACAGGAGCCAACAGAAAAGCAGGAGGACAAACAGGAGCCAACAGAAAAGCGGGAGGACAGACAGGAGCCAACAAAAAAGCGGGAGGGCATACCATCCTCCTTCGTGACCCCGAGGCAGCCCATCAACTCTTGTAGAGAGAGGGCCTTGTCGTTGCTGATGTCACAATACTCCACAAACTTCTTCACGCACTTCTTCGGCTTGGACTTCTTCCGCAGAAGCCGCTTGAAGGGTTTGATCTCCTTTTTGCCAATGTCGCCGCTCGAGTTCTTGTCCAGTTGACGGAAGTACCAGTGCACGACCCGCTCCTCCAGAGTGTGGTTTGGATCAGGCTCCGAAATCCTGGGGAAAGACGGGCCAGGGTTTGTCCTATTCGGCCTGCTAGACACTGTGGCCAACAACAGCAACATCTAAGGCATTTCATGAGTGTCGTATTCTTTAAACTACCTAGTTCAAGTTTCTCTAGTGTCAGAGAACATAAAATACACATTACATTAAAATGTAAAGTATTAAAAATGTCTGTTATATTAAACATCTCCACAGGTTACTCAGACTTGAAGTCTGGTCCAGAGTGAATCCATAGTTGGGATAAAGAGTACATGAGTGAGACAGCGCTGAGGACAGGATGATAATGCTTCTGCAAGTGTTACCTAAGATTAAAACCACCTGGTTTACACTGAACGGGGAGAAGTTCTCCTGAAGTTCTCCTGAAGTTCTCCATACGGAGGCGTTGGGAAATGAGTGAGTATTCAGTCATTGTACATGCATTGTATATCCACTGCATCACCACTACTCTAACCTGACAGCAGTTATGGATTTAGACTTCCTGAGTCTTTAAATGTACCCTAAGTAAATTCTCCAGGTAATTAAGTGGTAAACAACTAAACTGCTGTACAACTTTTAAAAACACTCTTTATGGGGTTTTGCTGGGGCTACGATGTTCCTGATGCAGTCTGTTAAACATAAGAGAACAAATGAATCTTTGGTTTCATGAGTGATCCCTCAGTGGTGTTGGCAGACTGAAGAACCCAACACAGATCATTCAGCTCCCAGGGAGATGTAGCTATGGGAGAGGCATGTACATAGAGCTCTGTGTTCATGTTTCACAACCTACAACAGTTTCCTCACAGCATTGTTTGTTTCTGGAGAGGGTTTTTGGATCAGTTAGGATCATTCCAGTATTAGTCATCTTGTCATCTTGCCTCCAAGCCCTAATCCCTATCCCTAAACCCTAAACCCTAATGCTAAACCCTAACTCAATACTGAGACTGTGCTGCTGGGCTCCTGGTCATCTGGTCACCTCCAGGTGCATATGAAGGGTTAAATACCTCCTCAGATGTCCGTAGAACCAGGGCTGGGAGAACTACTCAAATCCTTTGCTTTTATAAAAGTTGAAATAACTTAATGAAATGCTATTGTTAAAAGTCAAAGTCAAGCACTAAAAAATACAGCTGAGTTAATGTATTAGGGGACTGTAACCCCTAACCTAACGTAACCTAACCTAACCCTTTACTTGGATAGCAAAAACAAAACTTATAAGTAAAGAGTTAGTGTAATGTAGAGTAGTATAAAGCAGTGTTTCTTCAAGTTTGTGGGTGAATTGCATGAGGCAGAGGTTTTAAGATACGTGATATGTTTTTCAGTCCACACAGCTGCACTTAATTACCAAAAGTTAATTATTGGTGGTTTCTGCCTCAATTCACTAAAACTTAAAATTTACACACTTATAAACTCTCTAAAGCAACTAGCTGTTAGACAAATGGTCCCACACTGTGTCCAACCCTGTCTCCCACTCTGTGTCCCCCACCCTGTGTACTGCCCTGTGTCCCACTCTGTCTCCCCCAGGCAGGTGTGTGATTACCTGCCATTGGCGGCGGGATCAGTGACTGCGAGAACCATGTCTGTGGACAACGCATCCAGGACGCTGGTGAGGAACTCATGCTTCTTACCTCCAGGGCATCCTGAGAAGCAGACACAGGAGGGCAGTCTCAGTGCTCAGTATGGGGTGGAGGGTGGGTGATGGGTGGGTGAAGGATGGGTGGATGAGGGGAGAGGGGCCGATGACCCTTGAAGCTTTCCCTTTTCTTTCACATCCTCTTTTTCCTGCTCCCTCCTCTACATTCTTCCATACATCCACCACTCTCTCACTCCTCTTCTCTCTTCTGTTCCTCTCAGTCTCTTTCACTCTCCACTCCAGTATGGCTCTTCTGAATGAACCCTGCCCCTTCGTTGTAGATGTGTGTGTGTGTGTGTGTGTGTGTGTGTGTGAGTATGTGCGTGCGTGTGTGTATACGTAAGACTTTCTAACAGGCACATAAAGGCTCTTACATTTAGTTGATGAGTATGTGTGTGTGTGTGTGTCTGAGTGTGTGTGTATGCATGTGTATGTGTGTGTACGTGTGTCTGTGTTTGCTCAGGGGTGGCACATGTGTTACAGCTAGTCCCCAGGGCGACAGATTCTCTGGTGCTGAGGGTAATTGCACAGTACAGACCTCTCAACAGCTGTGTGTCACTGCTATAAACACACATCCCCAATAACCAACGCTGCGATTTGGAGAACACACCACAGTGCCCTGGGTTTCGAGGAGCGTCCAGGTGATGGCCGAACACATTTCACTGACGCTATGAAGCTTTATGGGCCTGGAGACTGGCTTTTACACGGGTCAACACACAGTTAAAGATCTCGCCCACCTGTTCACCTGGGAGCCCAGGTTGAAATTCCTCTTCCACCTCCCCCTTCCAGAAAGAGGCTGGACACTCCCCCACAGTGAAAGACATGTCCCAAATCACCAGAGCTTTATGGAGCAGGCGAGAGGCCCTTCTGTTCTGGTTCTCGTTTTTTTAGTTAAAACATGTTGGCTGAAGGTTTCTTAAAGTTCAGCTGAGGTGCATCTGTGGGGGAAGGACTTGAGTGTGAATAAGGTTGTGTTCATGTCTCATTTATGTAGTTCTGCTAGTCGAGGTCGTCCTTTCAGCCGCCCTTTTGCCCCTGCTGTGATAGTTTGTGATTACAGTAATGTCGTTCACATAATGAACAGTGTGTGTGTGTATGTGTCAGAGTTGTGTACGTAGCCTTGTTGAAGCGTAAGGGAAGGTGGAGGTTGTAGTTTGGGGGGAGAGCCAAGCATCCTTCCCCTGCCCTGGTCTGGATCTCTCCCAGGGGACAGTGTGGGGCAAACAGCCCCCTCCCACGCCATGCTGTCAACACAGCAGCCCTCATCTCCCACCCCACCCTGTAAAGCTCTCATCACCATACACCCTGCAGCACACACACACACACACACACACATGCACATAAACACACATACGCACACACATGCACATGCACAAACGCATGCATGCATACACACACATGCACAAACACACACACACACACACACACACACACTTGCACACAGTGTGTGTAGTAGAGTGAAAATGCATGTGCTGGTTTTACATTCTTCCAAACCACTGGTATGTTGGTGATGGGGGGCCTGAGGCATGTACAGACAGCGCTGCTGCTCAATCTAACTCTATTTATAGAAATAGGGACATTCAAGAAATTAAACAGCCATGGAAAATAATAATAATAGGCTGATCTAATACAAGGTGGGTAAACACAAACCAGAATCCTTTAACTGTGTGTGTATGTGTGTTTAAGAGTGTGTAGCTGCCAGAAAAGAGAGAATGTGTGAATCAGTGAGGGATGCTAATGTGGAGGTGTATTGCTGCAGCTCTAGTCCCCCACAGCCCCCTACAGTCCTCCACAGTACCCTACAGTCCTCCACAGCACCCCACAGTCCCCCACAGCCTCCTACAGTCCTCCACAGCCCCCTACAGTTCTCCACAGCACCCCACAGTCCCCCACAGCCCCCTACAGTCCTCCACAGCACCCCACAGTCCACCACAGTCCCCCACAGTCCTCCAGTCCCCCACAGTCCTCCACAGACCCCACAAGTCCCTACAGTCCCCCACAACCCCCCAAAAAACCTACAGCCCTCCACAATTCTATAATCCACCAGAGCCCCCCACAGACCTATACAGCTCCCTACAGTCCCCCTCAGTCCCCTACAGTCCCACACAGTCCCCTACAGTCCCACACAGTCCCCTACAGTCCCAAACAGTCCCCTCAGCCCCAAACAGCCCCAACCCCCCCTCCCCCTGATCAACCAGCTGTAACTGTTAGATCTGCTCTTTATATGCTACCTGTGGACACTGATGGGGAGCCAGCTGCATAAACACACCCACAAACACACATATGCGCAGACGCAAACACATGTATGTGCACACGCAAACACATGTATGTGCACACACAAACACGTATGTGCACACGCAAACACCCATATACACACGCAAACACATGTATGTGCACACACAAACACCCATATACACACGCAAACACATGTATGTGCACACACAAACACCCATATACACACGCAAACACATGTATGT
>JAOYMR010000008.1:19329612-19340973 GCA_025802075.1 Tenebrosternarchus preto | reverse complement strand
CCTCCACTCCTTCACACTCATCTCTCCACCCCTCACACTCATCCCTCCACTCCTTCACACTCATCCCTCCACCCCTCA
Source organism: Tenebrosternarchus preto (assembly GCA_025802075.1). Taxonomy (NCBI): domain Eukaryota; kingdom Metazoa; phylum Chordata; class Actinopteri; order Gymnotiformes; family Apteronotidae; genus Tenebrosternarchus; species Tenebrosternarchus preto. The sequence continues at coordinate 19,340,895 of JAOYMR010000008.1, read as the reverse complement.
CACTCATCCCTCCACCCCTTCACACTCATCCCTCCACCCATCACATTCATCCCTCCACTCCTTCACACTCATCCCTCCACACCTCACACTCATCCCTCTTCTGCACCCCTGTAACTCCACAGTGTGCTAATTCCTTCTGCTTTGGTGAAAGACCGGCAATATTGCAGGTGAGTAAGGTCAATATTGCGCACGAGTGGAGGTCCACACTGAAGCTACACACACCTGTCTGGCTGGAACACACACTCACACTCTCACACACACACATACACACACACACACACACGCACATACACACACACACTTACCCTGTAGGTGTCTGCTCCTGTAATGATCCTTTGGCTTGTTTGGGTGGGCCCTTGCATTGCCATCACATTTGGGCTGCTCGTATCTATGGCAACAGTACAGCACAAAACGTTATTGTTGGCGATGTAGAACTAACTGGAGTAGCACTATGCTAAAACTGAGAAAAAAAGCACCCCAAACCTCAGGCTATGTCTAGGGTTTATTACAGAAAAATGTTAAGATACCAACCACTGGTCTGAAATCAGTTCCATTTGTGACTGTGGCCTTAAGGAAGTGGCAGTGTGCACTAGTCCTGCTATACAGCGCTCGTGCTTTATTACAGTATTGTAATAAAGCATATAATATTGCATGATGAGAGAATAAATACCAGTGGACCAGGCATACGATTGTAAATAATCAAGTTACTTATTAAGTTAATAATTATGCAGAAGGTTTTTTTAATTAGAACCACTGCATTTTTTACAGAGATAAGAAGTAAAAGAATGAAAAATAACAAAAAGGATTAGAAAAAAATTCTCATCAGCAAGTGTGATGTACAGCAGGGTTTAAGCTGGTCTGACCTATAAGGGAAAATCTGTCTGACAGATTGAAAGAAGTGAAAAAGAGGAGAAAGAAAAGAGGGCAACTGAAACAGAGAGAGAGAGAGAGAGAGAGAGAGAGACTGGGAGCATCGGGACACAGAGAAGTATTCACAATTCCGCATGGAATACCAACAAGTTCCAACCGCTTCTGGGAGATCTCATTCTCTGACCAGGGAGGAAGAGAGGGAGACAGAAAGAATGAGGGAGAGAGAGACTGAGAGAAAGTGAGAGGGAAATAGAGAGAGACAGAAAGAGAGAGACTTTTGTTAAGTCAAAGCTGTGGTTTGCAGCTCGGTGATTTACTATAATACACCACAACTCTCAGTAAAAAAGCACCACCATACACACTGCTAGTCTCACTAAGCTAGCGTCACTGATCCTAGTACCTGAGCAAACTCACACACACACACACACACACACACACACACACTTTAACGTATGGTCTTACTTGCAGTATCCCACTAACATGTGTTTACACCAGACTACTCCATATGAACAGACACAGCACAGTAACACTGACCTGGTTAACAAGTTCATTCAGAACTAGAAGCTGCTCTTAGTAGTTTTCTGAGTAGCATAAAAGCAAGAGTCAGATGGGGCCCAGTGTGGAACTTTGAGGGACTCCACAGCTGAGCGTCGACTGGGCTGTAAGCTGACTAAAAGCCCCATGCCCCGGGAGTGTATTAGATGTACAGTAAGTGAAAAGGTTGACCGACACCCACCATTTTAAAAGGCAAGGAGAGGGTTTCCTCTTTCACCATACAAGAAGGGTTTCATTAAGATGCCAGAAGGTAAACTATTCCAAATGTAATTTGGTTCACACTAACGATAAGAGACATGAGCAATATGTGATCTGTTCTTCTTGTGAAAGACAACAGTGAAAGTAATACAAAATAAAATGTAATTAAATTAAATTAAACATAAAACATTAATCTCCTAGAACAAGAAAACCAATTAATTTGAAGAAATCAGCTAAATGGACTTCCTGTAGCTGTGTGTGGCTTCTTGTAAAGGTGTGTGTAAAACTTTCAGTAGGCACTGGGCAGACATGATAAAGGGGGTCTGTTGAGCAAGGATTGAGAGGGATAGTGAGGGGGAGGAGGTGAAGGAGGTGTTGTGAGAGAGATAGTGAGGGGGAGGAGGTGAAGGAGGTGTTGTGAGAGGGATAGTGAGGGGGAGGAGGTGAAGGAGGTGTTGTGAGAGAGATAGTGAGGGGGAGGAGGTGAAGGAGGCGTTGTGAGAGGGATTGTGAGGGGGAGGAGGTGAAGGAGGTGTTGTGAGAGGGATTGTGAGGGGGAGCAGTAGTATTATGAGTCTGTGCGTCATCACCTTAGGTCTAGTATTATGAGTCTGTGTGTCATCACCTTAGGTCGAGTATTATGAGTCTGTGACTCATCTCCTCAGGTATAGTATTATGAGTCTGCGTGTCATCACTTCAGGCCTAGTATTATGAGTCTGTGAGTCATCTCCTCAGGTCTAGTATTATGAGTCTGTGAGTCATCATCTCAGGTCTAGTATTATGAGTCTGTGTGTCATCACTTCAGGTCTAGTATTATGAGTCTGTGTGTCATCACTTCAGGTCTAGTAATATGAGTGTCATCACCCAAGCGAGACCATGCATTTTTTTTGAGTCCAACACTGACCCCTTTAGGTCACTGGGGACAGACTGAATATGAGAGTACCCACTCAAATAAAATGCTTTCTTCCAGTGAAGCTTTTTTGTGCCTTGTGAAGTCTCTAAATGAGTTCTTGATTATTCATAGCATCCAAAGCAGCAGATTATGAAGAGTACAAACATAAAACAAGATCCAGCATTGCTAAGCTAAGATTCCTGATCCAAGTTTTGCATCTGTCTCTGCCTAGATGTAGCTCTGTGAACTTTGATTATTCTGATAAAAATCCAAGGAATATAAATATATCAAAGCAAGAATAATGAGAGCTTTAGTCTGTTCGTGCTTAGAGGTGATGAGAGCACAGAGAGGGTTCACCTGGTGGAGGTGCCAGGAATTGGGCGTCCCGTGTCCACCAGAACACACCAGCAGTAGCCTGTGGAGGGATGGCACTGGATGGGCTTGTAGAGGCCTCCCTGGGCACAGTCTGGGACGAACACAGCCTCGTTCCTGTGCTGCCGTGCCTCCTCCTGAGCTGTGAGCTGCTCCTGATCACAAGAGGAAGCTACGGCAGAGAGGCATGGGGGGGGGTGGGGAGACAAAGAGAGACAGAGAAATGGAGGGAGTGAGAAAGCAACAGATAAAGAGGGAGAGAGAGGGAGAGAATGAGAGTGAGAGAAAGTTTTAATTTCTTTTCACACAGTCAGTGATCTATTTGTACATAAAGATTTGATCTGTTCATGAAAAAAAGAAGAGGATATAACCGTGTGAAGAAAAAAAGGTGTGATGGAAGAATGGAGAGAGAGAAGTGACAGTCTAGATTCACCAGAAGACAGATGATGTTTAACAGTTTCTCTGCTGTGAAAAGATGCCAAATGTCTGTGTTTGCTCTGGAAAGGGGGGGATGGAGGGAGAGAATGAGAAGAATGGAGAAGGGAAAGAGGAGAGTGAACGAGACAGAAAGCATAAGCAGTGAATTTAGCAGATAAAAGAAACAGGTTGGATTCACACTTTTACACATTTCCTCCATATGTTCACCCTGGTATTAAACATGCTCCCCTGCATCAGACTTGAAGATCGCATCCAGACTGTCTGATCTCTCACACTTGAGAGATCTAGGCATGTTCAGTCATGCCCACACACAAACACACACACGCATGCATGCACACAGACTGCTAGTGAGCAGAGGCGTAAAGCAGCTAGTGAGTGTGAGGTGTGTAGAGATGTGAGTGTAGAAGTGTAGACCTGTTAGTGAGTAGAAGTATACAGGTGTTAGTGTGCAGAGATGTAGACTTGTTAGTGTGTAGTGATGTAGACCTGTAAGTGTGTAGTGAGTAGACCGGTTAGTGTGTAGTGAATTTGACCTGTTGGTGTGTAGAGATGTAGACCTGTTAGTGTGTGGTGATGTAGACCTGTTGGTGTGTAGAGATGTAGACCTGTTAGTGTGTAGTGAGTAGACATGTTAGTGTGTAGTGAATAGGATATGTTAGTGTGTAGTGAGTAGACCTGTTAGTGTGTAGTGAATTTGACCTGTTAGTGTGTGGTGATGTAGACCTGTTGGTGTGTAGAGATGTAGACCTGTTAGTGTGTAGTGAGTAGCTCTGGTAGTGTGTAGTGAATTTGACCTGTTGGTGTGTAGAGATGTAGACCTGTTAGTGTGTGGTGATGTAGACCTGTTGGTGTGTAGAAATGTAGATCTGTTAGTGTGTAGTGAGTAGACCTGTTAGTGTGTAGTGAATAGGACCTGTTAGTGTGTAGTGAATTTGACCTGTTAGTGTGTGGTGATGTAGACCTGTTGGTGTGTGGTGATGTAGACCTGTTGGTGTATAGAGATGTAGACCTGTTAGTGTGTAGCGAGTAGCTCTGTTAATGTGTAGTGAGCAGCTCTGTTAGTGTGAGTAGGCCTGTTAGTGTTTAGAGCTGCAAAGTGAGGGGAAGGGTTGGAGAAAAAGTGCACCGTTCCAGTGTCTAACCAACATCAATATTTACGTATAGTTCACACACTACGTTTGTGTTTGTGTGAATGGAGGGGGGGTTGTAAGTGTATTTACTTGTATTAGATCGTCTTGAAAGGACATTAACTCTCAGTCACTTTTCAACTTCAAACAAGATTAAATTCAAAGTGATATACACAACCCCCCCCCCTGAAATTCATGTGTATTACTCCAGCCAGAAGAGAATCCAAGACCCATATGGTGAACGAATTCTGACTTGACAAAGATCAGATTTCACTCCATCAGCTGCATCAGGATTTAATCATGTTCCTCTCTGTAAAACATTCATGCCATACCACTGCTCACGACCAAGACTTAAAACCATCTCATCTAATGCCAAGACACAAAATTACAACAGAAAGCAAAAAAGATAAGAGGTAAACTGTCACCTCCTTTATCACTCTTTCCTGGACCTAGAGAAACGGGGTTTAAACTTTCTTTTGTGTGTTTTTTACACAATTTCTCTTTCTCTCTCACCCACACACACCCCACCCACCCACCCACACACACACATACACACACCCACCCACATACACACACACATACACACACACACACACAAGCCCCGCCCACTCTATCTTTCTTTATCACTTTCCCATCTCTTTCACTGACTCTCTCATCCCTTCTGTCTATACTGGGTCTACCATCCCATCCCCCTCTCTCTTCCTTCAGAGTGAAAGATAGAAGGAAACACTTCTTCTTCTTTCCTTTCACTGTATCCCTCATATTCAAAGTCTTTTTTCTGTCTACTTTGAGCAGCTCGTGATAGAAATAATCACTGTTTACACACAGAGCAGCCAGTTAATGGAAACCATTGACATCGCTCTCTCACGCCTTTCATAGAGCTCATAAATCACCACGACATCATAATCAAACTATTTACACACACACACACACAAATACACACACAACACACACATTCACAACACACACAACACGCACACTCACACATGGACACATACCCACACACACACAGACTTTTATGCGCACACACATTGTCTCAGAAGAAGAGAGACACTTGTGTCACTGTGCATACGATCATTCTTTCCAAACGAGGTTTACTAAAAGCTTTGCTTAACCATGCGGTTAGATCAGCATGTTAGCTATCTAGCTGTGTATTGGTGTCGAACATAATCTCCTCTGCATTCTTCTGCAAGTAATCACAGAAGAACCTCAGAGAATATCTGAATGTTTGAAGCATTGCTGCTCGTTCATAAACACGGGAGTGGTGCTCTCCAAAGACTCAGTACGTCTGGAAAGACGCACTAGTCAGCTGTATTAACCACTGTAAACATGCAAACCCTTTGATTTTAGTTTCTATAGGGTTTTCTTGTTCTTTTTGAATGGAGAGCAAAAGCTCATGTGGTTATCCTGAAGGCTTGAGAGGGGAGCACAGGACTCACCCTGCGTCCTGGTCCTGTTATTCTGCCTGCTTCGCACCTGCTCCGTCCACAGGGTGGGGTACTGCAGGATGATGTCTGTGCAGAAAAGGAAAACATGAAGTTGCACCTCTGTGCTGTTCTATAGCACGAAGCACGTGTCCATAAAACTTGTGTCAAGTTTTCACGTGTGTGTTGTGTCCTGATCACATACTGCAAGGACGTGGAAGAAGTATGAACAGCTGATGATGATGAAGATGGTAAACATCACTCACCTTCTTCATCAGTTGGGGGTTGAGGCTCTACGACAAGACCAGCAGACTCATCTGCATTTAGAATGGAGAAGATTTGCAAGGAAACTACAATTACGAAAGTAAGTGAGACGTTCGCAGTATGTGATCAGTCAAAGGCTAATTGCACGTTGCCCGGCTGGTAGTCAAGAGGAGGGAGTGGAGAGGTGGAGATATAGAGAGGAGAGATGGGGAGGTGGAGGGAAGAGATGGAGAGATGAAAGGAGAGATGGAGTCACATAGAGATGGAGGGGAGAGGTGGAGTGATGGAGAGAGATGAAAGGGAGAGATGGAGATGTGTAGGGAAGAGGTGGAGAGATGATTGAGAGGTGGAGAGGGAAGAGGTAAGGTAAGGTAAGATGTGGAGGGGGAGGGGCTTGAGGTGGAGATGTGGAGAGGTAAAGGGAGGTGAAGTAAAGGGTAAAATAGGAAATTGATTATAGCAGGAGACAGAAAGAAAAAAAGGAGGCATGGAGTTAAGAGGAGAAGTGAATGAAGGGGGAGGAAGGAAGAGGGAGGAGTTAAAGAAGAGGGAGGGGGTAAGGAAGGGGAGGAGTCAAGGAAGGGGAGGAGTTAAGGAAGGGGAGGAAATAGTGGTTATGGTCGAAGATTCTCTTATCTGGAAAGTTCAAGGATCAATGTTACAATCAGCAGTAAAAAAAGGTAATGTGCTTTGCAAAAGTTTATACTACTTCATAGCAGATTATACTATCAAATAAAGTTTGAAATATGACTCAGTTATAATTATATATATATTTTATGCACATATGTATATTTTATACACAGTACATCTAACATTTCAGCATATTTCAGTGGAAGGTTATAAAGGAAATGTTATAAAAGAAATAATAGAGGAAAAGTGTGTGAAAGTGCTTCTTCATTCATGTGCCTGAAAAGGAACTGATTATACTCAGGTGAAAATGTGCTGAAAGCACACACACACACACATACACACACACACACACACACACACACACAAAGAGTACATGTACATCTTTTCAACAGTAGGATGGAGATGCTTCTGGCTAAGGAGGAGAGAGAAAGCCAGATGTGATTATGTTCATTACTGCTGCTACACACACACACACACACACACACAAGTTCACATACATACAAATACACACACAAAGGCGCACAAACACTCAAACACATACAGTCATGCACCCACATCTTTAGACATGACAGCTAAAATCTCCCCCTCTCTTCCTCTCTCTTTCCTTCTCCCTCTCTCTCTTCTCTCTCTTTCCCTCTCTCTCTCTCTCCCTCCTTTTCTGTTTATTTCTTGGGCAGTACTCCTTACCAGCCTTCAGCTATGAGGAAATAAGAGAAATTGCTAAATCCGAACCACTGTCATGAAAAGAGGTTATTGTTGTTTGCCTGGAAGGTCTTACCAGAATACTTTGATCACCAACCTTCTTGTGTTTGTTCTGTCTTCATTAGTATCATCTTGTAACGTTTTGTTTTGTGTAGTGGTTCACATCCAAGGCATGATATTTATACATCACCATGGACACATTTTATTTACGTCTTCACCATGATGTGGCCTTAGAGCAAGGTGCATTTTTATTGACTTTTGTATTTCTGGAGAAACGAACAGATGATGTATTGACTCGCACTTTCAGAGACCAAGGACTAGCTGTCAGACATCTAACCATCAGACAGTTAACCATCAGACAGTTAACCATCAGATGCCCCCAGCCACCCGAACAGCGGTTTAGGTAAACCAGACTTTGTCCAGCTGTGCAGGGAGAGACAGAGGGGGACTGGTGTAGACAGGTGAGAGATGACTGCGACTGACAGCTACACGGCAGCATGAAAGCTGTCGTCCGACTGACGGTGCTCCTCTGCAAAGGCAAGCGGCGATGTTAGTGACGATAGAATGGACTGCGCAGCAACAGGCTGCGTAGCAACGGGCCGCCTAGCAACGGGCCGCCTAGCAAGTAACGGGCAGTGTTGAAATGGGCCACAGCTGAAACACTCAGGCAGACCTACGGCTTTTCAGCTCAGACAGAAAAACAGTTCTGTCAGAGTAGCTTGTTTATGAGGACTTCAGTGTGTCATTCATGTTTAACTACACACACACACATAGATACACACATACACACACACACGCACACACACATACATACATACACACACAGTGTGTCATTTATGTTTAACTACACACACACACATAGATACACACATACACACACACAGTGTGTCATTTATGTTTTACTACAACCAGATCTAGAATGTACAGCACACACACATACACACACGCACACACTCACATGCACGCACACGCACACACACAGTCTCACATGCATACCATACATGATCCGTGTGAGGGTTGTGTGGTGACTGGGTAGGAATCGTGTCTTTGTAGCCATGTACCTGCTTTCCCTGGTTCTTTGGGTCCAGTCTTCTCATGCCTAGAGCCTGCAAATACATCAACAATATGTTACGAATCGCATCACACTCGCATTCACTGAAAACTTTTTACTGTGAAAACGTGTTTCAAATCCACAAAATGAGCTACAGAATCAAAAATAGATTTCATATGTAACAACTGTATGTACCAAAGAACAGTACAGACATTCGCTTGTTTCTCCAGATGCCTTTGTCCCAAACCTCTAGAGAGTTGGATAGATAAATACAGATACTGAACAGTCTATGGAGATGGGAGCACAGTGTTGGACACCCCCCCCCCCCACACACACACACACACACGCACACGCGTGCGCACACAGACACGCAAAGACGTAACACATGTTTGTCCTCAGCACACAGCTGTTCTCCCATGGTCCCCCATGCTGTACTGATTAACGGCTCAGTGTGACATTAAAAGAGTGATCTGACAGTCCCTTTTACTGCAGCCGCAAAAAAGATGCTCTAGTTGCCACACCCACGCTGAGAACCCCTGGGGGTTAACGCCCACTTGCCCTCTTGCCCTGGGCCTGGCTGGGTGGTTGGTGTTTGCGGGGGGAGGGGAGTCTCTGCTTGTGTGAGCGGTTTGGCGAGCTTCCTTACAGCGTCCTTCCGTTGCTCACCAACCCCTGCTGGGTTTGAAACCGAGGCCCTTTACCGCAAACAACTTTAGCAAAGAGCTCCCAGAGAGCGGAACCAGGTCCCTCCTCCACGCAGATCACTACCGTACAGCCCAGAGCGGTCGGCATGCCACTCTCCAGACAGAGGACAGAGCTGTACAGAGCGGACACCCTGTGCTACACCCCGGGCTACACTCCACTCTACACCCCGGGCTACACTCCACTCTACACCCCGGACTACACTCCACTCTACACCCCGGGCTACACTCCACTCTACACCTTGTGCTACACCCCATTCTACACCCTGTGCTACACCCCATGCTACACCCTGTGCTACACCCCGTGCTACACCCTGTGCTACACCCCGTGCTACACCCTGTGCTACACCCCGTGCTACACCCCAGGCGCTGCCAAACTCTCCGGTTAAGCTGTCAAAGCCTGGCACTTCAGAGGTCATCTGAGTGCACATTTAATCTTCAACAAGTTGCCAAGGCAATCACGTTTCCAGCTGCGTTGCTACTGGGCAAAATGATTTCCATAATAACAGAATGCAGTGGACACAGCGGAGCTGGGAATTTTAACCGCGTAACAAGAAAGGATCTCTGTGGAACTCATCCAAAGTGTCTACATCTCTACAAACCCTGACACTTAGCCTGCTTAACCTCAACACAAACGAAAGAAGCAAGCATGTGAGCCTCACTCTGGCAACGAGGTTTCTTATTGGCTACTGCGGAACCGCTGATTGGCCGGCCGTTAGGAGTCACACACCAGCAGTAGCCAGTGTAGCTGTGGCACTGCACCTGGGGGGGCAGAGACAGAAAAAGATATTACACATTATTTTACAAGAATATATTATACTACATATAATTATATTACAAGAATTTGTCTGCTTTACTGTAATTTATTGTCAAATTTTTACTTTTATTGTTTTAATCTGTCAGACTGAGCGTCAAGCTGCAGTCAGCCTGATGTTGGTTGAGGTAGTCAGTCTGACACTGGTCGAGGCAGTCAGTCTGATACAGTGAACAGGAAAAGTGAGGCAAACTTAATCCCGTCTCCTCGGCTGCTCAGAGTGTGCAGGAGCCTGTCTGTGTGAAGGGTGAGCCCACGTCCGCTCACCTCGCTGTAGGTGCCATCTGGATTGCAGACGGGGACGAAGACCTGAGGATAGAGCTTCTTAGCCTGCTGCTCTGTGTACCTCTTCTCTGCCACACACCTGGAGGCATCTGCAGAAGAAAGACAGGAACAGTCAACGTGCACCTCGTTGCTCCCACTGGCCGTTAGACAGCCGTTCGGTACACAGACACCTCCAGTCCTACACTGGGACACACTGAAGACCATACTGGTCTGATCCATTTCACAGCAAATGCACAAAGACCAAAGAGGACGGTCGGGCAGCCGAGAGCGGCCACCGACTCCATCGTTGCCATGCAACTGATGTGGTGAGAGGTTTTTTTTTCCAGTGGGAGGAAGAACTGTGGAAATTTAGAGAAGAAAAGATCCTCTAATGCTTATTGAGTAATTTATGAAGTGTGGGAGAAAGACAGAGAGAAAAAGAGAGAGAGAGAGAGAGAGAGAGGAGGGAGGTGGGGAAAGAGAGGGAGAGAAGAGAAGAGGAGAGAGAGGGAGAGGAGAGAGGGGGAGAGAGAGAAAAGGGGAGAGAAAGGGAGAGAGAAGGAGGGAGAGAGAGAGGAAGAGGAGAGAGAATAATTCAAGATGTTTAGGAAGTTGTGGATGTGACTGTGGTTGGGGAGAGCACCAATGGTTTTCGTTCATTCAGACACATCTCACACACTCCCACACATACTCACATGCACACACATACACACAGACACACACACACTCCCACACTTACTCACATACACATACACACACACACACTCCCACACAAACACACTCCCACACATACACTCACATACATACACACACACACACACACACACACACACACACACACACACACACACACACATACTACCACACATACACTCTCACACACACACACACACACACACACGCTCTCACACTAACACACACTCCCACACATACACTCACATACACACACACACACACACACTCCCACACAAACACACACAC
>JAOYMR010000008.1:19296456-19307598 GCA_025802075.1 Tenebrosternarchus preto | reverse complement strand
CTGCGGTTAATGGTCAACTACACTGCTTCTTTCTTCTGTTTACCACCTCCTTTCGCTCCTCTTGACTGCTGTATAACAGCAGGACTCCCTCATCGTTCCTTAAAAGCCCTCTGGTGTTCGGCACCATTGTCTTAATTTTGCCCCCTGAGTCAGTAGGCTCGTTGGATACGCTGTACTTTAAGCGAGGTAGTCATGCATGGTAGATTTCACCCTTAAAACCTTTCTTTACTTTTTCTCTTATGCTAACCTCCATGTCACTCATTATTATCATCAACAATTAAATTTAGGGGTAGATTTCGGCGGAGAAAAACGTATTTTAGACAGTTGTTTAGTATGTTTTGTCATAGCATGCCTCATCCTGTATTGGTGGAGCTCAAAGGGGTATGGAATGGATTGAACCACTCTGTAGTAAAGCGGTGTGAGTAGGACTGAACCACTCTGTAGTAAAGCAGTGTGCGGTGTAAGTAGAACTGAACCACTCAGTAGTAAAGCAGTGTGAGTTGGAGTGAACCACTCAGTAGGAAAGCTGTCTGGCTTGGACTGAACCACTCAGTAGTGTGGGTTAGACTGAACCACTGAGTAGTAAAGCAGTGTGAGTGCACCTGTCATGAGCTCTGTAGGTACACTGGATCAACCTTCATGTGTTTTTGTTGTGTGCAGACGCATCTGCGCAGGCAGGACGTTGGACTGAAGACACACCTGCAGCTGCTGGATGAGCAGCTTGGAGAGCTCCAACTGAGCATGTGCAAAGTTTCTGCTGAACAACTGGACAGCGACAGCAGACCAAGCTCAGGTAAGCGGAGTAACATGAAAAATAAACACGCCAAACATACATGCCAGACACGCCAAACAAACACACCAGTCATGCCAAACATACACAGCAATCATGGCAAACATGCACGCCAATCACACCAAACAAAGACATCAAACATACATGCCAGTCACACCAGACAAACATGATAAACATGCCAATCATGGCAAACACCCCAGTAATGCTAAACATGCCAAGCACAACAAACAAACACCCCAGTAACACCAAACACCCCAGTAACACCAAACACACCAAACACCCCAGTAACAACAAACACTCCAGTAACACCAAACACCCCAGTAACAACAAACAGCCCAATAATGCCAAACATGGCAAGCACAACATACAAACACGATTAACATGGCAAACAAACAGGCCAAAGAAGTTTCACACCCCATTCTTTCATATACACACACACATGCACGCTAACTGCAAACACTGCAGACTAGTTATGTATGCAGTATGTTGTTTTTTGGTGCTTCTCGCCATGAAATGTGTAAGACCAAAACACACACTCATTACAGACAGATCGCCGCTGCTTCCATACAGGGTGTGCTGTGCCGTGTCCTTGAATAGTGTACACACCATGCCTTGTGATGGAGGTCATTTGTTTGCTTGTTTGTTTTTTATATAGGTTTCTACGAGCTTAGTGATGGCGGCTTGGGTTCCCTGTCCAACTCTTGCACGTCCGTCTATAGCGAGTGTCTGTCGTCCCCATCGCAGGCCAGCCCGCTACCGCCCCCCTCGGGCAGCGGAGGCCCCGTACGAGCCGAGTCGTGCCGGCGGCGTTCTGCTGACGACTCTGCCGGCCGGCCGGACGCAACTCGGGGGACAGGGGTGCGTCTGGGAAGCAGGGGACTATGCACATCCTCCGTCAGGTCGGAAAGGGCCAGGCCAAGGCCCGTCTCAACAGGTGAGTGGGAATACGGCAAGTACAGAGATCACGTGACATCATGGTAAAACATGATAAACAGACAAACAGACATTTTTGGGTGACACAATTAAAGTCAAACAACAAGGGAGCTGAAAAAGCTAAAATTGTTTTTAGACGGTAAAATGAATACCAGGATTGATCTTGTAAGCTTAAATAAACCTCACAGCCATTTTCAAAGAGAAATTAGAAGCTGAATGTGTGTTTAATCAACCTATGCCTTCTATATTTCCAAATATTTCAGAAAATGTTTTACTTCTTGTTCTGCTATTCAGGTGATCTTGACCGAGAGATTCCCCCTGGTTTAGGATGTTATAAACCCACTGAGGTGAAGACTGTGGCCCTTGGCTCTATCCTCTGCAACCCTACCATGGATCCCAAGTACCAGAGTAGCCTGGTGTCTCGCAGCGGTACGGAAGTGTACCGGTACCCGAGCCCCCTTCATGCCGTGGCCCTGCAGAGCCCGATCTTCACACTGAGTGGAGATCAGGTGGCCCCCGTTGCCTCCAAAGCCCAAGAGAGGCACACCAGAATGGGCCTTGCTAGGGACGCTTCTCCTAAGGAGGAATGTCCTGGCCCCAGACCTGCAGGCTATGTCGTCAAACTGCTCCAGCAAGGCTCCAGCAAGACAGATCTCCAGGGTGGAGCGAGTGCAGAAAGGGGCCAAGTTCTCTGGACTGAGCACCAGTACTGTACTATTACTGGAGCCAAAGCTCCAGACATCTCCTGTGGGCTTCTGGGTACTGGTGAAATGCAAAGAGTCCCACAGCAGAGCACTTTGCCCACCGAGAGTCCAGAAGGGAAATTCCAATCAAGACACTGCAGCCAAGAGCAAGTGAGTCCAACTAACGTTTACTCTGAAGAATCCAGCCAGCCGGGACATGTCCATCGTCCTGCAGGTGCAGGAGATCACAAACAGCCTTCAGTGACGGTTCCTCCAGGCAGAGGTCAAGAGAAAAGTGAGGGAGAAGATCGGGGTGTTCACTTTGACTTAGAGAACAAAGTTGCTTTTAAGGGCATGTCAGTGGCCCCAAAATCCCTGGAGAGGAGACGCAGCTTCACCTGTGGACCCCAGGAGGCTGGAGCTGGAGCTAGAACCGGAACCAGAGCCGGAAGCCACGCTGCTACAGCCCAGCCCGAGTTCGTCCTTGCCCAGTTTGTGCCCGCAGGGACGCAGATGGTAAAAGTGCGTCAGGCAGACAAAAAGACGAAGGCAGTGAAACTGAAGAAAAGGAGTAACGAGAAACCTCTGGTTAGGAAGCACGTGCAGAAGCTTTCTTCTCGGGAGCATGACCCAGATAGAGGATGTGGAGCTAAAATTCGTGGAGATCAGCCTGGATATGCAGAGAGAGAGAGAGAAGAACGCCGCCAGGGGGAGGCCTTGCCTTGTTCCTCCTTGGAGACAAGACTTTCAGAGCCTGGAAATTCCTGTAGCCCTCAACGTCACCCTCAGACCACCCAGTTCCATAAACCCAACAAATCCTGCAAGGTCCCATTGCCAGATCCAGAGATCCAGCCCCTTTACCAAGCCAAAAAGAAGCAGAACTCTCGGAAGTGGCCTTCTGCCTCCGAAATCCAGCACCACCCAGCAGTCCCAACCTTCTACCGAAAGTCTAGGGAGGTGCCCGCCCACCGGGTCATGTCCAAGCCTGGCACGGTGCAGGGTGTGAGTGGAAGGTCACACTCTGGTCACTGGATCGGTGTTCCTCGCCCACTCCTGCCCTCTCTATCGTCTCCTTTTTACTTTAGTGATGTGCCTTTCGGGTACCCAGCGTCCGCTGACTGTGCGCGGTGCCCGCCACGGTGCGAGTCGGAGTATTCAGCTGAGTGCGCCTCACTCTTCCACTCCACCGTGGCAGGCAGCAGTGAGGGTGAGCTGAGTGACTACACCACCAACCGCTTCGGAGACAGCGAGTCCAGCTGCGACTCCCGAACTGCCTCTGACAGCAGCCTGTCTCTGGATGAAGATGATCCGTCGGAGGAAGAGGATGATGAGGGAGAACTGGTGTGGGCTGAGGCCACAGTGGGTCCTCTGGCCACAGGGCTCCGCCCCCAGCCCCACCCTCATCCAGAGCTCCGCCTTCACCCGGAGACCCGCCCCGAGCCGCTGGCCTGCCGCATCAAAGCTTCGCGAGCTTTGAAGAAGAAAATCCGACGCTTTCAACCTGCCTCTCTCAAAGTCATGACCCTGGTGTAATAGACCTCCAGCATTGTCTCCTCTCCTTACATCTGTCACTCTGCCCCTTACATCTGTGACTCCACCCCTTACATCTGTGACCCCACCCCTTACATATGTGACTCCACCCCTTACCTTTGTGACTCAGCTCCTTATATATGTGACTCCACCCCTTACATCTGTGACTCTGCCCCTTACTGATGTGGCTCCCTTACATGTCCCATGGCTTATCCCTTTACTTTGGTTTGGCATTTTTGTTGTCTTGTTCCTTGTTCAGCTGGTGCTAAACATGCACCCGGCCACTCAATTACTTATTAGTTTAATTATCTACTGAATGCAAAATTGGAGAAGTGGTTGATTTTTTCAGGTGATGTTCTGCATGTTCTCTGTAAATATTTTTGGTTTTTTCTCTTTCCTTCCTGCACATTCAAAATCTGCCGCACACTTAAATCTTCCTTAAAATTGTTATTTTGAATAATTCTTTTTTGATTTTGTATTAATTTTTGAAAATAAATGCTATTTAACATCCATATATGTGTTTTACTTTATGACATCTGTCCATCTGTGCTGTTGCTAAGAAAACAATGTAAAGTTCAGACAGATCACATACTCTTCATCAAATGAGTGACTCTGCAAGAGTTTATCTAACATCAGTTAACCTACATAAGATGAGCAGTTAATATACAGCAGAACTGTAATAAAACACCTCCCACCTTCTCGGTAAACAGTGTGAGACTCTTTTGACACTCACTGGGCTGCTGCAAAAACTTTTATATTTCAATGTAGTGCAGGTTGGAACGGGGGGATTTGCACTGTGGGTCTTTAAATGCACACACACTCACATATCACGCATACACACACACAGACACCTATGCATGCATGTGCACACACTCACATAGACATGTATATGCATGCACACACAAACACACAAGGGTGGAGGTTACATCATCTTTTAAATTGCTTTTCATCTTGGACAGGTGGAGTTTTAAGGAGCTTATGTGTGTGTTGCACTGTCTCAGCATTACATCAATGTCTGCAGCTGTGCTCGGTCCTGTTGCCATGGACACAGATGATGCCTGTTCACTTGAGGGATCATGTCAAATCCTAGCATGACTAATAAATAAATGTATTGAACAGAAAATGGTATAAGTGGAACAATGCAAACAGTTGTTCACTGCCTTTTTTCATCATTAACAGTTAATGTTTTTAGTTGAAATGTGCTTGTTTTGAGAAGGTTGTGGCTTTTTAGAAGCTCAGATGCTCATCATCCTTTTGGCTTGATTTGTGGATAATTGCTAAGATTTGCAGCTGAATCTCAGCAAATGGTGGTGACTTTCAAACATATGTCAGTCATGATCTACTAGTGAACCAAACCTTTGTAAAGGTGGAAGGAGGCCGGATTTTCTGTGCATGACTGATGGGCAGTAGAGGCATTATGTTCCAGAGTGAAGTAGCTCCAGAATTTGATGCCATTGCCTCAATGCCTATGAACGCTACACTTTATAATTGAACTGTCATGCATGCTGCTTCTTATTGGCTGTGTGCAGTTTCTGCCGTGCCTTGGCCCTGCCTGGATATGATCCCAACAGAGAATGGGATTGAGTGTGGTTACAAACAGTCAATGGTGACTGAGGACAGAGGGTGTGAGAGGTTGGGGATGGGGGTGGAGTCCAGCTGCTCTTCTTTGAAGTCTGGCAGAGGCCCACATATCTGACCTCAGCTCAGACAGCTGTCTTACCTGATTCTTTTCCACCACTGCAGAGATCTCCACCACTGCAGAGATCTCCATCACTGCAGAGATCTCCACCACTCCCACCACTCCTAACAAAATGTATTTATGTAGCACTTTTTACAACAACTGGTGTCTCAAAGCAGCTTTACAGATGTCTGAGTCCAAGTCTCCAGTGAGCAAGCCAAGGGCAACAGTGGCAAAACTCCCTGAGAGCAAGAGGAAGAAACCTTGAAAGGAACCAAGACTGAACAGTCTCTTCTGGCTGACCATCGAGCACCACAACAACAACAGTGTAAAAAGTAAAGTCTGTCCATTAGCAGCAATGAGTGCTGTTTAGTTGGTGAGACTCAACCAAAAGAAGGGCATCAGGGTGGATCAGGCAGATGGGAAGATAATGGGTCAGGAATCTGGGTCTCTACTATCTCCTGGAAGGTGGAGAGAGGGGGGGGATAAGGAGATCATAAAACAGCTGTGCTCTTGTAATGCAAAGGGTGCAGAAAATGTAAACTTGTGCAGAGAGCAAGCAGAGACTCCAGCAGGACTAGATATGACAACATAACTAAAAAGGGGGAGCACCAGTAGGTCTAGTCAATCACTGTCACAAACAAATCCCCTGCATTTAGACTTTAACCTTAGGCCTTGGTGTCATTTTTACCTTTTGGTCAACATTGTGGCTTTATGGACAGACAGGTCAAAGTTCCAGGATAACATCACTCTGTTCCAGTCAGTCGACTACAATGAACCTACAGTGGACCTTCAGTGAACCTACAGTGAACCTTCAGTGGACCTTCAGTGAACCTACAGTGAACCTACAGTGGACCTTCAGTGAACCTACAGTGATCCTACAGTTGACCTTCTGTGAACCTATAGCAGAGCTTCAGTGGACCTTCAGCAGATGTAGAGTGGACCTACAGTGGACCTACAATGAGGTGAGCTTGAAGTTGGTGAAAGTCTAGCATATGTAACCTTTCACACTTAAGGAAAGAAGCATGCAAACCCTGCAGCTTGTCTATGTGTGCAAAAGTGCTTGTGCACACTTGCACACACGTGAGGAGCCATCCACAGACGATGGGGTTTGGGCACCATCCACATGACCTACATCCTTTATTCTTAATGGTCATTCTGGGAGAACTGGCTCCCAATGAAAAAAGGTGGAGTCAACCTGTAGTCTAGATATGGAACTGATTGGTACAAGATGGAACGGAGTCCTTCACTGAATTATTTGGGTGTAATCCCATAGACACTGGACCAGCGTAACCTGAGTAGACAAAATGGCTGCAGTAGTAATAGCTCAAAAGTGTTACCTTGGACTGCAAGTCAAGCCGGTCTCATTCACAAGAGCAACCAACCAATGACTGTTGACAGTTTAACTGTGTGTTAATTGTATGAGTGTTGACTGGGTGAATGTGAACTGTGTCAGCATTAACTGTGTGATTTCTGTGTGTGTTAACTGTATGAGTGTTGACTGCTCACAGAGACTAATAGTTGCCTGCTAATAGTTGCCAGAGACAAATCTGTGAAAGACTTCCTGCTGTGATGAGTGAGCATAAGTGTGAACATATGAAGAGTTATTTAGCCAGTAGGTCACCAGCTTGAGTAAACAGCAGCTTTGACCTGGACTGAGAGACAAAGCATACACACTTCACACACACGCACACACACACACTTCACACACACGCACATGCCATGGTATTATGTGCATGCACACACATACACACACACATACAACACACACATGTACGTACCACATACTCACGCTCACACGTGCACACACATACACACACACACACATACAACACACATGTTCGTACCACATACTCACGCTCACACGTGCACACACATACACACACACATACAACACACACATGTAGGTACCACATATTCACGCTCACACATGCACACACACACCCTTTTACACAATGCTTGTGTGGTTCATTCTGTTGTTCTCCATCATCTTTGACCAGCAATATAATCATATATAATGTGCTGTTTTAAGTGTGTCAAACGGCAGCTGTGTATTGTATATTGTTACTATATGTGAAAGGGTTCATAGTTATGAAAAAAGCAATAGATGGTTTATAATTACCAAGACAGGCAAAGTACAAAGTCACTGGTGTATATTAAAATGCTGATCACACACACACACACGCACACACACACGCACACACACACACACACACAAACATACACAAACACGTATTATGCTATATTGTCACTTGTAGGTGAGCAAGCGGTGGAGCAGGGGGTGGAAAAGGGTTGTAGCATGGGGCTGTAATAATAGTTCTCCTGCAGACTGTCCCTGGCTGAACCAGAGCTTGGAACGTAGAGGTCACCCCAAGGAAAGAGAGAGGGAGAGAGAGTGAGGTGGTGAAGGAGAGAAGGATCGAGGGAGAGAGGGAGGGGTGGTGGAGGACAGAGGTAGGGGTGGTGGAGGAGAGAGGGAGAGAGGGAGGTATAGTGGAGGAGGGGGAGGGTTCTCTAGGGTTTTCTTAAGATGAGGTAATACCCTGCCAAACATAGAGACCCTCCTGTTTCCTGTGTCACTATTCAATCCCCTAACCAAATGTCATCAAAAACACTCTCCCTCACACACACACACACACACACACACACACACACACACACACACACACACACACCACACACTGTCTCTCTCTCTCTCTCTCACACACACACACACACACACTCTCTCTCACATGAACGCACACTGTCTCTCTCCACTCTCTATCTCTCACATACACACTCTCTCACACTCTCACTCTCACATACACACACTTGACAGAATAAAAGTTATGGGGAAAGTAAAAAACAAACAAACAAACAAAAAATTTAACATTACCCATAATAATAACAATAATACTAACATCACCACTACTGCTATTACCACAATGACTAATAATAATAATAATAATAATAATAATAATAATAATAATAATAATAATAATAATAAATTATTATTATTAAAATAGCTAAAACATATTCCTCTCTCCCTCTCAAATAAATTCAAATTCAAATTGGTTTATTCCCATGAACTGTAATTAACTATTGTCAACACATAACGTAATAATTAACATAATATATAATTTTCATTTGAATCTCCCTTCTACTTGCTCTCTCTCTCTCTCTCTCTCTCTCTCTTTCTCTCTCTCTCTCTCTCTCTCTCTCTCTCTCTCTCTCTCTCTCTCTCTCTCCCTCCCTCCTTTTATCCCTCCTTTTCTTCTTTTCTCTGTTCATGAATGACTGTGTTTATACTGATTACATGTGGAAACAGGCCTCCATGTTTCAGGCTTGATTTCCATTGTAGTGAATTTCTTTTTTTCATTTTTGTTTTATCAGGTTCTGAAAAAGCAGCAGTGTGTGCGTGTGAGTGTATGTGTGTGTGTGTACGTGTGTCTGTTTGTGTATGTGTGTGTGTGTGTGTGTGAGAGTGTGTGTGTGTGTGTACGTGTGTCTGTTTGTGTATGTGTGTGTGTGTGAGCGAGTGTGTGTGTGTGTGTGAGAGAGAGAGTGTGTGTGTGTACGTGTGGGTGTGAGAGAGAGAGAGTGTGTGTGTGTGTGTACGTGTGTCTGTTTGTGTATGTGTGTGTGTGTGTGTGTGTGTGTGTGTGTGAGTGTGTGTGTGTGTGTGTGTGTAGGACAGTAATGTTAAAGCAGTGAGGCCCATCACCCATCTCTGTACACATTTTGATGGCTGGTGTCTAATTCCCTCTTTCACCCTTAGTTTACACCCCACTGAGCCAGGCTCACTCAATACACAGAGAACAAGCACACACCACACACACACACACACCACACACACCCACACACACAAACACACACACACGCACACACACACACACACCTTATAGCTGGAATGAGGACAAGCAGCTAAAAACATGTATCCATGTGGGTTATCTGACTGGAGTCATCTGATTTAATTCAAATTTAGTCCATTTAATTGACTGAAATAATCTGATCTGAATATTTTATCCCACCTGATTAGATGTGTCTGATTTGTCTGTTTTATCCCATTTAATTAGCTTTGTCTGATTTAAGTCTGTTTTATCTCATTTGATTAGGTTTGTCTGATTTTAACTTCTTTTGCCATTAGGTACACAATAAAAACGATCACACTTCTGTGATAATCATTTTGAGTGTATGCATGTTTATGTTTGGGTCTGTGTGTATATATACATGTGTGTATGTGTGTGTGTGTGTGTGTGCAGACATATGTGCATGCCTGCTCTGGACAGATGTATCAGGTCTCCACAGGCTTCTAAAGCTGGACAGGAAGTGCCCAGTAGCCAGCAGATGTTCTGTCTGCTTTAATCCCATTGCGAGCCCCACAGGAAATGGCTTAGGGAACTAGTCTGCTTCTCATGTCAAACTCAAAGGAAGGATTAAAGATTAGGACCCAACATAATCTCTGACCAATCTCTGGCTATTCTTTAAGGAGATCCATGCATGTAATAGTAAGAGATGTACATCCTGAAATAGTTCTGTTCCAGTGAAGTGATCCGTTTTAGTTATAAACTATTGAACATGAATTTACCCAAACTCCTATAAATACAAGTAAATTCAAGTGGTAATTACATTTTTGGTAGTGAAATATTTTGCTATATTTCTTTGTTTTCAGTTTGAAACATTTGTGTGCAATAGCATAAAAGCTAGGGGTAACTTCAATGTATATGCAAATATACTTAAAAGTATACTATAGGTACAAAAAGTATACTCTAAAGGTATACTCTTAGTACACTCTAAAAACAAAGACTGTCAGTTGGTTAGCAAAAGTACATGTGAGCATATACAATCAGTGGTAAGGGGGCAGAATGCTTTAGTTCAGAATACAGTTCCGCATCAGATCAGCTCGATCCTGCCTGATGTCTGCCATGTGATAACCTTTCCCATTTCCTTCTCCAAATGAAAAGACAAACGTCTGTCGAAGGGGTCTGGAGAGGTGTTCCAGGGTCTGTCACATCAAAGGCTATGCTGACAAACAGATGGCCCTTCCTCTCCCTCAGTGCCCAGATGGCCCTTAAGATAACGGCCGAGTTGACGAGCAGAACTTCAGGTTCTGTCAGAGCTCCTGAAGTTTCATTGTCCGCTTGAAGTCACTGAGGAAAACATCCAGGATAATTACCAAGATGTTCACGTTAAGCCATGTGCCTTGGGATTTTTGTGAGGTCCAGGGAACTTGGGTAAGACTGGTGGAGTGATGTTTGCCAGGATAACATGATGTTTGCCTCATGTTATCCTGAATAGGATGGCTGGAATGCTTCACCAGCCACATGTCATATCTACTAGAATATAAGATTTGTAAAAATAACACATGGTCATTACTTTGTATGCATTGGTTATTATAAAACACATATTATTCTTTACATGATCATGACTTTTACATTACAATAATAATTTTCATACATTACATTTGCAATCTTCACCGGCACGTGAGTCATGTATGTTAAATCAATGGTTGTTTAATTATTCACATACTCAACCTGTATTTTATATCT
>JAOYMR010000008.1:19284488-19296356 GCA_025802075.1 Tenebrosternarchus preto | reverse complement strand
CAATTGTAAAGCTGCTTTGTGACAACATGTGTTGTAAAAAGCGCTATATAAATAAATTTGATTTGATTTGATTTGATTTGATCTTGTATTTGATCCCTGTATATCTCATAATAAATTAGGTTTATGTTATATAAAGCTATATTTGTAATACTTGTAAAGTACATTAAGGAACTATTATAACATTAGTATGAAATGTACATATAGTTGCATACCATATGCCACGATGTGGAGATTCTCCCTACTGGTGTGCTCCGGTAGTGGCAGCAGCGAGGCACATGGACCTATTACGTCATTGTTTATGAGTTTTGTTTTGTTGTCCATGTTTTCCTCAGGTGGTGGCCATTATTCATTATTTAGTTTGTCACCTGAGGATCATTATGTATTTCTGTTTTTCTTATTGAAAGAAAAACATGTTCATTTAGATCTTGTCTGTCTTTGATGTCGCTCCACCTCTTTTGTTATAGTTATGTCTTTTTAGTTCGGTTTCATATTATTACTTTCATTAAACATTTCAGTTGGAGACCTGTGTGGAGCTTCCCTTTCTTTTTCTTTGCCTGCATGTTCTTCGCCTGTGACACCATGTACAGTGGCTTGTAAAAGTATTCATACCCCTTGAACTTTTCCATATTTTGTCACATTACAACCACAAACATAAATATATTTCATTTTAATTTAATTTGCACCTTTTCCTGCAATTACAGCTGCAAGATCTGAAAACTGCTGTTCGCAAACGCTCTCCATCTAATCTGACTGAGCTTGAGGTGTTTTGCAAAGACGAATGGGCAAACATTTCAGTCACTAGATGTGCAAAGCTGGTGGAGACAAACCCTAAAAGACCTGCAGCTGCAGCAAAAGGTGGCTCCACAAAGTATTGACTCAGGGGGGCTGAATACTTTTGCACACCGCACTTTTCAGTTTTTTATTTGTAAAAATGTTTTGAATCATGTATAATGTTCTTTCCACTTCACAATTGTACCACTTTGTGTTGGTCTTTCACATTAAATTAAAATGAAATATATTTATGTTTGTGGTTGTAATGTGACAAAATATGGAAAAGTTCAAGGGGTATGAATACTTTTACAAGCCACTGTATGTATATGCTTTGTAAGAGTATACATAACACCATGAGAAGCACAGTCCAAATGTCTTTCCAATGGCCTCAGTACCTCTGAAACCATGGTGTCTTCTTAATTTAAAGCCACTACTTCTCCACTCTGGGATTAGCTGGGCTCCTTTTGCCCCTTCCGAGTGCAGCTTTTATTACTGTGAGGTCTTACATTTGGGGAGCAGGTTGCTTCCTTGGATGTCCCTCAGTTTATTGATGTCTCAACACTTTGCTTTCCAGACTTTGCCTTTTTGTCTCAGCTGAGTGAAACCGCCCCAATCAGACACCTCCGTGCCCTCTTTCCTCTATCAGACACCTCCGCACTCTCCTTCCTCTATCAGACACCTCTGCACCCTCCTTCATCTGTCGCTCCCATATAAAGCCATAAAGTCATTGGAGGTGCAGTTAGTTAGAGTGACAACTTCAGGGTCAACTCCAGTGCTAATAGACTCGGATGTCTGTGCTCTGTGGAAAAAGTGGTGCTTCTGAGCCACTTCTACCCACCATGAAGAAAGTGTGGCGTCCAAAATAGGCTGCATGGCTGAGCAGCACGCAGTGATGGAGATGATATGAGGATGACATGCCATGATGGAGATGACACACCGTGATAGAGATGACATGCCATGATGAAGATGACACCGTGATAGAGAGTGTCAGACTCTGTGATGGAGATGACATACCATGATGGAGATAACACTCTGTGATGGAGATAACACTCTGTGATGGAGATGACATACCATGATGGAGATAACATGCTGTGATGGAAATAACATACAGAGTCAGCCAGGCCAGCTCTCTCTCCCTTCTCTGGAGACAGCTCAGGTTAAAGGCGTTTGTTTCCTCCTTTGTGAAATGAGAGTAGTCAAAGCACCTTGCCTGGCAAAAGTGAGGCCTTGTTCTAAATCTCTGGGGAATGGCCAATTAAACCTTCACCCAGACAGCTGGTGGATGGTGCTTGTTAGGACAGACAGGCCTCAAATCCCAGGAGTCACGCGTGTCTTCCCAGGACCGCTGCGTCTCTGAGGGGCAGTGCAGAGGAGCTCTCACCTCCCTGTCCAAACTGGGGCAGGTCCTGACAAGCAACTAAAGCCGCTTTCATGAACGACAAAAGGCCTGCCTCCTGCATGAGGAGAGAGAAAGACAAGGATTAAAAGAAAATTGGTGGAGGGGTTTGGAGGGGTTAGAAAATTAAGCAAGTTGCAAACAAAGGGAGCAAAATATTAGTGAGAAACACTAGAAAGATGCAAGAAGATTTTCCCCAAACACAGCATTCTGTATTTTCATACCAGATGGGATATAAAATGCTAATAATGTTTATACTTGTCAACAGTGATTTTGTTTCCTGCAAAAAAATACCTGCCAATCATGTATTTTTGTTTGCTGAATCCAAATATATTTTCTGAATTTCTCTACCATCCATATTTTTTTGTGCTCCAGTATGTATAGTATGGAAAGGTGTTACCAAGGAGACCGGATCCCCTCTATGCTGGCAGGCTACTGCTGGACACTGAAGAGGGATGTTCCTGAGCCAAGCGTAAGCACAACCCAAACACTGTACATTTTAGAAGTACACATTTTAAATGTAATAACAGCCTTATTTATGAATAAGTAACAAATAGTAAATGTAAATTTAGCACACATAAAAACAATACGAGAAAACAGACTCACAACATAAAATGTACTATTAAGGTTCGCATATTTTAGTTTGGGGAGCAAAAAGAAATTGTTGTCCAGTGTTATTTGCAAATGGTATTCCATGGGCTTCCATGATGCCCCTGTCACTCACTATAGCAGATCCTATGATCTGCCGATCTGCCTGATCCACCCAAGCCCAGGGCGATAGTGGCATGGAAAAACTCCCTAGGAGAGTGAGGAAGAAACCTTGGGAGGAACCAAGTCTCAAAGGGGGGAGCCCATCCTCTTCTGGCCGAAGACTTCACTGTTTGTACTGTTGTTATTGTAGTCCACAATGGTTGACCAGAGGAAGACGGGCGCCAGCCTTGGTTTCTCTCAAGGTTTTTGAGAGGAACTAAGGTTCAAGTTTCTTGCTCTCAGGGAGTTTTTCCTTGCCACTGTGGCCCCTGGCTTGCTAACTGGGAGCTTGGATTCGGACAACTGCAAAGCTGCTTTGAGACAATGGTTGTTGTAAAAAGTACATATGAATCAATTTTGACTTGACTTGACTTGACCATAGTGGATGGAGCAACGTAAGTCTGCATGCACAGAAGAGAGGGAATCCTGTACGTTACCACATATGACAGCGAGGCTGACGCTGACAGAGCACATAGGAAGGTACTCCAGGTCGGAATATTTCCAGGTCGGAATATTTCCAGGTCGGAATACCAAATATGAGAAAAAGGTCCCGTTTGGAACCTCTGGACAGATAAGCGTTCGATAGTAGAAACAGCGAGCGCTGGGGAGATGCGCTGCGGCGGTACAGAGTGACAGGTCCTCACTTGTGTTCGACGTGGCTACGCTGTTGAGAATTACATTGTGTTTAACAGTACTTCGAATACTGTCTCAGAGAAGGTTAGACAGGTCATAAAGACTGTAATGGTTTCTGGAAGTGCCTTCCGTCTAAGAGATACCTGTTTAAGAGGGTGCAGTGCACTACTGATAGTTAAATTATACCGACAGTGCACATAAACCCATATCTTTAGAATCTTTGCCTCTCAGGTATATCTTTTACATCTCTTTCAAGTCTCACATGTATATCTCTCATATCTCACAGCTATATCTCTTTCATGACTCATAAATTCTAAAAGAGATAGCATTTTCTGGACACTGCTCTTGTCATAAACATTTTCTGAATACTTTGCTCTTTGTCATAAATCCCATCAGGCATTGCCATTAGCATGGTTTTGACATGGGTTCATTTGACACTGATTGATGAGGCTTTAAAACCTAATACAAAGAAACAGATCTGAAGAGGAGAAAGTTAAGAGAGAGAGAGAGAGAGAGAGAGAGAGAGAGAGAGAGAGAGAGAGAGAGAAGGCAATAGAGAGTGTGTATGTGTGTGTGTGAGAGAGAAGGAGAGCGAGAAAGAGAGATGGAGATAGAGTGAGTGAGAAAGCGAGAGAGACAGAGTGAGTGAGAGACATGGGGAGAGAATGAGAAACCCAATCCACATATCTTTCTCAGCAGATAAGGACTAGATCATTGTTCTCTGATGCTGCTCTTGCATGTCAAAGGCTTGCCTGCACTATTCCTCAGGGGGTCTTCAACAAAACCTCTAACCACGCCACACACACTCTCCTCAGGATGACCCCCACTCTGCAGAGCTCTAATCTAAGCTCTTATATGCTAAAGTGGTCCAGACAGGACCTGCCTTTACGACATCACTGATAATGGGGACACCTGCCAGAGGAAACTGGTTGCTTTGTTATGAAGAATATTGTTCTAATTCATGATACTGCAACAAATTCTTTTTAAAGATTTGGCCAAATAGTGGTGTTTCTCTGTCATGATGCCTTTGTGTTTTACAGTGTGTGTGTATGTATACTGTATACTAGTGGTTACAGATGTAGCAGTTCCTAGTAATGGAAACACCCAAGAATGCAATATAAGAAGCTGGATCAAGTACCAGGGACTGAAAGAAGAAACGGATGAATGTGGAAGGTTAACACCAAGGTCATCCCAGTGGTGATGGGGGCTTTGGGGGCTGTGACCCCTAAACTGCAGAAGTGGTTCCAACAGATCCCAGGAATGACATCATCAATCTCAGTCTAGAAGAGCGTGATCCTGGGAACAGTGTAAATACCCCCCCACTATAGAAGACCCGAGGGAAAAAAAAAAAGATATGACCACCCACTGGAAGGGTGGGGCAGGAATTTAGCTCTGGAAAGAGATCATTGCAAAACTAACATTTTCTCTGGTTTTGCTGTTTCTAGGAATGTGTTGGAGTAAAATCAAGATTTCTATCCTTAGTTTTTATCTTTATATTAGTTTTGTATAAACTACTGGTAACATTTTCCCCAAATTCCAAATCAAATATATATATATATGATACTGATACTGGTTCTAACGCACTTTTGTAATAACACTGAATTTCAGTCCCAGCTTTTATTCGTCTTGGCATACTCTCCACCTGTCTTTAACATGGCTCGTTAAATAAGATTTAGTGAGCATCTAATCAGTACCTCATAAAATAAAATGAGGTGCGCCAATGTTGGAATTCAATACACTTGAATGGAATTGCTGCCGTTCGTGTACAGTACGTGCCTTTGCCGAGAGTGTAAGCCATCACCCCGGTTGTTTTACATGGTGTCCTGTGAGGGGTTATTGGCAGCGTTTACGAAGTGAGGAGTGAGAAGTTGAGTCTTGTCACGCACGAACTTGTTCGAGCAGCCTCGTCCGCGCGGTGCTGTCGTGGTAGAGGACGCCCGCGGTTCCGCGCGCAGCACCAGCCTCATCGCAGCGGCGGGAACGTCGGAGACAAGCGCTCGTTAAGAAAACCACCCAGGAAGTGGGTGTTGTGTTTTACATTTTCTGCTCTCACTAATCCTGAAATTCAAGTGCTTTCTCTCCATAACTGCTCGCAATACGGAAACGAAGTCCCGTCCCCAACTACCCTGGTTGGATGGAACCACATGCTTCAGACACGTACAAGAGAAAGTTCAACCGACAGTTGTATGCGTGTGTTTCGGGTGTGTGCATGTTTGCATTAACAGCTAGTAATACGAGAAGTCTTACATACACATTAGGAAAATATAGCCTTTTAAGTCTTTCTTAAGAATAGACATCTGAAGCAGACCTACAGATAAGCAACAAACTCAGGCGAGAGCGAACACAGACAGGCCAGGGAGACAGAAACCTCTTCCCCTTTTACAGCTTATACGGTACCAAGCCCTACTTAGGTCCCTGCTAAGCTGCAGAGAGCGATACAGTGCGACTAGCAAGGAGCAAGTCTTTGGCCAGAGGAGGATGGGCCTCTCCTTTTAGTCATGGCTCCTCTCAAGGTTTCTTCCTCATGCTCTTATGGAGTTTTTCCTTGCCTCTGTCACCCTTGGTTTGCTCACTGTGAGATTGGACTCAGACATCTGTAAAGCTGCAGCGGCTGCTGTACATAAATAAATTTGACTTTGGCTTTGAATTTGTATTACATCATATAAGTAAAAAACCTTTAATCCCGGTCCTCTCTTTGGCTTTTCAAAGGGTGATGCTGGGTTTAAAGTAGCTGGTGAGGTGATGCTAGCAGGAAGGGGCTGTAGAACTGTCTGAAAAGGTTTTCAGCACCACAGCTGCAGTTTAAGGTTGTGCTAAATAGCAGCTAATTCTGTTTCTCACACCGTAATCAGATGTTGTCATTTTGAAAAAAAAAAAACATGTTGTCATTTTGACTTGTCATGCTGAGTTGTCATTTTGTCAATTACACTGTATTAAATCAAGTCTCGCCCAGCAGTGGATGTGGGAGAGATTACGGTCTGTGCGTTCAGTCACAGGAGTGCTGGAGCAAATCATTCAGGTTGAGACCAAGATTCTCCACATTATCACCTTTGCAAAGGCTAATGTTAGGAGCATTAAAGTTTGTACATGCAATTTAACACGTCTCCCCTGACACACACACACACACCCAAAGTTAATTTTCCCATGAAGCTCAGGGTAAACAGTAATCTAAAGGGGAGGCGTCTGGCCGTCTGAACGTCTGCTGCGGGAGAGCTGCCCGTCCCCTCAGCTCTGGCCTACGGCTCTCTCACTCCAACCTTAACCTGCAGAGGCAGGAATCACTGGCGCCGCTCTACAGGACAGACAGGTGGGGAGTTAGTGCCTGTTGTCTATTTACCCTTTAGAGATAATTGCATGCTCTTTGTTTGTTGATTGTAACTGGTGTTGAAATCATTTTGTAAAACCATTGTTCTAGTCTTGTACAAAGGTATAATTAAGTACTAACTCAAGCAAATTACTAGAAATGGAAATATCATTAGCACATTACAGTGCTTCATTACTGACAAAAGGTAACAGGGTCAGATGTGTTGTAAGTTCACCGATCTAACTGGGTAATTCCACACTTTTTTCACCATGTTTTTCCACATTAAAATGTTGCCAACCTAGAAGCAAACAGACAAAGATCATGTGAGGTTTATGCATGTTATATAAGCATGTATGTATATATGATGCTAAAGAACTGCACTGCAGGAAAGCTTGGTCCCTGATGTATGTCCTGTGAGCATATAACCGTAAAATATATTAGGTTTATTGCAAATCTCATCAGTAATTATAGTGATATGAATGCATTATTGCAAAAGAAAGGCTTGACAGAGGAGGTAGACAGACAGGCAGAGGTAAATCCCTGTGTGAACTCATGTGTTTTTAATCCTGACTACTTGACGCAAATCCAGGGAGGAAACCTGACTGGCCTAGAAGAGTAGATCTCAATCTCTTACTGATCAGAGAAGCTTCAGCAGGTATCTGTTCCTGTTTAACCCTGTAGTAGGTGGTGTCCTGCACTCTCTCTGTTCCTGTTTAACCCTGTAGTAGGTTGTGTCCTGCAGTCTTTCTGCTCCCTCTGGTCATCCTTGCAGTGAATCCTGAAGGAACAGGGCTAAATGTAACAGCTAGTTATCCCTTCAGTCCATGGCTGGCTACCAGTGGGGTCCATTGTAGAACATTCTAGAGCAGATGGAAACATAACCAACCGGTGAATTATAAGCTACTGTCAGTTCAGATAGCTGATCAGAATTCCTGTAAACTTACCAGGCATCCCAGTCTCTACTGGTCCGAGTCCATGTTCAGTGCTGCGTCATGCTAAGAACCTCTGAAGTGTTTCCAGGAAACAGATGACTTGGGGAAACAGAGATATAGAGTCCTTGTTTGCTTTTTTCCCTCCTTTTGAAGTGGAGGGAAAGTGCACGTGTGCTGCGCTGTGGGGATTCTGTTTGAAGCAGATGTTTTTTTCAGGTTCCCTCTGGTCTTCCCCCTGTACAGAGTCTGTGGACCCTGTCTGAGGTTCCTGTGTCAGGACAGATGCTCAGAAACATCAAAAACAGTTCAGCATTTTCACCCGAGGGAGGGAGTTCAGAGTGCGGTCGATGGCATTGTGATGTAGGCTAGCTGGAGTTTAACATGTCAGGCAGCTTGCAGCTCTATTGGCAGGCTGTAGTCTCAGCTCTAAAGTCAGCATGATCTCACATTCAGACAGCACACTGGTTCAGGCCAACTGAAGACTTACGCTGATCTTCAGGTTTATTTATTGTGCAACATCAACTGTTTGTGTGTGTATGTGAGAGTGTGTGTGTGTGTGCATGAGTGTGTGTGTGAGAGTGGGTGCGTGTGAGTGTACATGTGAGGTGTGTGGGGTTGTTTATCTCTCAGCTCATCTGCGGTGTGAAGGATTTTTTCTTCCTGCTGATGAGGGAAACCAGCCAACCACGCCCCCTCCTCACCGCACCCCTCCCCCTCCTCACCTCTCCCCACTCCCTCCTCACCTATCTCAGCCTGTCCAGGAGGCCTGTAGGTTAACACATTACTGGAAGCAATAAAGGAACTGTAAATATTCACTCACCCCCTGGAGTGAACACACACACACACACACACACACACTCATAAACACACACAAACCCACACAAACACATATAAACACCCATACACACATTTGCATGAATATACACACATTTGTGAGGTTTTTAGATGTAAAATGTTAAAAGTTCTCATGCATACACACTTATTCACACCCAAACTGCAGGCTTTCATATTACCCCAGTGTACTCACTGGGACGGCAACACAGACATCAGAGTAGTTGGAGGACACACACACACACACACACACACACACACACACACACACACACATACACAGTCATAGCTGTTATGCTTTTGTGCGAATGAGCAACAGTGTATATACAGACGGTGCAGATCCTGTAACATGGGACATTTCACTCTTTCTTCTTAATTCTCTGCATAAGCATATATACGTATGTACATCTACAGTGAATAGTGTGTGTGGTTGTGTGTGTATGTGTGTGTGTGTGTGTGTGTGTGTGTGTGTGCATGTATGTAGTAAAGTACCAGACAGCAGGCGATACTTTGTGCTGGGTTAAGAGGAGTTGTTAACAGTGCTGCCTTTAATTAAACTCCTGCTGCCAGTGAGTGTCTACACCTAAATCTCAAGAGTATCAACATCCCCCTCTCTCACCCACTCTCTCTCTCTCTCTCTCCTTTTTTCTCTTTTTCTCTCACCATCTCTCTTTCTATTCCCCTCACCCTCACTCTCTCTCCTTCTTTCTCTCCTTCTCTCTCTCACCCTCTCCATCTCATTCCCTCTTTCTCTCTCTCTCTCTCTCTCTCTCTCTCTCTCTCTTCCTTTTCCCCCTCCCTGTACCTCCCTCTTTTCTCCCACTACTCTCTCTCTCCCCCTCTCTCTCTTTATATGAGTCTGGGTCACTTTACTCTTCCCCTGCTTCCACACAGACTGAATGCATGTTGGACACAGTAGGAAGTAGAGAAGGCGTCTCCCCTGACTTGCTTGATTTACTGTGTCCAGAGGGCCTTGACTGCACCAGACACTCTTATAAGAGGTCACTCACCTTGACCTGTAAACAACGAGCAGACTGGGGCCCTTGTGTGGAATGAAAGACGTTGTGGTCAGTGTAACAGGAACGCTACGGAGGATCCTCCTGACCTGCTCCTGAACCTTGACCGTGCTCTTCTCAGTAATTTGCACTCTGTCGTGAGAAGCCTGTTGGCTCTTAATGCAACAGAAATTCTTTTGGGATGGTGTGTGTTATTTGAGCCTAAATCATTGCCCTAGCGCTGTTTCTCTGCCTTTAGGGTTTGCCTGTTGTTCACCTCCTTTCACCTGCTTATTTGCTGTGAGCCTCTTGGATG
The DNA here is from genome assembly GCA_025802075.1 of Tenebrosternarchus preto. NCBI lineage: Eukaryota > Metazoa > Chordata > Actinopteri > Gymnotiformes > Apteronotidae > Tenebrosternarchus > Tenebrosternarchus preto. The sequence goes on along the minus strand of JAOYMR010000008.1, from coordinate 19,286,428 downwards.
TTTTGGAAGGGCCTGGAAGGTCCTGGGAGGTTTTGGAAAGGGCTGGAAGGTTCTAAGAGGTGCTGGGAGGTTCTGCAAAGTTCTGGAAGGTGGCAGGGGCTTTGACAGATACAGCCGCACACCTTCACACAATTGAAGGCTAACATTTAACAATCATTTAACCAACCAAATAATTTTAAAGAATCAGTAGACTGCAGCAAATATCCAAAGAAAGAATGATAAAGTTTGAATGTCTAACTTGACTTGAGGAAACATGAATCTTTGTGTGTGTGTGCGCATGCTTATGTGCATATGTGTGTATACGTGCATGGTATTGGGTTTTTTGTATATATGTGTGCTTGTATGTTTGTGTGTGTGTATATGTGATTGTGTGTGTGTTTGTGCCCTTTATTGTTTCTCTTTTCCTTCGAATCCTTCTAACCCTGTTGTTCATTTTCCATGTCTGAGGAACACTCATACCCTCTCACCTGGAGAAGGTGCACATTCCACCTTCCTTCTCTGTCTCTACCAAGCACGCATTCCCTCTATCTCTCTCTCACCTGGGGCCGTTGAACCTGCTCCTCGTAGTGCATGTTGGTGTCAGAGGTCAGGCAAGCAGAGCATGTTGGGCTAGGGATCAGAGGTCAGGTAAACATGCCCTTAAACAGGCTGAGGACTGGCAGTATGAACTGCTGACAGGAAACGTCCTGGTTGTGGGTGTAGGTGAACAGGAAATGTCACAGGTGCACTTCACTGCTTAGGTGAAGAGGACATTTACCACCCAGCGTCTATAAACGTGTTTCTTCTGCCCTCTGAACACCACAAAGAAGTATAAAACAATAACAGTTGTGAATGATCTCATTTCTCTTTTAAAGGGCATTAAACTTACCTGGATTTTTTTTTTTCAAACACTCGCAAAATGCCTGTGAGAAATAGTATTACTATATAATAGTATTTTTATATATACTATCTACTATCTAATATACTATCTGTACTTGAGGTAGTCACCACTCTTGTTAACCATAATTACTGATGTTTTCATTGTCATTGCTGGTTTCCTAGTAACAAACACAAGACAGACCGTTGTACCTTTTAAATTTCCACAATATGTGTTAAAAGCAAACAGTAATTATACTAAGACACCCAAGAAAGAGCCATCATCCACATAATCCCTTCCTGGTTCCTATTGTAACGTATGCTCCCTGTGTGTGTGTGTGTGTGTGTGTGTGTGCGTGTTCGGGTATGTGTGTGTGTCTGTGTGTGTGTATGTGTGTGTGTGTGTGTGTGTGTGTTTGTGAGGGTTTATGGGCCACACGGCTATAAACTTGTAGATCTTCTTTAACCTGCTGAGCATCTCCTGCCTTTATGGTTGTGCTGTCCTGCAGCAGACAGACCTGTCTGCTCCTCCATTACAGCCTGGAGTGCAGGAATGTCACTCTCACATTAAACACATAAAACAAACACCATCCAACATTACACCATTGTTCACCATTACACCATCCACTGTTCATCATTACACCATCCACCGTTCACCATTACACCATCCACTGTTCACTATTACACCATCCAACATTACACCATCCACTGTTCACCATTACACAATCCACTGTTCACCATTACACCAGCCACCGTTCGCCATTACACCATCCACTGTTCACCATTACACCATCCAACATTACACCATCCACTGTTCACCATTATACCATTACACCATCCACCGTTACACCATCCACCACTACAACATCCAACATTCACCATTACAACTTCCACCATTACATCATCCATCGTTACACAGTTACACCATTACACCATCTACCACCACACCATTCTCCATTACACCATCCACCATTACACCATCTACCATCACACCATCCTCCATTACACCATCTACCATCACACCATTCTCCATTACACCATCCACCATTACACCATCTACCATCACACCGTCCTCCATTACACCA
>JAOYMR010000008.1:19231461-19251727 GCA_025802075.1 Tenebrosternarchus preto | reverse complement strand
CAGGGTCATGATACTGATCTGCACAGAGACGGGCACAGGGTCATGATACTGATCTGCACAGAGACGGGCACAGGGTCATGATACTGATCTGCACAGAGACGGGCACAGGGTCGTAACACTGATCTGCACAGACACCAGGGGCATAACGCTGTTTGACCTCAACATCTAGTCTAGTCTAGTGTCTCAAATCTAGTCTTCAGACTAGGACTTCAAGAAAACACAGAATGGACTCTTGTGCTCATTATATACTTTGCAGTTTATACTATTGTTATTGTGGTGCTCGGCCAAACAAGGATGGGCCCCCCCTTTGAGTCGTGGTTTCTCTCAAGGTTTTTTCCACCGTTTTCCTTGCTACCGACACCTTTGGTTTGCTCAGTCTTGGACTCAGACATCTGCAAAGCTGCTTTGCGACATCAGCTGTTGTAAAAAGTGCTATATAAATAAATTTGGATGACATTTGGAACACAGGGACTATAAATAAATGTTTGTTTATTTGTTTTTGTGCTGACTGCTGTGCAGTGCACAATTCCAATTCCACTCCAAGCTGTCTGAAAAAGATACGTAATTATTTAAAAACTAAATGCTATAAAGCCTAGTGTGATCTCAATAGATGCAAGTTCATGTGAATAAAACATGATTAATTTAGTTACTGAATTTCTAGCACAAACGTATTCAATCACGAACAAAAACATATTCTATTCAGAAGCACTGCTCTGAATATTTGTGCGTGTTTGTGTGGACTGTGCACATGAAGGGGTTTTCTACCTCATCTGAAAGGTGGTCACAGTGTCCAATGAGCCGGTGTCTCAGAGGGATCCGGCCAATGGTAGCAGCCGTTTCTGGACCGACTTCCTCCCCCAACAGGAAGTAGACCGTCTCCTGTAGTAGAGCCTCTGACGTCACCTGTCTGATGATTCTGTTTAGTAGTGCGGTGGAGGTCAAGATACCCACCTCTGACCTGGGGAGAGGGACCAACAGGCAGGGTTAAGGTTAGGGTTAGAGTTAGGGTAGAGGGCATGTCACATGTACACATGAGCTACTAAAGCTCTTAAACTGCAAAGAACCGGCTGAAGCCAGCCGTGTCAGTGTGCGCGCGTGCGGTGTGTACAGTGTGTGTGCATGCTTGTTGCTCACGTTTGCATCAGCTGTGGCTCCATCACTTGGACAAAGAAGTGTTCTCTCACCGCTCGAGCTAGAACTACAGCTGCTGTCTGCAGGAACACACACACACACACACACACACACACACACACACACACACACACACACACGAACACAGGACAACACACTGCATGTCTGTACCAGGGCATAGTTATACATCATATTATCCAATAACCACACAAAACCAGCTCTTACCTTCTGGGCCTCTTTGATAAGTTGATCACAGTAGTCGAGCCACGACAGGAAGGAAATGAGCGCTCGTTTACCAGAGAAAGCAGCTGCATCCTCCTTCAGGTTGTAAACGTCCAGCCTGAGGGAGGAAGAGGAGCAGTCAGCCTCTCTCGACCCCATAGAGGGCCACAGTGAGGCGGCCGGTGCCGAGGACGGGCGGGCGCCTGGAAAGCAGGGGCGCTTTATCTACACTTTTGGGTGAAGGGGTTGGATGAAGACTTTAGCCAATCGGAAAATCATCTGCACGTTCTCAGAAGATCTACTTAAGTACGGATGCACATTCATCTTAGTGCGAGGGTGAGCGAGCGATTGAGCTTGGCAGCATGTGAGTGTCTGAGTGGGTGAGTGGGTGAGTGAGTGAGTGGGTGAGGTATCGCATGTGTGTGTGAGCGAGGGAGTGTGCTAATCACAAGTGATGGGTCTGACAGATCAGCTCCCATGTGCTGTAACGGAAATGTCTCCTGAGGCAGCTCGGGAGGCTTGCACGCACCCCCAGTTGACGGACTCGACGGTGTCGATGTCAAGCGGGTCCATGGACTGAGGCAGGGCCCGGTAGAAGGTGCCGAGGCGCCCTGTGAGCAGCTCACACAGTGCTGTGCTCTCCGTGAGGCTCTGGGCAGCCGCCGCTTCAGGGAGGCTGGCTAGCAACATCAGACCCTCACATGCCTTCACTACGATCCGGCCGTCCTGCCAGAGCAAACACACGCACACTTTAAAACGCTGCTAGCATTCCAAGGAGAACATCACACTGACTCATATAGATCACCATCTCAGGAGCTGTTTTCTGAAGTTATGAAAATCATCCACTGCATGACCCAACAAACAAGTAAGAATGCAAACTAATACCACTAGAGTATGTCAGTAACATTACCTGGCTTCTTCAGTACCAGACAAGCTTTTATACAAACAAGTGCATTGGCACAGATGAGGGCACCTCTGACTGAAAACAAGTACCAGACTCACCGGGCTCTTGGTGAGGTTGAGCAGGGAGCTGACCAGGTTGTAGTTGCTGCTACTGTTGCCGGGCAGCGCAGAGGCTCCGCCCACCTGGGCGGGGCTGCCGGCGTTGGCCGCTGGATCGTCCTGGCCAACGCCCACGTGTACCTGCTGGCCCGTGTCTGGAGAGGACAGGTCCTCTTTCAACCCTTCCATGTCCACAACCTTACTGTCCCCATGTTTAGTCTTATTCTGCCAAGTCACAGGCACACAGCAAGATCACCACCACACAGGCTTGATATGCTAGTCAATTCCCTTTCATGTTGTGTATTAAAGAGATTAATTATTAAACACTTGTGCAACACTAATGTTCAGAGCACAGAGAGCAAACAAACATTCTCCAACATTCTTTAGCTTCAAATAAATAAAAATAAGTAGTAAAAAAAACCACAACAACATTGTAGGGTATTTCTAATAAACTAATTATTAAAACACACAAAAAAGCATGCATGTATTGACACACACACACACACACAAATGCCTACCTCCAGGAAAAAGTTGACCAGGTAGGGGTCCTGTTTGAGCTTGGCACACACTGTACAGAGGAACTGGATCTCCTCATTCTCCGTAGGAGCGGCCAGAACCTCCCCACAGAGCCGAATCAGTTTCTGGTGATAAGTGGGAGCTTTAACATGCATCATCGCAAACGTTGTAAACACAGAGAGGCAAGTAGTAGACCTTCAGAGAAGACCATGGATTCTGCTCCTCTGGGTCAGAATGTAATCACTAGCAACTTTCCTAGAAACAGCTTGCAGATGTGCAGTTAGAAACTGGAGTTCATCTGCTTCCATGTCCAGTTGGCCATCATCCAGCCTTTCTTGGGCAGCCAAATTCTGCCCACAGAAAGACTTGTTGGCTGGACAGTGTTGGGTTATGGACCACATTCAGCCTAGCACTGGTCCACATGAAAATACCAGCAATACTGATAATAAATATGTAACAGCTCCCCAGCGTCTACGATGGCAGTGTAAGGTGTGCTGATAAAGACCCATCACCACCCAGTCAGTAGTACCACCCAGTAAAGACAGCCGGACTGACATTCTCAGACAGGATATAAGAGGATATAACCAAGAATTGTTCACTCAATTCACAGGTGCAGCTATAATACAGGTAAAACAGGTAACACAGCCAGAAAGTGAAGGTACTAGTCAGATACTCCTGATGAAGTAGCTCATCAGTGTAGCCTTTGTGTGTCTCACCTGCACAGGTCTGTGAACGTTGATGTGAGGCAGAAGGGGCTGGCGGATGCGGCCCAGGAGTTTGGTGTAGAAGCTCAGGACCTGTTGCTTCATGCCAGGAGGACACTGCAGGAGGAACCGAGACGAGAAGTTACGGCAACACTAAAATCGCATCAACACATATGTTTTCAAATGGAGCCCCACATACAGAGACAGTGACCAGCTTAAACAGACTGGCTAAGAAACACAGTTAGCGTTTATGTCAGCTATTTAGCAGTCACGAGGCTCTTCACAGGGACTTATCACGCAGTCAAACAGACAGAGTCACCACTCACATCCAAAAGACAAAAAGAGAGGGTGCAGCTTACGTCAGCCTTGCCGAGGGTGTAGAGTGTTTCCAGTATCTTGTGGTGCAGCAGGTACTCCATGCAGGGCCCAGTCTCGCCCGACTCCCTCTCACTCTCCTCCTGGGTCAGGATGTCCAGCATCTGCTCCAGATGGGAGGGGATGTTGGTGTCTGTCACTGGGGCTTTGTCATCTACAAACAGGGACAAATTCACTCGGTTAGGGGTGGCATGCTCAGCTACAATGCTACTGCAGTGTCTTTTCTGCAGCTCCATATGGAAGAACGTCTGGATGACAAGAAAGCAAATGCTGTAAACCAACATCTTAAAATTCTATGTTTCATACTGTGGAGATGGAGCAGATATCAACAGGAGACGATCCATCATCAGCCTTACCCGACGTTTCGATGTAGTAATGTGTGATAGCCTTCCAGTGGTACACAAAGTCTTCTTGCAAGGGCAATGATGGTGCAAGCTACAACAAACAATGAATGTTAATCATTCTGTATTAAGAAAATCTACAGGGTTGGCCACTGTATAAAAACTAATAGTGTCCTGTTATACTCCAACAACACCGACCACAAAGCTAAGCTAACAACCAGCGTACTGGAGCTCAGTGAGCCAATACACTGGCAAACATGAAGACAAACTCTTCATGAAGAGAACGGAATCTTACTGGATGACCCTTGCCAGCTCTAACTGGACAACGTGCAGTATTAGGTAACTAATATTTGGCTGGTCCCCCGAGTTGCTTGTGATTTGAGTAAGCAATAATACTTAATATTATTATCACATTACTGTCACTGAAGCCAGAAAGTTACCTAACCTAATGTTTACAAAATGTATAAAAAGAACAGTCCCCCAGTCACGATTCTAACAAATTAACTAGGACAGGATAACAACTTTGCTAGTTAGTAATGTTGATATTCTCAGCTAATCGAGGATAGCATTTTAATAAGCAAATTAAACAGCAACAATTGCTGGCAGGTCAAATGTAATATATTAAATCGCGAGCTAGCTTGCTAATCAAAATTAATCAACTGGCAAGTGATTTGACATTTACGCAAACATAATGTTAGATAGCTAGTCAACTCCAGGCCCATCCTCGGTTGACCAAACACCGACCAGCTTGTTATCTGGTTAACTAGTTGGTCAGACGTACAAGAAAGTACGACAAACACCAGCCAGCTTGTTAGCTGTAGTAAGCCACCTAACAAGCTGGCTGGTGTTTGGCATATTTTCTTGTACGTCTGACCCACTGCTTAGTTAGCCAGCGATGTGGGCAACGTGTACGAAGCAAAACAAAAGTGAAAATCTGATCAGCCAACTATGAATATACTCTCGGTGTTTATACAACGATTAATTTGCTTGTTAGAAAAAGTATGTGTTTCGTTATCTGACTGGCTAGCTAACGTTAGTAGTGTATATAGGCGTAGAAATCTGGCTGTGCTAGCTGGTTATTTTGCTAACTCATACGCTCCTTTCGCGAATTGCTAACTACAATAGCTAGTTAGCCACTGAGCTACTTCGCCTTAGAGCCACATAGCTAGCTCAGTATCTATAAGAAGACAAGTTAAACCTAGCCATGAAGACAAATTCCTGATTTCTTATCTAGCCTGCTATGCTAACCAGGGCCTATGTGCTGGCAAACAAACCCACATCCGCATTGTTCTTATTGTCACCTAAAACGGTAAATTGTACAAGAACCCAGAAACTCACCGCCTCAACAGCATGTTGAAGAATTGAGGTGAATTTTGAGAACATCTTGTTCTTGGATTGGAGGATTTTTTCACGAGAAGATCTAGAGAATTCCTCTATCTTCTTTCTGTTTCTGCCGCCGCGATCCAGATTGCAGGTTTCATAAATAGGACCTTTACACGAAAATGTATCACTACAACCAACAGGTCACTTAGATCTAATCATAGCGTCCCATGCAAAGCCTAGGTAGCATATCATAAACATCCATATGGGACATTCAACCTATACACCTTTGCCAGTTAGGAAGGCCACCGTGGCATTTCCACGACCAAGACGCGATACTACAGATCACCACCAGAGGGACAGCTCGAGATCTTCTGTCAACTGCGTACCACAATGTAAACTTACCAGTCTCAGGCACGAATTATGAATTTCATCATTCAGCTATTTTAAAATAAAATAAAATGCCTTTATTGTAATTACACAGCAGTGTAAAGAATTCTTATTTTATTATTTAGAAAAGCAAACATAACAACCAAGTCCAACTGTTTTGTTTATCAAGCTTTTTTTCTTGCTTTTTGGTTCGAATTGCGTGTTTGAACGCGGCATTTGTTGTTAGTGACATGTTGCATTTTAAGATTAGTTACAGTCTTAATTTTATGTAACTGAATTTAAAGTGGTTTGTGTTTCTATTTTGTCTTTTATTAGTGTTCATCTGTGTTTATTCATTACGACAGGACCCTTAAGACTTTTACTCTGAAGGGCCGCCAGGGTGATTGTGACATACTGAGAACAGAGAAAGTAAAAAAACACTGCCTCACGTAAACTAGTACCACTCTGCCACATAGTTGATGGAAAAATGTCAGCGGTGCCTGATGGCAAAAAGCTAGTCCGGAGCCCAAGTGGATTACGTATGGTTCCAGAGAACGGGGCTTTCACCAGTCCCTTTTCGTTAGACGAGCCCCAGTGGGTTCCGGATAAAGAGGTAAGGCTTATGGTAAGGCTGTCTTGCGAAGTGAGCTTTAATCGCTGTGCACTCTCGAACTTGGACTGCATCTTCTTGGGCGTTGTTGTTTAGCTAACCTAGCTAGCACAGCTATCACGATTGACTCAATACGATCTAAGAAATTTAACTGCTAGTCAGTAAAAATGCTTAGCACTAATCAGCCAGCTGCATAGCCGAACAGTCAAGCAGTGTTTTATGTTTTGGGCAGAGAGGGAGCGTCTCAATTTTGGGGTCAGCTCAAGCATAACATTACCTATGCTGGCTAGCTAGGTGTCGCAGCTCATCTTCTACAGCCCAGCAGGGTTTGGGTTTGGGGGGGACGCGACTTCAGCCCACTTCTGTCCGGTGGTTGTTTCGCGATTTGAACGCCAGCTCCCGACTATGTTTGGTAGGTAGTAAGTGTAGCTAGTTAACTAGCTAACATTGGAATGTAACTAAAGTGAAAGGAATTTTTGCCAGCTATTTGTGGGTACGACACATTGCCTTCGTTCACTCTTCAGAGAGGAGCGTAAATTCGAATACATGCGTGTGTTGATGGATTAATGTTATGGACGGAATGCATCTTCTGAATCTTTCCGTTTCAGTGCCCTAGATGCATGCAATGTGACACAAAGTTTGACTTCATCACCAGAAAGGTATGTCGTATTTTCTTGTACGTCTGACCCAACATGTTTACAATATAGTGATATTACACGTCGAGTCAACAATCCACTTCATGTTGAGTAACTGTTTTGTTTCTGCTGTTTTGTTTCGTAACGTTTCCTCCTTAATCCGTTGTTCCCGTTTGCTGCATTCTTAAATGCACAATGTCCCAAGCAGCTTGCACTACTAGTGTTTGAAATTAATGTTTATATGTATAGAAAATTAAACATTGTATTTATTGCGTGTGTGCTTGTTTCCGTGTTTGGGTGCGCGTTTCCGTGCGCGCGTGTCTGTTTCCGTGTGTGCGTGTTGTGCAGCATCACTGCCGGCGCTGTGGCCGTTGTTTCTGTGATAAATGCTGCTGTAAGAAGGTGGCCTTGCCCCGCATGTGTTTTGTGGATCCAGTCAGGCAGTGTGGGGAGTGCAGCCTCATTTCCCACAAGGAAGTGGAGTTCTACGACAAACAGCTTAAAGTCCTCACTGCTGGTGAGTCCACACACACTCACACACTTGCAAGGTCCATTGAGGCACTGTGAAAACACACGTACTGCTCATGTATCATCAAAAAACATTCACTTGCACAACTGGTGCTGAAAGTATTTGCCAGTGTTCCTTGATTTTTTTTGTATTATTTTTTTTTACTTTCGTTTATTGCCCAGTCAGTGGAAACTGTGTGTGTGTGAAGAAATGTTGTGTGCGTGTGTGCTATCTTTAGCCCTGTGCTCACTTCCCATGGAACATGCCACACAGTCCATTAACTTAAGACTCAGTCATTGTGTGTGCAAGTACGTGTCTGTCTGTCTGTCTGCATGTGCATGCAAGTATGTGAGTGTGTGTACACACATGTTGCTGGGAGTTGTTTTGATGCAGAGACTGAACTATGCTCTGTATCACCATCCAGATTTAGTACATACAGCTGAAATCTGTCCACTTGTGTGTGAACTGGTGGTTTATATACCAGTTTCCTGTTCAGTTGGTACTAATTAAGGTTTTTCTCTTTTTTACATTTTAGCTTAAAAAGTGGCTTTTTAAGCTAAAAACCCTTAATCTTAAAAAAACACTTAGTGTGTGTTTGAGTGGAGGAAGAAATGCTTTGTAATCCCGACTGTTCTGCATAGTGTGTGATGGAACATCTGTGCTGCTGCAGGGAGTTCGTTCCTGGTTACTGTCGGCTCCTCTGAGAAACCCGAGACCATGATGTGCCGCCTGTCAAACAACCACAGGTAGCCCACAGCCACTCCCACAGCCACAGCCACAGCCATGCCCCGCAGGCATGGAAACTACTTAGTTAGTCAGCGATGTGGGCAACGTGTACGAAGCAAAACAAAAGTGAAAGACTGTTCAGTTAACTATGAATATACTCTCTGTCTCACACACACACACACACACACACACATCCCACACACACCATCTCTCTGTCTTTCTCTCACTCACAATCTCAATCACATATTAATTAATATAAGTAGTTAAGAAGCAGTTGATAAATGTATTTAACAACACACTTGCTCAGTCAGTGGAATGTGTGTGTAGGGATGAGTTAGTTATGAGAAACAAGGAGAGGAGAGGTTGTCATTAACTCTTAGGTGATGACATGCTGTTACATATTCAGATGTGGGGCATGCAGTATTTGCAGGTTTCTTCTTGGGCCATATTATGATAATAATATGTCTTTATTATACACAATAAAGGTCTTAACCGCACCTCTTCCTCCAACCCTCCCTCCACCCTTCAGGTATCTGTTCCTGGATGGAGACAGCCACTTTGAGGTAGAGTTGTCTCGGATCTCTACCATGCAGGTGCTGACAGAGGGTTCGAGCCCTGGAGGTGAGGCCCAGCCTAGGTCAGGGGTCAGGCTGTGTGTTTGCCCGAGGAATTGTACTGCAGGCCGTGTTTTTGCCAAGGAACTGTTGTGCTCTCTCCTTAGAGGAAGCTTTAGACTCCAGAGACCTCTCAAGACTTACTGACTCATTGTAGCTGTGGTTTCCTTATTGATGTGCACAGATCCACTTCCTTCTCCTATCACAGGAATATGATGACTCGGTAGAAAGATGCAGAATCAGCTCAAATGTTTAATATGTAATCTTTTTAACCTTCTTTGTCCCTAATGCATTTTCGACGTGGTCACCTACCGCATACTTGCATCTAGTGTGAATGTAACCTAGTATAACTGTAGGCTGACGTAAATGTTTTTCTTCTGTAATCCAGTGTTCTGTGGCACCAGCTGTTTTGATTTTCCTCTGACTCCAGTCTGTGCTTACAGCTTTGCGTGTGGTGCAGCACACGTTTAGACTGCACTCGAAACTAATGCTTCTCACACTCCTCCCTTTCTCTGGGATGCTTGTTCTGTTTCTTTCTGCACTCAGAGAAAGATATTCACTCTTACACCACCCTGCTGGACAGTCAGTATATTTCTGAAGGTTAGAAACTCTCCCTGTCTCTCTCGCCTTGAGCCCCCGTTCCCCTTTGTACTGCTTTTAAATTGGTTTGCCTTCCCTTTGCTTTTTTTAACGTAAACGTTTAGAGTGTAGTCTGGCACTGATCCACTCTACCATGCCTAGTTATGTAAGACTATAGGCAACCATATTAAAAGCCATTGGGACTCCCTCTTCTGGCCAGTTTGGCTTTTGTGTTTTGTGTCGCTTGGCATGATTTGCATGGCAAACAAACCAACAATTATAAAACAGGGTTCTGGCTGGTCATGGAATATCATGGAATTTTAAGAAGGCTGTTCCAGATTTGAAAAGTGTTTTATATTTTTTGGGTCAAGTCATGGAATGTTGGGGAGTTTTGTTTGTAGTGTCTTTAAATTTTAGTCGCCCTTTTATCAAAGTGTTCTGTTTTCATTCGTTTCCCGTGTGGTGTGAGCGGCTGCTATGGTTACTTGATTTTTCCGTGCCCCTTCACCAGTGGCGTTTGCCATTTGACTTTTGCCTTTTGAGTGGGAACCCTGAAAACCCTGAAAAGCCACATCGAAGCCCAGCTGTCTTGTCTCATGAGCTCATGGCCCTTGGAGCTCTGCGCTGGTGATACAGGGCAGCTAGGGATCCCTCTGCCCACTTTGTAATCATTTATTAGCATGTGTGTTTCTCGTGCTGTTTTGCATTTGTTTGTATTTACACCACCTGCGTGCACCTTCTGCCTTAGCGTGCGTCCTGATGGACTTGGGCTGTGTTTGGCACCTGACCTTTGATTATTTTTGTATTTGTTTTATTTATTTATGTATTTATTTGTTGTTGTATGTATTTATTTTATGTATTGTGGCATGAAGGTGGCATGTCCCGCGCCACCGGTATGCTGCTGCACCACCGGCCATCGGGCTCGCAGGACGTCCTGCAGGTGCGACTGGACGCCACTGATGACAAGAGGGCCGCCTCTGCCTGGCTCTCCGCCATGCACAAGGTACATGAGGGTTTGGTGAGGGGAAGGGGCTTGGGGAGATGCAGGGCTATTTGCCAGGGAGGGGGTGGAGCTTAGGGAGAGTCATGGTTCTGTGTCAGTCAGAGGGGGTTGGGCTTAGGAGATGCATGGCTCTTAACCATTGAGAGGGGGCGGGGCTTAGGCAGATGTGTTGGGCAGTTTTGAGGCTCCAGCCAGTGTGCTCTGAAGCCTAAACCAGTCTAAACCAAGATGGCCAATAAGGCTGAAGGCAATGGAATCCTTACAGTTTGGTTGGTTGGTTGGTTTTCTTTTTTTTCCCTCCAGTGGTGTGGAATTGGATAAGCTGTATTAGGCCCCTCTGGTCAATCATATTGAGCTTTATCACAGATAATAAGTACCATTAGCATGTGTGCATGGTGTGGCATTTTCCTCTGCTTACACTAGTGAGAAGTTATGTTTTTTTTTTTTAATTGTTTGTCTTGGTATTTTTCCATTGCAAAATCTCAAATCAGACTTGGTCAGTGGTTCTAATCATTTGCATTGATATCCGTTTTTGTGCTGTGTTCAGGTTTGCTATTATGTGTAAGTATTCTTCATTTTGCTTCATCAACAGGCTGCCAAACTGCTGTACGAGTCCAGGGATCAGTGAAGGAATTCCCCCGAGACACCCGGGGATGCTGGAGGGACGTGGGGTGGGGATGGCAGGGGAATAGAGAGGGCACAACACAAACCCTCCCCATGTATTTTATGTTATCCAGTCTCACATCTACTCTGAGACAGCTCCGCACTTTCTGTTGGACGTTTCTGCTTTCCCCTCCGTCGGGATGGTTTGGTGTTGTCACCTGACCTCTCAGTAGGGAGAGAACCAATGTTACTCACTGATCCTAGTGCGATTATATATACATATATAAATATGCTTTACAGCAGTTATGTTCAAGTGAAGTCTCGCATATGGATTTTTTCTAAAATAATAATTGTCAGATATTCCTATTTTAACACAAAGACTATGTATGTACTTTATATTGATTATATCTTCACAATACTTTTTGTAACCCTTTTTGTAATTGCCATTACACTACAACAAGCTCTCTCTGGGTTCCACATGGGTTCAGAGTTGTAACCAAGTAATCCTTCCTCTGTAATAGACCACAGTTGTACTGCAACTGAGCCAACCAGGAATTGACTTCCTCTTCTTCCACATGGGCTGAAAGTTTAATACTAATGAAGTTTAAACACTAAAGTTTGGCTTTCTGAAGTCCCCACATGTAGACTAATCTCTGCTAGTACTTAAAGAGTCAGTAAAGAATCCCCATTCAAATGGGTTTATTCCAAAACTTCCATTATGCTATTTCTGCCGAACTGGATGTCTTAACCCCAATCTCGTTAGGATGAATCATGTTGTAAACTGTCAAGATAATTTTGAGATGATTCTTAAGCGTTTCTGGGATCATAAAGATTTTGAGAACAACAGGTTTGATGAAGGTGAATATGTTGGTGATTAACCCATAAGGCTGTGAGCTGCAGACTCTGGCCTTGCATGGTGATCATGTCACAGTGTTTCAGGTCCACACACAAGACTACCTTTCTCAGTGTTCCACGGAAAGACATCCAAGATTATTTCACTTTCTTTTTTCAAGGAAAACTTGCCCTAATTGTTTACAAATGTATGTGCGTGGTGTTTTTTTGTTGTTGTTGTTTTCTTTGAACGGTATCTTGCTAATGCTGATTAAATCAGTTCTTTGTAACCTGTATATTTTCCCTGAATAATTTTTTTTAATATATATATTTTTTACTTTCTCTATGAACGTTCTCAGGTTATACACAACAAAGTAGCACTTGCTGCTTCAAATTCAAATAAAATGGCACGTGATTATCCATATCTGTTCCTGGTATTTTGTATTTATTGGTGCTGCTGACAAAGCAGTAATGTTTTCAACTTTTGATGAAATAAGTATCGGACCCAATAATAAAGCCCATCTTTGAAAGTACTTTTGAAAGAGTTTTTATGTAATGGGATTTTTTTTTTTTTTTTGTGTACATTTGTAAAGTTTTACATGTTACGAGCTGCATGTTAAACGCTGGATGAATCTCTTCAGGCTAATTTAGAAATGCATTATTCAGTACCTACCAAGAGACCAGACTGACAGGATAGAGAGGATTTCCACGCACCATTCATGGCTCCCCTTCTGTCTCATTCCTTGAACAAGGGGGTGTGTGTAGTGGGGTTATATGCACATGCATGTGCATGTACTTGGATAATATGAGTGTACTGGGACACATGTATAGTCTACATAAAGGACTCCTCTCTCATGTAGAGGACCAGAAGACCATGTCTTTTTTTTCCAGTTTCACCCTCTTGCGCTGACCCATTAAGAATCTTTGTCTATTAACGCTGAGCATTATATGAAGGTTCGTCCAGCACTGGGGACTGAACCAGCAGAATCCTGCCCAACCCCCGATGTTCTGGCTGGTTGACGGCGCTCGAGCAAGCGGTCAGCCGGGTCAATTCATCTACCGTGGTGCCGTCTCACATGTCTGTCTTCACATTAGCGGTGTCCAGTCTGTAGACGAAAACGTTTAACGAGTGCGTTTGCCGCTGCAGTTTGGGTCCGAATCTCAGCTGCTGGTGCACCCCCACCCGCTGTCCCAGCTGTGCTCGTTTTGGCCTGTTGGATTCGTTAGAACTGGACAGCCGTGATCCAAACATTAACATACTACATGCTTAAATTATTGAGCTTGATATATGGTAATTCATTGATTAGACATTGTTACATTTATAATATATATAACTGAATAAAATAATAAATTAATTAATAACAACATGAATGAATTATTAAATATTTCCAACAACAAAAAAGTCTAAACTAAATTCTTCACATTGTATCCATTCTAGAGCGACACAAAAACCTCTAAGGTTACTCTTAGACTATTAATTACTCATGAACTAATAGCAGTTCATGTAATTCAATTGTTTTCTTACAGAAAACATAGAAGGCAATAAGACGCAACCCTCCCCGGTTATGGAGTTAGCTGTGCATGCTAACGGTGAAGGGGCTGATTATGGAGTGTGAGACGGTGAATCAGAGACGAGCCTGCTCGCCTGTGCCTGCTGTAATAACAAATAAGCCTTCCATCTGTCATATTTCATCGTAGTGTATTTCAATAGTTAAATGTGATATTAGTCATGGTAATGACACTAATTAATTGTCTTCTAGGTAAATTGCTGCGGTTGTTGGATCAAAAAGCAACGACGTATACATATCGGAATTTCAATTATGCTGACCATGACAAGTACACAGACATATTTTAGGTATTCATCTACGTTTACCAAAGAAGTCAAACAATACAACTTATCACAAATTTCTTCTACAGTGATTCACAATAATGTACGCAGGATAAGAGCAAGTGAACACAGTCTATGTTATTATTTTGTAATGCTAACCTGTACACACTGCATACATGTGGTTGAAATTGAATTTACTGAAGATTTCAGTTCTAACAGGAACCATCACGACAGACAGAGCATCCAAACACATGGCGTGAAGGGCGGCAGTAAGAAAACGGCAGTTGCGAAACAAAGTATCAGGGACGGACACAGTCATCTAGCCAGACGGTAAGGGTCGAACCACGAAAACGACAGAACAACAAAAATAGTCAAAACCAGGGCAACAAACACTTATAAAACCGACGAAGTAAAAGTTTTAGAGCAGAGACGAGAATTTAAAGACTAGGAAGCGGAACATGAGCGTTTAAATAGCGGCGACAATCTGAACATAACAGGTGGATATAACAGTATTAGCAGTCCACGAGGGTCACGTTCGGGTGATTAGTCACGATTGTCTGGTTCTTCCGGGAACGGAGTGGCTCGCGGCCGTGACAGGAACCTCCAACCGAAGTTTCTTCTGAAGACCCAGGAGATCAGATTTATATGTCCTTCCTGTGCGTGGGACATTGTCCAGGGGGGTGTTCACATATCGCCTTTCGTTACGCTTTTTTTCTCCATCTGGGGGTGTAATAAAATACGAAGAGGCACAATGCGTATGATGTTCTATCAGAGCTGTATTTTATCATCAGATCATGTTGTCTGATTTCTTACACTATATGGATGACAGCAGAGAAGTGGCGTAGACTTCGTTTATGTGAATTTATGATTTATGACTCTTTATTAAGGTAATAAAGTAACAGGTCAGCTATCTCCCAAGGTGCGAATCAATTGAAAATACATAAAAACAATGAGTCGAAGTTAAATTTTACCAACCACGTCACTTGGCAAACTAATCAGCATTATGTTACTATGACATTAAAAATCGCTAAGCTGCTGTCATAACGCTAAACTGCTATGTCATTTCTCTCTCAAAGTCATTTGTTATAACGTGCTATGCCATTTGTCCCCACAAGTGTCATGACATATCCTAATGTCACCAAAATCTTACACTTTTAGAAGTTTTATCAATAAAAAAACGATAAAGCATCTTTTTTGACCGCTTATACTTGTTGGACTAAGCATTTATAAGCATTCACCTGCGCGCGAATCATGCTTCGTGTTTGCACAGATTGACACATCTCTTTGCTTGCTCTCCAAATACGGCCTCCTCTGTTTCATTAGTCTCTCCCCCCCTCCCACATTTTGGACGGTTATTGAGTTAGCTGTACATGCTAACAGGGCGAGGGGGCTGATTATGTAGTGAGAGACGGTGAGTCGGAGACGAGCCTGCTCGCCTCTGCCTGCTGTAATTAGCTGGATGCAGTAAGGCGGATGGGATGTCAGAGGCTGCAATGGAGTAACGGAGTATTTACTTTGCAGAGAAAATGAGAAGGATAAAAGCCTGTGTGCGAGAATGATGAGCAAAGATCCAATTACACCACAGCAGCGGAAGCCTCGAGCAGCATTTATTTTATTACTGTATTACTGGTTGTCAAATCTATATCAAACTTGCAATATGCCGAGAGGGCAGTACAGGACACTTACTAAAGAATGATGACAGTTTGATGAATAACACTTATAACCAGATAACACAAATATTCCTCTACTATGAAGATCTCATCAATGTCATACAAATATGTGCTTACATTTAGAAAAAAAAAAAACATAATCTGAGCTATTTGTTCTTTTATTCATTACACTTGTTCAATACATAAAATAAAGTTTTTAAAGCTCTTTGGGGTGTCTAAAGACTCCTCGAGGGCATTACGTTTGTGAACTGTCATAATACCAATGCCCACTAGAGGGATGTCAAGCTCCATAGAAGTAGAAACGGGCGCCGATCTAACGAACCAGCAACGCCACCAGGCCGATTCAAGAAATCAGAAGGGAGATGCAAATTTTAAGCAGAGGAAAAGCAAACTCCACCAGAGAGAACAAACAACTCCACCAGAGAGAACAAACAACTCCATCAGAGATTACAAACACCACTGCACAATTATTGCACAGGGGCTTTAAAATGGTACCATTTGAAGTGGTTTCAATCATGATGTAAAGCAATTAGTGGGAAAAAAGACTTGCGCGCGCGCGCACACACACACACACACACACACACACACACACACACTAATATCTAATAACAGCAGAGCTGTTGTAAGTATACTGCACACTCAAGGAAACCTTGACACACTAGGGATACTAGGAACTGTAGCTTTTCAACACAGATAAAATCTTATGGATTAGTGCAGGAATACTACATTCTACACTCTAATACTTTAATACTACATTCTACACTCTAATACTGTATAATTCTCCTTCAGCAATCACTTCAGTACATGTTGTTTTTGCTTAATTTTACCAAATTAATATTCTTCAGTTCTTTTCCTCTATCCTTCACTCTCTTTCTCTCTCTCTCACACACACACACACTCAGCTCTGTCTTTCTCCCCCCCCTTCACACTCTTTTCTGTTCAGTCTCACTCTCTCAGACACTTTAACCCTGCAGAGTAGAGACCAACTGTTCCAGTCGTGTGGAAGTCCTCAGGAGATCTTATTAACAAACACATCGAGCGTGTGTTTTATAGTGCTTCATAAAGCTCTCACTGTGATCTTTCATTTTCTTAACTCATAGCCATGGTTCTCTCCAGCTTAATGTGAGCCCTAATAAGAGCTAAGGACCTCTGTATGCTGCCTTTATAATTCATAGCCACACAGGAAGCATCAGCACGTCACGTACACACATGCTTAGTGCTCACACATGGAACCGTAACACTTTTTTGACAGGCATGCATGTCTGCATGTGAGAATCGCCACGGCATCCAGTTTGTCACCTGTTCAGGACATTCAGATGTTTCTAATTAACTGCTGCTTTTGCATTATGTATGTATGTACAGTGGTGAACAGTGACTGCAGTACACACACACACACACACACTGCAACACACACACACAGACACACACCCACTGCAACACACACACACACAGACACACACAGACACACAAACACTGCAACATACACCCCCCCCATACACACACTGCAACACACACACACACACACACACACATACACACACTCACCAAAAAGCAACGCCACCCCAACACTCTCACACTCACATACACATATTTGGGTTGATATGCCTTCAGACTCATGTAATGTGTATGTTAATGTTAAATGTTAAACTGTGTTTCAGCAGTGAGGCAGAATGATAGCACAGTTCTGATGACTGCCACAGTGAAAATGCAGAATATATTAACAGCAAAAACATGATAGCAACAAACAAAACTGCATCTCATATCTCTGAATCAAGGAGGCATACAATCAACAAAAATGTATTCATTCTAGGGCAGTCTAATGTGGAACAGAAGCAATTGCAGAACACAGGCTAATGTAGAACAGAGCAATGTAGAACACAGGCTAAAGTAGATTACAGAGTAATGTAGAACACAGGCTAATGTAGAACACAAACTAATTTAGAACACAAGCTAAAGTAGATTACAGAGTAATGTAGAACACAGGCTAATGTAGAACACAAACTAATGTAGAACAGAGTAATATAGAACAGGCTTAGTGTAGAACAGAGGCTAGTGTAGATCACAGATTAATGTAGAACACAGGCTAGTGTAGAATTGGCTAGTGTAGGAAACAGGCTTAGTGTGGAACACAGGCTAGTGTACAACACAGCTATCTAGCTCCTCTGGCACACATAATGTCATGAATGACCAAAAGTGTCTGGGCTCGCCGTTTAGACTGTGCCAGTCTGCTGGTCTAAGGCTGTGTGTGTTTGCTGGATCCTGGAGCCTAGTTGTAGCTCAGGGGTTACATAATAGAGAACATGTTCTGTCAAAACAAAGAAACTTATTTTTTCCAACCCGTTAACAAGTCAATATTATAGCACAAAGGGTACAATCTAGTCACCTCCCTGAATTCCATCCCTCCCAAAACACACACACACACACACACACACAAACATGTACATAGACAGACTCACACTAGCTCTGTTCATATCCACACATCCACAGGACGTTTCTAATAGTGACTTTCTGGTTATAAATACATTTGTCTGGTAAGAGTCCACTTTCATCCTGGCTTGCCTTGGAGTGTACAGCATCCTGAAATATGTGCCAGGCACACCCGGTGAACAAAAGCCTGTTTGCATGAGTCATGTGGGATATGGAATAGTGAATCATTCCCTTCAAACCGAGAGTGTAGTGGAACAAACATACTTGGAAAATCCCTATTTTTCTGAATGGATGCAAACATTATAAAGGGATCCTGGTTTTCTTTAGCCTCCCACACACAGACTGTATGCTCCCACTGCACACAGCAGTGCCCCCTGCTGATCATCAGGGAATTATCAAGAATTTTATACAAACCAAGTTTTGTTTTTTTGTTTTTTTTTTGTTTTTTATCTGAGATGTGTCAGAGAGGAACTGAAAGGGAATGTGCATGAAACATATCTGTATCTTTTAGTCATCTGTAACACTAAACAGGCTGGCATAAGCTTGCTGTGTTCCTGGGTTCTGCTTACACAGCTAATGCACACAGTGTGATTATGCTAATAACACAGTGTGATTATGCTAATAACACAGTGTGATTATGCTAATAACACAGTGTGATTATGCTAATTAATGCAGCATAACTCCACAGTCCAAATGAGCCTGTGCAATCGAATGCCCCCTCTCTCATATATTACTGTGATTAAATAAGATATTCACTCTCCCATTAATTCATCACATTAGCATAGCTACTATTGTCTGTGACTCTTCAACATTTAAAGGTCTGGGGTGAAGTCATGCAATCAAATATCTCTCATCTGCTAGCTCTGTGGGGAGAACCAGCTTCCTTCTACTGTAGCAATTATTCAAAAAAATGTAAAAAAAAAACAAAAACATGATGAATCATTTAAATAATTTAGTCAATTTTTAAAAGCTTAAATTTGCACATGGTGCATCATGAAATATTGTACTGTTGCCCAGTGAAACCTAGTCATCTTCTTGTATCCAGCATTTAAAAGAATTGTTTGCTGTTTTTTTTTTTTTTTTTTTAGCCTTGTAGATCTCTACAATGTATAC
Source organism: Tenebrosternarchus preto (assembly GCA_025802075.1). Taxonomy (NCBI): domain Eukaryota; kingdom Metazoa; phylum Chordata; class Actinopteri; order Gymnotiformes; family Apteronotidae; genus Tenebrosternarchus; species Tenebrosternarchus preto. The sequence continues at coordinate 19,232,600 of JAOYMR010000008.1, read as the reverse complement.
AACACTTGCTTTATTTGCAAAACCTTCACTGTTGAGCAGATGTGTGCTCAACAGTGAAATTTTTGTTTTATGGAAACTCCACTGCATCGTTTACCATCCTGGCACCTCAGAAAACAAGGAGAAGATGGTCCACTGCACACCCATTCATGTTTTCCCCAGGGAGGACAGGAGCTGGAGGAGGTGCCTAACTGCACTCCTAATCCTTCCCCCCCCAGAGTGAGTGCCACGCCCCTCAGATAGTTCTATAGTTCCTGGAAACTTTTATAAAACTGACTGTAAAACAAAAAACTGGGTGTGACAATGGACAGTGATTTTAAACTGGACAAACTCAGGAATGGAATCTATCTAAGGCTGTTCTCTCAGGTTAAGTCCTTCTATCATTTAATGATTTTGAGAGGGTTATACATGCTTTCATTTAATCCTGACTTGACAGTTGCTGTGCCCTTTATATCTGCATCAGTCAGGCCTCCCTCACGTTTACAGCTGGTCCAGAATGCTTCAGCTCACCTTCTGACAGCTGGTCCAGAATGCTTCAGCTTATCTTCTGACAGCTGGTCCAGAATGCTTCAACTCATCTTCTGACAGGAATTTGCAAATGCGAGCACATCTCCCCCATACTGGCCTCCCTTCACTGACTTGCTGTGTGTTTCAGGACTAAATTCAAGGTTTGATTAAATGGCATAGCTCCAACCAATCTATTTGAACTTTACATCCCATTCAGGTCATTCAGACCTAACGACCATCTCCTCTTAGTTGTCCTTAAATCAAGACTGAAGCACAGAGGTGACCATGCTTTTGGCGTAATACCTCCTAAGCTCTGGAACAACCTCACTTTATATGTTAGACTGGATTTCTCTTCTTAAATTAGACATTATCTCTTCTTAAATCTCATCTTAACCCTAGAACACTAATGTTAAAATTAGTAACACCATCACTAACGTTGGGTATATTTTACCCTGTATAAAATTCCAGATAAAATATAGTTTTCATCAATTTATTTTAAAAGTACGACACTGTATGACAAGTTTTGGAACCCTTCTTTAATTTTACAACATACAACATCTGTCACGGTAGGTCAGCCTAAGCGCCACCAGAGGGCGCAGGTCTCGCGTTCCGTCAGAACATACACACCTACTCCT
>JAOYMR010000008.1:19188284-19200624 GCA_025802075.1 Tenebrosternarchus preto | reverse complement strand
ATATACCTCATCCATATACCTCATTCATATACCTCATCAATATACCTCATCCATATACCTCATTCATATACCTCATCCATATACCTCATGTTTGTTTTATAAAGTGGACCCTTCATGGCAGCAGCCTTTACTCATATATAGCAGTATATCAGGAGCTACAGGCATATCTTGTTAAAATTTAAATATAGAAAAAAAAGACTGGTTTATATGCTGATGCACCTGGTAAGATGTTACCTTTCTGCTGCAGCCCCTTTAATGTGTGTGTGGGTTTTTTAAGTGCCTTCTGGAGGGTCTTCGGCTCATCATTAATGCTTTATTCACTGCATTATTTTTTTTTTCACCCCAATTAGTTCTATTCAGGTACACTTTTAATGCTGGATAAATGAAAAGATATATATTTATCATCTTCAGATGTTTGAAAACTGACACATTCATCTTTTTGGATGGTAACTTGTGTTCTGTTGGTAGTTATCTGTGTTATCTGTGTCATAAATAACATCTGGATGGTCACTTGTGTTCTGTTTGTAGTTATCTGTGTTATCTGTGTCATAAATAACATCTGGATGGTCACTTGTGTTCTGTTTGTAGTTATCTGTGTACTATATAACACCAGGGTGGGTATTTTTGTTACATTTTTTTTAGTTCTAGTTTTTCAGTATATCATGAAATATTCATCACATGTGTAGATGTCTAGGACAATGAAATCTTTCATAATTCAATATATGTTTTTTCCCCCGGCCTGCAGGTCAGCCTGTGCTGCATTTATTAGACTAAAGTACCAAAGGGTATTAAATTCAGGATTGTAGTTTCTTTAGACCTAATGATGGATGAGTGTAAGTCAGTTTTATTTGCATACCCATCCGTTAGCCTCACGTTTTTGACATCTATCAAATTTGAATGTCCTTAACTCTGCAGAGATGTCAGAATAATACATGAGTATTACTGAAGTGTTCAGTCTGTCCAGTGTCTGTGAATGAGATCGTCAAGGATCGGCCTGGTCACGCATCGCCTGTCTGCAGTTTTAAAGTGCAGCTGTCCTCCGCAGTCATGGAAACGTGCATGGAAACAGCAGCGTGTGAAGATGTTCTCCGGCTGTGTATGCGCTGTAATCTACGACTGGGGCCAGATGATAAACGGCTACGTGACACGTCCACTCCATCACCATCTGCATTCAGATGCTACCACGTTCGTCGTGCGCCTGACAGGCCCTCGAGCTTCCAAACGGGAAGATAAAATCTGCGTACCGGGGTGCTCTCTCATAATGCAAGCCGACGGCTTTGAATGAATGATGGAAAATTAAAGGGCTGCATTGTGCAGGAGTTTATAGCTATAAAAACTCGGTCCTCCAGGTCCTGAGCTTACACACAGAGGCCTAATATTGATTTAGGGCTTGTGTTCAAGAAGATTGGTTTTTTTCGCACAGAGAGACATCATATCTTAAGTTATTTATCCTGGCACTAGTGGTACTGATTGGATTTGACCACACTGGATTTTGTCTCTTTTATAGACAGAGTAAGAGTTAATAACAGTGCATCTGTATTGTTTAGTCAGTATGTACTGAATACATACTGAATGCAATCTAAAGTTGTTAGATATATCTAACGGTGTTCTAAAGATAAAAATATCTATAGTTTACCTGCTGTTCATACAATGTTGGGTAAATTTGACTAGACTCAAACTCGTGGCATAAAAAAGCAGCACAGTCAGTGTTTCCACTTTGCACCACCTAGAGGTGTTTTTGAGTATTGCTCTGGCCTGCAGCAAGGTATTGATTTCATGAAGTAGCACTGTAATATAATGCAGGTCTTTGATGTGCCTGGTATTGTTTCTGAGGGACTGGCTATAGCCACACAGAGGATATTTGTGACATTTTTTGGTACGGTCTCCAGTTTTGAGTTTGCAAGCCGATCGCAACTGTGTGCAGACCTTTGTGTTTGTCATCTCTCTTCCTCCTTGTCTTAGCAACTACCAATAGTCTGAAGCCTGAGACTCACTCTGTTATGTTTCCCTGATGCTGCTAAGGGGTGGTGGATTAGCCTCTCCCCAGAGGAAATCTTTTATTTAAAGATCTCCTCGACTACTGTGTCCCATAGGGAACAAGATTGGCTGTGGAACAGTTCAGCTTCCTGGCAGTGTGACAAGTAAGCTATCGTCATGGTGAGAGGACGGTGGGGGCCCACCCACCACAAATATCCATAAATCCTCTGGGTGGCAGGAAAACAAGTGTTGAAGTTGCACATAACAAATATTTCAGCAACAGGACTATGGAACACAAAAAAATAAAATTTAAATAAAAAAAAAATGAATTAAAGTTATTGTTATATTGCTTCACAAAATGTAACTATGCTAAATATACTGTGCTAACTATACTCTTAAATACACTCTTAAATATACTCTGTGGTAAATATACTCTTAAATATACTCTGTGGTAAATATACTCTGTGCTAAATATACTCTTAAATACACTCTTAAATACTCTTAAATACACTCTTAAATATACTCTGTGTTAAATATACTCTGTTGTACCTTACAAGGTATATGTAGCCAAAACCGATCTTTTAAAATCAGATATAAGTCATGCAGTTTTGTTTTTTCTCCTCTAATCAAAGAGACCTGCTCTCCCTTCTGATCATGTACAGCCCACTGGTCCCAAACCATCACACCACGGCCCATTTAAACCTCCACAGGCTGTTCTATCTCAGTCCAAGATGGAGGGATAGAGGCAGGGAACTCCAACAAACACCAACACCACTCCAGCAAACACCAACACCACTCCAAACACAAACACCACTCCCACATACACCAACACCACTCTCACACACACCAACACCACTCTCACACACACCAACACCACTCTCACACACACCACTCCCACAAACACCAACACCACTCCAGCAAACACCAACACCACTCTTACACACACCAACACCACTCCAGCAAACACCAACACCACTCTCGCACACACCAACACCACTCCAGCAAACACCAACACCACTCCCACACACACCAACACCACTCTCACACACACCAACACCACTCCAAACACCAACACCACTCTCACACACACCAACACCACTCTCACACACACCAACACCACTCTCACACACACCAACACCACTCCAGCAAACACAAACATCACTCCAAACACCAACACCAATCCAGCAAACACAAACACCACTTCAAACACCAACACCACTCTCACACTATTATCACACACCAGTAACACTCTTACATACAGCATTATCATATTCTCATACACAACACACATCAGGACCACCCTTACATGTATTGCCTCTGTTCTCACATACATAACACACTACACTTACAAGCATCATTCTCAGATTTACCAAATCACTGCCGTCACAAACACCAACACAATTCTCACAAACACCAACACAATTCTCACAAACACTGACAAAGTTCACACATACACCTTGAATGCTTTCAAACAGAAGAAACATTGTAAAGCAGATTCACACAAACTCAGATTTTTCAGTATATGGAAATGCACACACACATTTTTTTTTGTTGCCCTTTGAGAATGCCAGTGTGTGTGTGTAAGTGGAACTGTAAAGACTTCACAAGACTACATATCCACACAACTGATGGGTTATATAAAACATATCATATATGCATTCTGCACGGCACCTTGGATAAAACCTCTATAAAAACAGATGAAGTTTCTACCCAAACCATCTTGTATCTAAGCTTTTTGTGACTTCCTGTGTGACAACCTGCTCTGCATCAGACATCTCCGTCAACCTGACAGTGTCTCTCTGCTGAGATCCGTTGTCACTTTGATTCGAAAACATTTTCCCTGTCAGTGCAGAAGCTCTTGAAATCAGTGTCTGTTACTTCAGTATTGATAAATGAAAGAGTGATAAAAAAGAAAAGATTAAACCCCTAAACTCCAAAGCTGCTGGAGGATCTAAAATCTCATTCTTGTAACTACCTACCTTTCATATTATCCAGAATGAATTAACTAAATAATTCACACTGGTGAGTGAATGATATGCCTTATTATTAATAACTAAATAATAAGCCAAGAGTTTAACTGGTTTTCCCAGTTCTTGTAGTTAATTATAATAGATAAGAGCCTATACAGGCCAGGAATCCTCATTAAATATCATATTAAGCCATGTAAAGTAAGAAAACATTCCTTATGTTTACATGTTGAAGTCATGCTGGTGATTAAGTCACAATATCAAGTTATTATAACAGTTTGTAAGTTTGTTTCTACAGCCGTCGAGGAAATAGGTGTTATCTCTTCCCAAATAATTTAAAGTATTGATCAGCAGGGTGCATTAGCGAGCCCTGGAGCCCTTACACAGTGTTTATGTGGATTGTGAGAAGCTGTGGTTAAATAAAGCATGCTCCGGAGAAAGCCTGCACCATAAAGCTCCTATTGAGATGCCCTTAAGCTAAAACGCCAAATCAATGCAGAAGCAAAGGGAGGTTAGCAAAGAAATCAATAGTTCTCTGGGGGAGAAATATGCTTCTGTCAAATCCATCAATGGCTTGGTAAAAAGTTCCACCACAGTCACGGCCGGGGTACGTCTTGAGGAGAAGCAGTACTGCGAAGGTTAGTATGTAACAGCAAAAAAAAACTCTGTTCATTTCCACGAATAACAGTGAGATAACAATACGTCAATAAACTAAATCATACACAAACACACACACTAAAGCCCTTCGGTTTGGTTTCATTAAGGCTTTTGTGGATTACCTTTTAAAGAGTAGCAGGATTATGCAACAGTTGCCCAGGATATTATTATGTAAATCCATAACAAAAAAGAGGTTAAAAATAGGTGATGTCCCCCTTATTTAATCTGTACTGAAATATGTGATGTACTGAAATAGGTGATGTCCCCTTTATTTAATCTGTACTGAAATAGGTGATGTACTGAAATAGGTGATGTCCCCCTTATTTAATCTGTACTGAAATAGGTGATGTACTGAAATAGGTGATGTCCCCCTTATTTAATCTGTACTGAACGCTTGAGTTCAGCCATTATATCATTTGTATGACTAACATTTATATAATTGTGTAGATGTTACCTATTTGGGATAAACTGAGCAAACATTTTTATGTTAATTTTGCATTTATATTTACTGTGGTGCATCCAAGTCAAACGTTAAGGTGCAACCAGCAATTTGATCTTGAAGATCGTGCCATGAGAACAGAGGTTCATTTGGACTACACAGGACTGGAGAGGCTGGCCTGGTGCTGATACGTCTGTGGGAAGCATTAGCATGCTAAAACTGTGCTCAGTCATTACAGCCATGATCTCAGATGTCCAGGAGTTTCACCTCACTGCTTCTTTGAAAGTTGCTTCTCTGATCTTCTTCTCATACTTTCACTACACCTGTGTGTAGTAATTCAAGCAAATACAAGTTTACGTTTGAACTGAAGAGTGGATTCCTCTTGGACACATGGTAGGACTGAAACCCAGAATGGGCTTTAACCTAAAAAAAAAAAGCATGCATCATACTCATTGATGCTGAGAAGAAATATTACTGAGAAGACAACACACTGAAGAGGAAGGCAAATGGTTACCACAGTAGCCAGTAATATGAACCATTAATGCCAAAATCAACTCATTAAATGATTCTAATTAAAGCAGCAGGTTGGCTCTGTCATGGCACACATTAAAATATCTTAACTCAGTCCTCCTGTCCCTCTCTGCACCTCCCTTAAATCATTTTGTTTACTTTGATTAGGTCAGGCTATATATTACATATTTCACCATGTCTGCTTTGTCTGCAGTGCACATGTAGCCACCAGGGAGGGTTTAGGAATAGGTTTCCCTCTATTAACCATCCTACTACTTTAATAAAAAATCAAACATTAGAAAACAAATAGATCAATTATGGAATATACTCTAGATTATAATACAGAATACTTTAGAATCTTGAAATATACTCTAACACATTAGAATCTTGAAGTATACTCTATGTACTCTAACACATTTCCTCTCCAATTACACCAGAGCAAAGCAAAGATTGTGGTTTTCTACAATCAAGCAGGGATGTCGAACCAAAGCCCCTCATTAATCTGTGTTAAACAAAGCGAAAATCTGCGTAAAGACCAAAGCGAGCAGCATTAATCATCCTCAGACAATGATAGCACTCTGTTACGTTGGAGGTCCTTTCAACTCTTAATTCTCATTATTTTGAACGCACTCCAGCATGTGGCAGTGCTAACGAGGGTGCGACACTCGGCTTCTGGAGGCAGTGAGGAAGGAGTGAGGTGCCCAAAACAGACTGGGGCCTTTCTGTTGTGAGACTATACGATCCTGCTTTCAGTAAAGTGAAATATCTAGTAATTAAAATGTGAATTCATACGTATACACACACACGTTAGCCATTTTATTAGGAACACTGCAGTATTTTCTTTTTAATATATTGAGACCACTGTTGTCCTAGGAACACTCAAAGCCTTAGGTATTGTGTTAAATCCATGCCCTGATCGGTCTCGACACAGTTTGATTGCAGAAAGTCACAGTTCTTTCGACTTCCAAGGGCACGGTTTTATCCCAACAATGCATGGTTAACTGTAGGCTCTTACCAGGACTGTGCCTTTCCAAACTGTGCCGAAACAACTGAACTTGCGTCAGGTAGACCACAGTGACTTTTACTACCTTCAGGTTAAGTGAATCAAACAGGATGCACCTGACCACAATTTCCAGTGCCATGGGAAAAGAATCTCAGTGCATGTGTGAGATTTTATTTTGTGATATTCAAAACTCTATTAAAACAGGTTTTTACATCATGATTATTATTCTGCAATAAGTACCGATGGTCAGTCTTTAGTTCACTAACACTGATCCAGTAATAATCTTTTTTTTTTCAGATTTTGAGGTTTGTTCCCTTTACCTTCCAGGCAAGTGGATAGCGAGAGCTGTGTACAGTAATTTGAATAATTCATCCAGAAATGTGGTAGAGACGAGGCCTGCTTCCCCAAAACAACATCCACTGGCACAGACCATCATACTATAGTGTCCAGGTTCAAAATAATACTCTCCCTAACAACAGCAGTTATGTAGCCGTGGGTCGCTGAGAAACAAATCTGAGTTAGAGAACAGAAAACGTACTGCCCAAAAAATGGTACCATGGCAGTTATACAGTGCATTGGATGAAAACGCTGGAAAAGTCTGAGCATTTCGAAGCAGTCAACAAAGGGTTAACCCACAACAAGCAGTGTATGATTTAAACCAGACAGCTACTGAGATAAGGATCACCTGTCCAGAAATCTAAACCACACCTACCACACCCATATGTATTTAGAAAGACATAATAGATATGTTTTTGAAATAAAAATGAAACAACCCTCAGTGAAGGAGGGAGTTTCAGAAGGAGGGAGCCCGTTCAGGGAGGGAGAGGGAGCCCGTTCAGGGAGGGAGAGGGAGCCCGTTCAGGGAGGGAGCCCGTTCAGGGAGGGAGCCGGTCAGGGAGGGAGCCCGTTCAGGGAGGGGGAGGAAGCCCGTTCAGGGAGGGAGAGGGAGCCCGTTCAGGGAGGGAGAGGGAGCCCGTTCAGGGAGGGAGCCGGTCAGGGAGGAAGCCCGTTCAGGGAGGGAGCCGGTCAGGGAGGGAGCCCGTTATCTTGAACAGCAAAGCTACAGCTACAGTGAACCTGTCCAAGTTGCCATTTGTAGTTACTAGTTCTGTTGGGACCCCTGCTAAATCAAAACTTCTGCAGATAATTTGATTGTTTCTAATCTAAAATGCCAACCACTTACACTATATTGGCAAAAGTATCCGCTCACCTTCCTTGACTCACATATGAACTTAAGTGACATCCCATTCCTAATCCATAGGGTTCAATATGACGTTGGTCCACCCTTTGCAGATAGAACAGCTTCAACTCTTCAGCATCCGCTGACCCCATTCTGTGAGTTTACGTGATCTACCACTTAGTGGCCGAGTTGCTGTTGTTTCCAAACCCTTCCATTTTCTTATAATACAGCTGACAGTTAACTGTGGAATATTTAGGAGCGAGGAAATTTCATGACTGGATTTGTTGCACAGGTGGCATCCTGTCACAGTTCCATGCTGGAATTCACTGAGCTCCTGAGAGCAACCCATTCTTTCACAAATGTTTGTAAAAACAGTCTGCATGCCTAGGTGCTTAATTTTATACACCTGTGGCCATGGAAGTGATTGGAACACCTGATTCCAATAATTTAGATGGGTGAGCGAATACTTTTGGCAATATAATGTATTTTACCTAGTTAGCTTATATGAAATGGGTTGGTTAGCACCACAATTCAGAGTTTGCTAAGCTAACTGTATGTGTGTGGCTGTGACCATCTATAAAGTTATCAATGGTTGAATGTTGGATTTACTGATGTTATTTTTGGCTCTTCAACAATTTGATCAAGCATGACTGGAACTACTTGTGCGGTAGGTGGTTTTAATACAGTCATTCCAGCCAATCAGAATGAAGTATTCACCCACACATCCGCATAATTTATGTCAAAGTGAAAAGGAGCTTCACAGATGAACACACATAAAACAGACAAAAACAAACAAACAAACAAAACAAGAAATAAACCAAGGTGGCAGCAAAGGCTTAGCATTCTGTTTTTAAAACATGAAACCGTGATGAAACCACGGTCACGTTTATGGGCCATGGACTATATTTAGCTACTACATAAAATACATGCACATCTAAATCTGTCTTGGTTTATATGTGACTGTAAAGGCACTGTAGGCCTGGTCACAGTGATTTACAGGCTCTTTCCACACAAACCACACTCAACACTGCGTCTGCCGTTTCAACCCGGACCGATTGTAAGACTGCAGATCTTAACCTCCATGAGAGGAGACGGTGTGGGAATGCTGTGGGGAGGAACTACCTCTTACCAGTAGTGAGTCCTGTGTTCCCACAACTGCTACGTACGAGCGTTTCTGTGTGACCAAACGTCCGTTGAGTGCTATTATACAGACGACACAATCTTTTACTGATGTGATGTATCACTGCATATAAACTAACCACGGACAGATAATCGTGATATCTGTATATCTTTATACGTTCCATAGCAAATTTGTCGGTCTAATGTTAAAACAAGTAAGATCTCTCAAAACAAAAACATGCAGATGTCATTAGAGACCTTGGGTCACCTTAACAACCAGATCACATTTTAAACCAGCATACTTGAGAGAGGGTTTTTTTGGGGGGAGGGGGGGTTTGCTACAAATGAACAAAACAGATGCTCAGAAACGTGTCGAAGCAGTGGAAGCTCGTTTGCATCACAAGCGATAGTGTTTAGAGAGAGCGGTAGCTGGGGTCATATTTCAGGAAGAGCCACAGCTCACATAAACACAGGTAGCCTCAGGATTTGGGGTGCTCTCATACCGATCGAAGAGACGCTTAGTCAGAACTAGTGGTTTAAGTCTACTTCAGAGTTCTTGGGTAAGAAAACTTCAAACTCCACTACAGGCAGAGTGGTGAGAGGATGATTCTACTCCTGGGCAAACCTCGTCACCTTCATCTGAAGCCAAAAAGAACTGATCTCTTGAAGTGATCTCTTGAAGTGATCTCTTGAAGTGATCTCTTGAAGTGCTCTCTTGAAAGGAGAGGTATAAATAAACCAAACCCATACAACCGAAACCCCTATTTAGAAGTTGAATTTTTATCTTGCCCCTGCCATCTCAGCTACAGCTGTCTGAACACACTCTTAGAAGAAGGCATTCTGTACAGGTGGAGTTGGCTACCTTCATATGAGTCTATTATATGTAGATGTTACTTCACATTGTAGCATCGCTCAATAACCCTACGCCAGTGGAGATGTGAGAAAAGTGTAAGTCTCCTTGACTTTAACTACAAGTCTCCTTGACTACTGGGGAAGCACTTAATGTTCCTGTTTAACAAACATCTCCAAGGTACTAGGAGACTAAGAAACAGGAAGGGATAAAGAAGCTGGGCCTTTTGGCAAACGAGAGGTTCATGAACACAGTTCCTACAGATTCATGCTGATGTTGGCATAGCCACATGGCACAACTACATCTTAAGCTTACAGATATTTAAATAATGATATGTAAATAATGATATGTAAATAATGTGCAACAAGGTTGGAAAAAATACAAAACCACCATGCTGAACATGACAGTGGTGAAGGGAAAGCATTACCTTCTAACTTCAAATAAAGGCATATGTGAAAAAATCAATAGGTTTGTGTGGCAGAGCCCCTGAACGTGGGGCAATTGTAACTTTTTACAGTTCTTTTATCCTTCCCATTGTGTGTGTGTGTGTGTGTGTGAAAGAGAGACTGAAGCAGAAAAAAAAAGATCTCTCTGGAGTGTCTTGTAAAACAGGGAATTTTCTTTTCTTTGAAATTAATGCACTCAAGCAACTTTGAAACTACCGTATAACTTTTCTGCTTTCCTGGGATCTTGGTGACTGAAATGTCCTCACGTAAAGTTCATTCGTAATATTCCTCACCGACTTTTGAATCCCGTTTCTCTAAAAGAAGCACTGTCTTAACACACTCATGGGTTCTTATAGGTGACAGTGGCCTGTATGTAGGATCCTGAAAAGACAAGACCACACCATTTGCAGCAGGACAGATCAGGACAGACTTTAGTGATGCTCATACTCGGCCTGGTCAGATTTGCCTGTGTTTCCTACAAATGGCTGCTTTGTCTAAAATACCCTGCCAGGAAAACGTCCACATATTTACTGCCTCCCTTGACAGATGTCATTGAGAAACGGTGGAGAGTCTGAGCGCATTACACAGAACAAGGATGTGAAAAACACAATAAGTACAAATAACCAACACAAGCAGAAGCTTCTCTCTCGTTTTCCTCGTTCTGTTCCTCACACTCTCTCTCCCTCTCCCTTAAATACACATGTAAACAAATGAAAGATAATCCATCTCCATTTTTCTCAATTATGTGGTGATAAACACGTCTGATAGGCAGTAATAGCTGCTCCATTCTCCTCCTGGAGCTTTTCTTGATCTTGATTACCACTCTGAGAGGAAATTGAGCAACATGTACAGAGAATCACAACACAGGAAGATCATTTCTCTTGTCATTAAAGTGGCTCAGAAACACAATAAGACCAACATATCATTTAGATTTGAAGAATCATCAACAATTGATTTTGCCTAATAACTGTGACGAGGAAGCTGAGTAATTGGTCAATATCCAATTTTAAGGACAGTAGATGATCCATAATTACTGTATGATGCTGCAAACAATGAAAAAGTTGTTAGTAGGTTCATATAATTGTGGCTGATTTTCAGAGTATTTTGATTGTCGTTCTGAAAACACCTAATATCTAGAAGTCCCTTCGCTAAAATAAACAGTAAGGGTTGTGTGTGAAACAGAATTTCTTTGAAATCCAGAAAAAAAGAAATCTCCTTGTCATTATGCCCTCTGCCTTTGTCATTAATCACCTCCTTGAATAATAGTGAAGAAACGAGAATCGTCTTTGTAGCAGTCATGTGCCTGACGGATTAGGCAGTGTTTTGATGAAGAAAGGATGACAGGAAATGAAGCGTAGTTTACACTTTAGAGAAAGAGGATCATAGCCCTGCTAAATGCGCCAGACAGCACCATGTTCTAAGCATTTTAGTAAAAGAACTATAGCAGGTCATAAGAGACAAAATGGCTTCTCTACATTGGCACTCAACAAGCAAACCAGAGTGAGTTTCTTCTGGTCCTACGAAAAAAAAAAAAAAGAAGACTGAGACTACCTGTCCTCCACCAGAATTTTAATATGATTAAAGAGCTGTTGGATGCTTGTTAACTGATTTAAATGTTTAAATGCTACAGTGCAGCTCTGTGAAGAGATGAGCAGCTTGACCTCCATTAACATCCAGCAAAATAGTCTCTTATTTTCAAATGAAAACACGCCCCAGAGGTTACCATGGTACCCGACCATGTCTCACAGTATACCTGTTACCTGGCACAGTGATGTGGTAATGAAATACAGCCAGAGGTGATTATTAACAGATATAATAATATTAACAATAATAATAATTAATAATAATAATAATAATACAAGTGCTTTTCAAGAACACAGAGACACTTACAGTTGATAACATACAGGACAATAAAACATCATAGCCAACACTGGCAAGGACACGGAGAAGGACTAGCAGAGAGGTCAGAGGTTGATTAGTGTTGCAGAAGGTTATAGGCTATAGAAAAAAAAATGTGATTTGAATGTTTAAAGAGAATTAGTCTGTTGTGCTTCTGAGAGGAGCCCATCCCAGAGGTGAGAGGCAAATTTTAAACATTCTAGGAGGCTAGAAAAGGCTAGGAGGAGAGGTGGAGGTATAACATGCTAGGAGGAGAGGTGGAGGTATAACATGCTAGGAGGAGAGGTGGAGGT
>JAOYMR010000008.1:19167956-19186788 GCA_025802075.1 Tenebrosternarchus preto | reverse complement strand
TAAACTCTACCTCAGTAACTGCTGTGATCATGTATGTTCCAGTATGTTACATATCTCTGCACCTTATCCTCACCACGCACATTTCATTCTATGGTACCGTATCGGTACTGTACTGTCCTGTCTGTTAAATTGTCTCTTGTCTGCTATATTTACTGCATTAGTATAGTGTTATAGTATTGTATTTATTGTTATAGTAGGTGTAGTGTATTTATTGTATTCCACGTTTGCACTTTATGTTGTTATTGTACTGTTACTCCATGTTACACCATGGTTCAGGAGGAATGTAATTTCGTTACACTGTGTACCTGTACTCAGATGTAATGACAATAAAAGCCTCTTGACTTGACTTGACTTGACTTTAAGCCCTGGTGTTACTGTCATGGATCTGTGTCATGCTTGAAGTTAAATATAGATTTGGGTCACCATTTGGCAAAGTTTCAGAGTAAAACACTGTGATCTCAGTAGTATCAATTACCACAGTTCACAGAGAAGGTCTCTCTGTGCTATATTTTACTAACGTTTTAATATTTTATAACGTTAGTGGCAAGAAACTGATGTGTTCCTGTTGTTTTATCCAATATAGTTTCAGATTTTAGTGGCTTTTCATTGTATCATTACCTAATAGTAATTGTACAAATACATGAATCAAAACGGTCTTTTAAACTCTTCTAAAATCTTAACTTGTTCAACACAGAACTCTACAACAGGCACTGGGAAATACTCTTGGAAAGTCTGATGATAAGTTTTCACTGTCCCTTAAACAAATAAGCAGGTTTTTAAAAGGACTAGCTGATGTGAATATACTCCATATGCCCTGAAGGTCTTGCCTTTAGCAAACAAATGAACAACAAGCTAATTGTTCGGAGAGAAAAAAAAAATCCTAACAAACACCTGTTCAGATTACACAATGATGTCATGTGCCATGTCCAAAATCCAGGCCCACAAAGACGACGTGTGTTCCCATAAACACGCTCAAGTATGTCAGACAGTAAGTAAATGTTTGAAAATTCCGGCATCATAGGTTTTACAAGTGCATCTAATTTGTCTGCCCTGGGACACACACATAAAGATGTCAGTGAAATAATGATGATCATTACTGAATTTCAGGCAGATGTCATCACCCACTGAAGAAGAAGAGACGGATGTGGCGGAAAATTAGTATCCTTGGGAGGGGAGTGGTCCCTGCTTTGTACTTACAGCTTCGCTTTTATGGGAACCCGTAATGATCGAGCTCATTTGTAGGAATTCTTTCATAATAGCACATCCAGCCAATAAGGAAGAAGTATGCTAATAGAGGCTCCTCTAATCCTCAGTCAATCATGAGCTGAAGCCACACCTCTTTGGTCTCACTGTCTGAAGAGCACAATCAGTTCATTGTTATCTGTGGAATTACGCTTCTATCACAGACCAAAATAACATAATACACGATGAGCTTTTTATTGTTGCTGTTTAGGGATTTGGGCTGATTGGGTGATTGTTATCACATCAGTCTAGGAAAACATAAAGGAAAGAATCAAAAAAAGGTTAGTTCTGCAGCATCATGTGTTTTGCATTGAATTGCGACAAGAAGTCAGAGTATCACAACTTTGAGGTCACCTTGGTGATATATATACTCGCATTCATCAAATGTCAATCTTGCTGTAGCGGCATCTGGCTACTCATGATGCACAGTGGCCAGATACAGGCTAAGACAGGATAAAACACAGGCTAGGACAGTGGGTAAGCACAGGTTAGGACAGTGGGTAAGCACAGGTTAGGACAGTGGGTAAAACACAGGCTAGGACAGTGTGTAAAACACAGGCTAGGACAGTGGGTAAGCACAGGTTAGGACAGTGTGTAAGCACAGGCTAGGACAGTGGGTAAGCACAGGTTAGGACAGTGGCTAAAACACAGGACAGTGGGTAAAACACAGGCTAGGACAGTGGGTAAGCACAGGTTAGGTCAGTGGGTAAGCACAGGCTAGGACAGTGGGTAAGCACAGGCTAGGACAGTGGGCAGTGGAGTATTTTGTTACTGTAGACTAGGTCCACTTCACCTACGACTGGATGGGGGGGCTTTAATCTAAGAGAGATGGCTTTTACAGATACTGTCTGTCAGCCCACTTTGTCTTATCACTCCTCACAACCTGCGAATCTGGGTCCTCATATTCTACATAGCACCCAAGAAGAAGGAGAAGGAAGAACAAATACAGAAATCTCAAGAGCTCCTCTCAATAGTTACACGTTTCTGTTTACTATCCTTGGCTGGTATCTTTATGATTTTGACTCCCGTATATGTTAACCCTTTATGACTCTGACTCCTGTGTATCAACCTTTTATGACTTTGACTCGTGTATTTTAACCCTTTATCACTCTGAGTCCTGTATATGTTAACCCTTTATGACTCGGACTCCTGTGTATGTTAACCCTTTATGACCCTGACTCCTGTGCATGTTAACCCTTTATGACCCTGACTCCTGTGCATGTTAAACCTTTATGACCCTGACTCCTGTGCATTTTAACCCTTTATGACTATGACTCTTGTGTATGTTAACCCTTTATGACTCTGACTCCTGTGTATGTTAACCCTTTATGACTCGGACTCCTGTATATGTTAACCCGTTATGACTCGGACTCCTGTGTAGGTTTTTATGGACCTGGGCCTTTTTGAAATCTGCTCACAGCTGAGGAAATAAACGAGGACACCTGCTGTTCAACACTGAAGACCCATCTTTATTGAAAAAAGAAAACATAAAAAAATAAAATGAAAGGAAAATCCACTATATCATTTTTGGGGCAATTAATAAAAAAGCCAGTAAATAGAATGCACAAAAGGGGGATTTTCATTCTTGAACATTGTGTTTGTGTGTCTTATGTGTCTGTATTTCTTATGAGCTTTGGCAACCCATGATTCAGACACCTTCTTTTTCAAACTGTATTTTTACAGTGTCAACTCACACAAAGATAAAAGCACAGCTATGCCTCAAAAATAGTTCCTCATCTGTCACATACATTTAAAATAATGAGAATGAGTAAAACTGCTGTCTGCAGCCAGCACTGTGGACACAGTCTTTAGTCAAGCATATGGCTGAACCGAATGTGATCTGTTGTAATTCAGATGTCTATCCTGTGTTTCAAGCCTATTGTGATACCATGATTTGTACTGACATGCTATGATCAGATCATTCCACCTTTATTTGAGCACATGGCAAAATCTGTCAGCCCCACAATTCAACAGAAGAATGATCATTCAACAGCAAGGGAATGGATATTATAATAAAATTAATTAATCTTGAAATTGGATGTTAACATGGCAGGACAGGACTGCAAATTCACTACAATAGACACACTCTCACACAATGAGAAAGGCCTGGCAGCCATCCTTACTTCACAGGATGAGAGCAGTGCCCTCTAATGGTGGAAGTAGGCAGCACGGTCTGTTCCTTATTTGCTCTCCTCAGATGGAGGTGAAGAGAGCAAATAAAAGGACAGACAAATCAGCATTGGCCATAGAGAAACACCAGTGCACTCTCAACACTTGGCCTGGGACAAACAGGTGACATTATATAACCGGAAAAGGTATATATAACATCAAATATGGGACGTTATATAACCAGGCTTCGTCAGTTTCCTCTTCCCTCTGAAGGCAGCTCAGAAGTGTAGAGCTATTGTCCCCCATGTCTGTTTCCCCGAATTTTCCCTAACCCTAATCCCTCACGCCTGACCCACCGCATGCTCTCACACGTAAGGACTCATGCAGTCCGTGTAAAATGCTGCAGAGCCCCTCTCTGACACATCGGCCCTTTGCACTGTGAGGAGCCGCGTTTCAGGGAGAAACGTGGTGGTGCGTGGACAACCAGGGCAGAGAAAGGCCAATGGGGATCAAAGGAGACTCCCACCTGACTGCCTTCAGGGGTCTGGGAAATGTAGTGTCTTTTTTTGTCAAGGGTAAAGGGGGCCATTTTATTCTGAGCCCTTCCTGTGACGGGAGCAAGAAAGGAAGATGAGAGGTTTCTACACAGGGAACTGAACTGAAACTGAAACGTTCAAGCTTAATGGAACATTCCATGCAGAATTAATAATTCATAGTACACCACTGTTGATCATTCAGAGGTATCCTGAGGTTCTTGGCCAGCAGGACTGTGGTACACTGGGAATCGGAGAAGATGGAGCAGAAGGGCAGAAAACAAGATCCATAAGTTGTGGCAAAAACAAGCATTGAAAATTGATCATGTGAGGTCTGTCAGCCACCGTGAACGAGAAAAGCGCTCCTTGCCAGCAGACAAAGCACAGAACAGTGTGCTTGCTTCAGGATTTATGGAATACTGCAATCCATCAAGTTACGTGAAATTCGAAAATTTAAGTAGGATTTATTAACAGTCTAGTGGCTCCATAAATGAAGCTTGGTTTGTTCTCTCAGGTCATTCTATAGGACATAGTCCCTCAATGGTACACCATTCCTCTGAGTGTTTTATTTACACACAGCCAAGATATATAATACCCTGAACTCTAATGACACGCCTGATCTGAAATCATGACCCAACAAAAACTCTGTTTTGAGCACACTTCTGTGTGCTATAACTCATCTACAATGTATTTTATGTACTTTTAAAATTAAGGATGAATCGTCATGTTTTAATTACATTTTCATTTCTCGCCCAAAACGGAGGACAAGTTTTTGTTTACTTTATGAATCATAATGTGTTTATTTAATTTTCATTTCTCCCCCAAAATGGAGGACAAGTTTTTGTTTACTTTATGAATCATAATGTGTTTATTTAATTTTCATTTCTCCCCCAAAATGGAGGACTAGTTTTTATTTCCCTTCTGCTCTTCCCCATCAATTCCTCCATCCTGGTTTTGGGAGAGCCACCCTAACCCTCGTTAATATTCATGATGCCAATGTGACTGATTGCCTCTTTCTTGTTTTCAAATGGTTTATTTTCATAATCATCTGTTGCACTGAAATGAGGGACAAACGTAATGTTTTTGTTTTTTTTTCTACCAGATGTCTCTTATACCAGAGCAGACAGACAGAATAACAAAGCACTCATGACACCAAGTAGCACCAAGATGGAGATTAAAACAATATTCTCGAATGTCAAAATAACAAGCATCATTAATGTGTTTTGTCCCTGATATCGGCCGTGATAACTGGCTGAGCTAGCACTATGCTAGCTGAGTGGTAATGCTGGGTTGTAGCCTTTTAGCAAACGTGTGCACTGATTGAAGATGCACACTTTCACCCTGTTGTCCTGAAAAAACCTCAGAGTAAAAAAAAAAAACTTAAATACCAGTGGCAGTACAGGAGGTTGATTTTCTCTCCTTTTGATTTTATAGACCCTCAGTGTTTAGATTATTTGTTTGTGCTAAAAGTGGCTTCATTACACAAAAGAAACCAACATGATTATTCACTCTAGACTCTCCCTGATTTAATGATGAAGAATCAAATTTTACATTATAGTGTTTGATTGGAATGTTCCATTAAGAAGCACAAAGACAACAAAATAATTACATGAATAAAATCTAAATGAATCAAAATACAAAAAAAAAATAATAATAATAATAAAGGACTCCCACACATCAACAGGCACAGGGGGCATCATGAAATCACTGCCTACCCTTGTTGAAAGAGAGCTGTTAGTGTTGAGAGGCAGGATAGTTTGAACCTACCTGTCACTGCCTGATGATACAGGTCAGAAAACAGGGCACATACAGTCCTGACCCTCATACAGACCTGATCCACATACAGACTTGACCCTCATGCAGACCTGACCCACACACACACCCAATCCTCATACAGACCTGACCCTCATACAGACTTGATCCACATACAGACCTGATCCACATACAGACCTGACCCTCATGCAGATGTCAGCTACTCGTTTTTCAAAAGAATTAGTGGTTGGACTGAACAGACTTTTGAGTTCCTACCACCTTTTCTTTGATTTCCATGTATATGAGGACATTTTGCATCAAAGGAAACACGTCTGTAAAAGTGCCGTATAATGTTGGCATCTCATTAAAGAACGTTTTTGTGTGTGTCCTCGCTCTTTTCCTCCACGTGTCAATCAAAGTGTAAATATACAAGCAACACCCCAATCATGACTATATCTTTCTGGTGGGACTGTAGAACAGATGTCATCAACATGCACTGTTTGGTGAAATGGGGCCTTTGAACCATAGTAAACAAAGAGAAATAGCTTCACCAAAAGATTCATTGTTATTTTTTCCACATTTGGCTGTAAATTCAAACAGAAACGGTTCATCCCAATCTGAAAGGACCACATAAACTGTTTTTTTTTCACTGCCCCTCCCATTAGCCCCTCCCCCAGAAAGCAGCAGATCCAGTCACCAGAAACAAACAAGAAAATAAAACACAGAAGCTCCTCCTCCGTGGTGGAACACTGCCCCTTGGATAGCCACGGCCCTTGCTCCCCTGGAGCCTGCCTCCTGTCCTCTGTGGCTGGACCTTCCTCTCTAAACCAGAACTCTGAACTCCAGGTAAATAAGGTGCATCGGTACCACAAGGGGGCGCACTGGAGAGCCCAGACTGGTCCGTTAGCGCATTTCTCTTATCCATACTGCAAACCCTTCTGACCAGTGAGGAGAGCACACACTGGAGTACAAAAAAAACTAAATAAAAAGAACCCAGACAGCATACTACTCCATACACTGAGTGACAGATCTGTCTCTTCCTCTGAAAGTCTTGAGGCAGTGTTCAACTGTCAGATTCCACACGTCCCATTTGAAATAAGTTAGTTCGAATATTTAGTTGCGTCCATTTCGTTCTGTCTGTTTAGTTCCATTTTGTTTGTTTCCAAGGCAGCAGGAGACGTAACTCCACGGCTGGGCAGGTCGAGTGGGGTGGCCAGATGGGGACTGTAAATCCCACAGAGGCCACAGCCCTTCAGGAATACGCAGGGAAGGCTTAGTTCAACTTCCAGAACGGTGGGAAACACAAATAAAAAAATATCCTAGCCTGCAACCCGTGGAGTCAGTATAAAACCAAACAAAGTCTGTACCATTCCAGGTTACCATTGTTCTGTGCACTTGGTCACCTTTTCATTGTGATATATTTATAGCCATTTATATATAGATATCTATGTATATTTTATACAATTAAAAACACCATAAAGATGACAGACTATTTGGTTTCTTTTTCTAATTAGAAGGTTCTCATTTAATAAATGCATATAAATAATTTCTTTTGTTTTTGAATTTTTAGACTGTCATTTCCCCATCTTTTATCTATTTCAGGTCATCTGAGGACCTTTTTATGTGCAGTATTCCATGGAATTCTATTCAGTCATTTTGGCAGAACATTCTATAGCCTTCCATCCTAAACACAGGCCACGTTTGTGATTGGTCCCCAGAAGACCTCATTGACTAGACTGTGCACAGTCTTTGTGTGTGTCTCTGGGATTCACTAACTGAGTCTCTGTGGGTCCGCTGGAAGCCACGCCCCCTAGTCCCGGCCCGCTAGCGAGGAGAATGCAAACAGTCTCTCTGGCCCCCAGTGGAGCGGGGAAGCCAGAATCTTCCTGCTTCTTATGGGCGTGGCCTAACACTCCGTGCCGTTCCCGAGTTTCATCCTTCTGCTTTCCGGCAGCCCTGTCGGGGAGTGGAGGGGTGGGGCGGGGCCAGACCGAGGGGCCGTCCTCCGCACTCCCGAGGGGCATGGTGGCCTGGCCGGCCACGCCCAAGGCGGCCGTTTGCATACAGGAAGCCTCGTCGGGACTCGAGTGGACGGAGGGAATAATAGGGATGGAACCAGGCCGGTACGGAGCCGGGAATCTCTCCCTCGGAGATCCGGAGAAGTGCTGCTCCAGATGGGCTCCTCGCCGCACAGAAGAGTACGAGCCTTGCATATCGTAGGAGGAGTCACGGTGCAACTCGGCCTCAGGCTTTCTCCAATCCCTGCAGACAGAGATGGAGAGAAGTTTTTTCTTTTCCTTTTAAAAAAAAGGGCAGAACATAAGAGACATTAGCTTAACACGCTGCTTCTTTAAGTCGCCTGAGCTGATGGTGCCAGATAAACGTCAGACGATACTCGTCCACCACAACCACAGCGCTTCAAATATGTGCAGCGTATTCCGCGTTATCAGCCCAAACCGAGCCACTAAATCCGTACCTCGGGTTCTCTGTCAACATAGATAAACTGCAGTTGGAATGCCACGTCGTTCCTACGGCGACAGGTGTGTGTAGGGGGGGAAGGGGGGGGGTGTTGACTGAGACGAGAGAGGAAGAACAAAGACGCGAGACGCTTCTGGGTGTCGGCAGCTATGAATTATTGACGTTCACTAGGTGTGTGTGGTACACAGAGGCCATCGCTCACCTGCGCTCCACAGACTCTTAAGATGCTGAATAACAAAGATGCCACTCCTCCATGATGGAAGACAGAAGAAGCAGGAGGTCTGAACCGGAGGGGGGGTCGGGGGGTGGGGGGTCATCAGACACTGCAGGAAGGCACCTGTACAGCAGGCTTCGTTGATTATCTATCTATAATGAACTGTAATCCCCGTTCACATCGATAGTTAACCCAACACGCCTACCGCTCAGAATACCCTAATCACAGTTAAGCCTCTATCAGTTACAGCCTACGCCATCTGAACACTATATATTAAAGACACTATTAAACAGGAGAGGGAAACTCTGTCAGATCTGGGCCTGCCTGGTCGATGAACAGCTAAGTGTGGCATAGAAAAAAAAAAAAGTTTTAACATATTTGTAAATACATAATGAATAAATTAGAGCTTAGGCAGCAGAAATAATCATGATATTGTTTTTTTATTTTGGAGGGGGAGGTGTTGCACTTATCCCATGTTTATCACAGACATTTTACTGCCTGATAGAGGAACAGTGGTTCAAACCAGTGAACAGTTCACGCGCTCACGTTGCCACGGCGAATGGAATTCAAATTCAAAACCCGGGTCATCACGCGTTCTCTTCAATCAGGATTCATACTGCGTATCCTGATTTTGGCCAGCCAGCCACAGGCTGTGATTAAACGAGCTGCGTTTTCGATCAAATAGCACATTAAGGTCACTGGGGTTGAAGCTGCAGAAGAGAAGATTTCTCTCTTTTTAACAGTGTGCTGCCTGTAATCTCGCGCACAGCACGTATCTCTGAACTCATCTCTCCTGATGATGCTAACGGACCGTCGGCTCTCACACGGAGCAGAGGAACACAGACGGACCCCTAAGGTCTCGGCGGCGTAGCGGCTCGGGCAGCGTCTGGGCATAATACGGGTCTAGACTGGAACGTGGCCGGGAGCCTCGCGTGTCACGTGGGCGGCGTGGCGATAGCACGGCACCTGCTCTCAAAGAAGGCAGGGTCACCGTGGAAGGATCAGCGCGTCTGCACGTGTACTGATGCTGACGAGGGCACGTCCGTTAGACGAGGTACAGCGACAAAGTGAGTCCTGTGAGACCCGTTAACTCAGCTGGCACTAATGAGCTAAACGTTAAGAGTGAGGGGGAGAGAGAGATAACCGTGAGGGCACCTCCGACGGGGTGAGGCAGGGGGCAAGGCGGGCGCGTCACACGTGACCCGTGAGGCAGTAGGTGTGAAGGATGACGGCGTGCTCTCGCTCACGTAAAGCTGAGAGAATGAGGAGAAGCCCAAGGAGCCTGACAGGCAGCTTTATCTAAAAACACCAGGCACTATAACGGGGAGCAGACCATGTTCCCATTTTATGACATTTTACAGTTGATAACAGCAAGGATTTGACAGGCAAGGAATGAGAGCACCAGTATTTAGTACTTTTTTCTCTTTTTTTTTATCATATGCAAAGCAGCGCTAGTGAATCTCTCTCTCTCTCACACTCTCTCTCTCACACACTCCCTCTCTTCCTCCCTCCTCCTCGATCCCGGCCCATCTCCATGGCAACAGGACTTTTCTCGGGCGGAGGATGTTCTTGTGCAGACTGAGGGAATGGGACTGGAAATAGGTCATTGCTGACACCCTGTAATGGTTCCCTCCCAGTGTGATCTGGCAGGAGGCTGGAGCAGCATAGCTCCAACTGGGTCACAGGAGGTCTCCCACACACTCTGCTCTAAGGCCTGCTACATATACATATGCGCATATATAATTTTCTTTTTTCCATAACTTAACCGGGCCCCGCCCACGGCTGTCTCGCTCGTGTTTAATTGGCTGTGTGTTGCTTTATTTCCTGGGATGCTGTCCTAGGCTCTTACACATGGATATATATATAAAACTCACACACACACACAATCAGACAAGCAGGGACACATTCACTATTTGTAAAATACTCCATATTTGTAAAAAGAGATGCTGAGACAAACCTTATTGTTCTGGGGCGGCCGCTAGTCTACCTGAGTGTATCAGCACCATTATGCTGTATAACAAGCAGCACATCTACGTACTAATCTTTAACCACAGCAAATTATAGAGAAGGAAAGTACAAAAAGGATTTAATGGGGTCATTACTGTAGTGGAGATTCACATCAGGGGCTTGTGTGTGTGTGTGTGCGTGTGTGTGTGTGTGTGTGTGTGTGTGTGTGTGTGTGTGTGGGTGTTCGTGCAAGAGATCATGTGTCAGACAGAAAGGAGGAAGCTGTGAGAACATGTATATTTTTAAGTGTGTGAAGGTGTTATGTCTCCACACCGATCTCTTCCATTTGTGAAAGTTTCATATTACAATGAAGAGAACACTCTTCGCCATGACAACGTGCTGTGTTCCTAAACATGTTTATTAATGTAACTTCTCACTCACAATCTTATTGGCTCTGCATCCCTCTCAGAGCCTTCCACTTCCTGCAGGTGTTGATAGGCGGGTCCAGAATCTCTGGCCCCTCCAATGGGATTGAGTTTTCCTTTGGGTATGGGCGGGGTTCGGCGTGCTGTCAGACGCAGGGCAGAGTGGTTTCGCTGGTCGGCGCTGTGTGGGAGAGATCCAGACCTGCAAACAGCCCAGGTTACACACTGTCTCCATCCATCCTCTTAAACCCGCTGAGGTTCAGAAATGTTCTCTTGTTCCATCAAGATTAGCAAACCACATAAACCTTTAGTTGTTTATCAGATGACGTGTGATCATGTGCTGTATGAAAATGCTTCATTTCTGCACACAGGATGCTAAAATTCCACACTCAAGTTACACAAGGGTTTCCCTCGCCTCCAGTCTTTCCCTCCCTCTCTCTCCCTCTTCCCCCTGCTCTCTCCTTCTCTCCCTCTCTATCTCCCTCTCACTCTCCCCCTTTCTCTCCCTCCCTCCCTCTCTCTGTCCTTTCCGTATCTCTCTCCCTCTCTCCCCTTGCTCCAGGTGCTTCTTATGAAACAGGGTTGACACACACTTGAGAAGGAACAGGCTTGAAAGCCTCTTATGTGGAAAGGGCTTCTGTCTCTTCTCATTCCTAAACTCTTACGATTCACCAACAAAAGTCCGCCGCATTACAAACAAATCAAGCCTCCCTCATTAGATATTACGAGCCTCTGTTGCGCAGGTCGGTGGGAGTAACACACATCAGGGAATAAAGACGTTTTAGCTCAAAGATGAAGTGAGTTATTGCCGCTTTCCTGCAGCCTCCCTTATGCGCTGACGACGGCAATCACTCAGGCGCTGCTGATCTTTTGAAGGTATAAACGTTAGATAATAGTGGTGAGTGCTCTCCCCGACAGGGAACTGGGTCTGCAACAACGTGCTAGAAGCAACAGTAGTAAGAGAAACACACAGCCGTCCAACGTTCAGACTCTATACTGGACTTTACATATCCCTCCCTCACACACACACACACACACACACACACCTCTAATCCTGTGGCTGGGAATCTGCATGAAAGGGCTTCTTTGCATCTCATTTTTGAGCAAAATTTTTGCCTTTGTAACTTCACTTTTCAGCATTTCCCCCTCTGAGAAGTCAGTTTAAATCTGAATAATTTCAGTATTTAATTAGCGATTTCACCAACCAGTTAAAAAGTAGTTTTGTCAAAGCTTAAGCAACTGTGTGAAGTAAAAGTGTCACATTTGACAGCTGGTTAGTAAAGTGAAGCCCCTCCCCCATCAGGCTGGTTAATGAAGTGAAGCCCCTCCCCCATCAGGCTGGTTAATGAAGTGAAACCCCTCCCCCATCAGGCTGGATAGTAAAGTGAAGCCCCTCCCCCATCAGGCTGGTTAGTGAAGTAAAGCCCCTCCCCCATCAGGCTGGTTAGTGAAGTGAACCCCCTCCCCCATCAGGCTGGTTAGTAAAGTGAAGCCCCTCCCCCATCAGGCTGGTTAGTGAAGTGAAGCCCCTCCCGCATCAGGCTGGTTAGTAAAGTGAAGCCCCTCCCCCATCAGGCTGGTTAGTGAAGCCCCTCCCCCATCAGGCTGCTCCTGTGTTATTGTCTTCACTAAACTGTTCTAACCCAGTGGAATGAGACTTACTTGCATGAACTCATTTCACATTTCTGGTTCATAATCTACTTCATGTGATACAAATAATTATGTTGAATTTCTATCACTGTGACTTCAGAGGCTGCCTTACTTTACAGTCTGGGAAATTTGGCTACGTCTTTGAGGACTGTGCATGTAGAACTGAATGTACACACAGGCACCGGTGACTTTGTTTAGACTTTGATTAGAATCAGTTGCATTTTGTGGCCAGTCTGTTGGCATATAGAATCCCAAAGCTTTCCATCTTCCTTGTTTGTCTCTATTCAGTTTCTGCCTGCAGGGTCAGGGGTCATTATATTGGTGGTGGGTGGAGCCACAGCTTTACCACTTACCTGGTTGAGCAAGTGTTGCTGTGCACACATAGGTTACCATAGGTTATCATAGGCATATGTTACCATGGAGATGATGGGGATTTAAATTTTATAAAAATTATTTTTTACAAATGCCTGTGTCACTACTGGTTGGAGAGAGACCCTCCATCCAAACACCCCATCAACATCAGGTAGGGTGGAGAGAGACCCTCCATCCAAACACCCCACCAACATCAGGTAGGGTGGAGAGAGACCCTCCATCCAAACATCCCATCAGCATCCCGGAACAACAAACAGTTCACGGCAGTAACGAGAGGGCTATTTAACACCTACCAGACTAGTCTAAGAAATATCCAGCAAATGTTTGAAATACTGGTGATTTTAAACCAGTGCTTTCATGAGTACTTACTGGCAACACAGAAAAATATCCTAAAAGATGCACGTATTCATTTGAACAGATATGTTCGTTCTGGGGTTTTGCACAAGCCGAAAATCACCGTTAGTTTGTCATTCTGGAGCTGAGGGGAGGGGAAAGAAGGAAGTACGTGACAGTCATAACCACACCCCTGCTGCTCATCCTCACAAAGAAATGTTAGGGCCAAAGGAGGCCACAAATCAGGAAGATAGTGTGTGTGTGTGTGTGTGGGGGGGGGGTAATCTACTGGAAGATAGTGTGTGTGCGCGTGTGTGTGTGTGTAGGGGGGGTAATCTACTGGAAGATAGTGTGTGTGTGTGTGTGTGTGTGTGTGTGTGTGTAGGGGGGGTAATCTACTGGATGAAAAGGAACTGGTTCTAATTCAGTATTAAGATCCTAAATGAGGCTGCATGAGCCCTGAGTCTGATTTATTCACATTAATCTTGATCTCCTGCTCCAGCGTCTTCCATGTTGCCAGAGAAATTCATATTAACGTGTTTATCACCAATTACAATTACTATCATTCTTTTGAGAGCATTCAATAAAACTGCAATTATCACAGGGTACGCTGCCATGGAGATAATTTAATTTTTCTCTCCACTGGCTTTGACCACATTACAGTGAGTAGTAGTATCTCACTGGTCTTCTTGGCATATCATTACAATGCCCATTATCATCATACAAGTGTCTAAAAGGCCATAGAAAAGCCAATGAAAGAAATCCACTTGAGATCCACAGAGCTTTTAGCCAGGCTAAAGCAACATTTACACCAGAACTATCTTCATGAGATGCGTGGCCTCTTAAGAGATTAGAACTGGAGAGAAGAGAGCAACACCTGGCCCGTCACCAGGCCAGACTTACCTGTGATGTCTTCCTGTTGACACACCCTTTAGGTGGACAGATGATGCTGCAGTGCTTTGGGTAAAGCTGGACTCATGGACAGTGCCACCATGTGGTGTGGAGGACCTTGTGCTTTTGCAAAACTGCAAACAGTGGGGATACACTTTATTATTTTCATCATCCATATACTGTATATATTTGTCTCAGTGAAACTGCACTGTCATCAGTAATCTCAGGACAATATTCATTATAAATGAGATGATATCATAGCACCTCCACTGTAATGCTTTGAGCTTTAAGAGAGTCACACAGGTTCTTTATCTTATTATAAACACATTTAGTAGGTTTATTGTCTAAAGGAAAAAAAAAACATCTTGACCAGGTTCAATACACAAGCAGCAAGACACTTTTGTGGACACACTAAATCTCATTTAAACTCCATACTTTGAAAATCCTATTTCCGCAAAAAAAAAGACAGAAAATAGTCTAAATGTCATTGTGGTACTTAATCTTTTACATCCCACAGAGACATGAAGAACCCTAGAATGAGGCCAAGGGAGGATGAGAAGAGAGGAGAAAAGAGAGAGACGGAGAAATGAGGAAAAGACGAGAGAGGTGAGGTGAGGTGAGGTGAGGAGAGGAGAGGAGAGGAGAGGAGAGGAGTGGAGAGGAGAGGAGAGGAGAGGAGATGTGTGTTTTTTGGTGTGTGTGGGGGGGTTGCTGATTGCTGAATGAGGACTGTAACAGACCTTTAGATTCAGAGTAATTGGATGAAGCAACACGTCCAGTCTCTGGGTCGCTTGCCTGATGCCGGTCAGGTAGAGGCAATATGTTGAGCTCAGATAAGCTTACAATGATACGCTCTTGAGACTAAAGAAAACGGTCTGCTCTGACGTGTAACAAAACAGATCATCACGGAGATTCGCCTCCATCAGAACCATGCATGGATCAGTGTGAAATCCCAGTGTGAAACTGGGTGTGTAACTGAGTTGCTAGTGTAACTATTCTCTTGAAAAATGACGAGTTATTAGTGTAACTACCCTCTAGAAATATGACATGTATTCTGATCTATTACTACTACAAAGAGTTCAAGAAAAAGACCTATCAGTTCTAGCTCACACCAGTTCTTGTCATTATTCACCATTTAAATATAAATCCATCTCTAGTCTGAAAACCCAGCTCCAGTCTGAAATTCCATCTACAGTCTGAAACTCCATCCCCAATCTGAAACTCCACCTGCAGCCTTCTGAAGCCTCTTCTGAAGCCTCTTCTGAAGTTAAGAAGGTCACCACCATTGTTTTTACTATTTTTATATGTGATTTGGGCACTGCCAAAATTATTTGGCACATCTTTCTGGGAGTCTGTACCATGTGGGCCCTGGATGGTCTGGTTTAAAAAAAGTATTTGAGTCAATACATCCATATTATAATAACAGAGGTCATATAATAATAATAATAGGTAGGTCTCAGTGAAGAAGTACTTTGCAAACAGTGATGAAGGGCCTGTGTCTGAAATGTTCCATTTTCTCTGGAAACACTGGGTCCCTCCCTGCTTCTCACCTCCCCTTTCCAATATTAGAAGACCCTCCTCAGTCCTTACCTCTGAAGTTAGTAGATGGAAGAGAACAGCAGTGGTAATGCTATGCTGATCAGACCAGCTGGCACAATACATCCGCTGGTATAGATGGGGAGGCTGTTTGAAAGATGTCCAGTGACCTGAGAGAGCACCTAAGCACAAGCTCTCCTAGCAAGATAAATAACGGCTGCTGCCTTCGTTGCTGTTCTCAGTTCAGTGAGGTAATGTTTTGACATTTCCAGAAGAAGTTTATACCCTCACCAAGAACAACTCAAACAGGTTTATACCCTCACCAAGAACAACTCAAACAGGTTTATACCCTCACCAAGAACAATTCAAACAGGTTTATTCCCTCACCAAGAACAATTCAAGCAGGGTTACATATCTGCATATGCTGACCTTGGTGATATTAGAAATACTTCATATAATTCACTAACGTATAACTGATTAAACTGGATAATGCAACCAAATAGCCCCATAAAATAAAGCCACAGACACATTTAGTGGCTCAAATAATATAAAGAATCTATTACACTGCAAAATGTTTTCACTTTCCCAAGGTGGAAGATTTTAAGCCATCACATTTTGAAAAAATATTATATATCATCTCTTTTCAGCAAACAGTGACTCATCTGTACGGTCATTCAACTAAAGAGAAAAAGAAGATAAAGACTGACTTTGCCATTCCATTTGTACACGGCCTGATAAAGGCACAGAAAATGGACTGTGACATTCTGTAAACCGGTGCCCTCCTGTGTTAGAGAGATCCACCTTCAGAACGACTCAGACCCAAACCAAAATCAAACTCAAACCTCAAACCTTTCCTCAAAACGTGCTCTGAAGAATCACTCCCTGGGTTTTGAGATAAACACTGTAGCTCTCCAGGTGTTTGGTTAGGAACCACTGCTGTTAAGTAATAAGTGTTTCTTGTTGACTTTGCATAGTCTCTGGCTTCACGTTGGTAAACTCGGCCCTGTTTAGCAAAGCAAGAGTCTGGTGAAAGGCAGTGCCCCACTAAAATACCAAGCTTGGGTGGAAAACTCCCTACACTGTACGTTAAGCTGCTCTTTGTCAAAATCAATGAGGGGATTCTCTTCAATCAAGAGGTTGTGTAAGGTGTAGCAACAGCAGCGTATCCCGGCAACGTCGTCTCCAAGGACAGGTCACATGGTCATGGTCATAGAGAGTGGTTCATGTCACAGATGCTTTAATCAGAGCCATTCAGAGCCAAATTTTTTAGTCCAGTTCTCCTTTTTCCGATCGCCACGTGGGACCAGAGGGTGAGTCTGAATGGTAATTGGTTTAAAGACAGAATTGTTTGGGTTGGAGAAGTGGAGATTTAGACTCTCGATCCACATCATTTTGACTTCCAATAGTCACAGTCTGAAAATAAAGACTTTCTACCCTCCAGTGTTTAATGAACAGTGATCTGCACAACGGGAGAGACTCTTATACACGCAAGCCTATTACTGACTGAAATATTTTCTCAACAAAAATACGTTTTACGGTGGTTTGGAGCTTTTAAGAAAATTAGACATTAATTAGCCAATTAATTTGACATCATGAATGAACTCATACATTTTTGCAGGTAAGGTAATAATCTGAGAGGTGAATATTCATCTCACACTTCTGATGTCATCGATCAAAAGCTTTTTTATTACATCTTTCTGGATGAAGAAACGGGTCGATAGTGACCTTTTTCTTTTCAACACACGTGACATGTCTGACAAGTTTTACTTCTCTCTCGTGTTTTTACTGATACAAAGTGGTGTCGCTAGGAAAAAAAAAATGTCACAGGGAGACAAATAATGTCTTGGGAATGCGATTCTAATTTTATTTTTACGGAAAATCTTGAGCATCCTTGTCACCGGACTGCGTTTGATTGGTTAGCTTGTCATTTGCAAGTCTCCTGACAGAGTGTGTGATTGCTTGTGAGATTAACCATACTTGAGTCACTGGGCTTGACTGACATTCAAATTACAGCTGTGTTTGCCATGCAAATAAGACAGATTGGCTCATCTTGAAGCAGATCTGTCAACAGAGGCTATTTGGTTGGTGATAAATGAGTACAAAGCCCTCCCTCACAGGGGGTGGTGGGAGGGTGGGTGTGAGAGTGGCATGGTGCTGTCCCAACCCGGAGAACCCTAAAAGCAACCGGCACACTCGGAATTGTTTGCCTGGACTTTTCCTGGGATGGGATGACTTTTGACCCTACGCGCTACATTTGGACGGCACTTACGTGCTTCCCGCTCTGCGGCTGCAGTCCGGAGCGAGGCCTCGGGGCCGATCTGCACGGCGGGACGGACGTCTTCATAAAACGGCTCTCTTTCAGGTGTGCCTGGAGCTTCTCCCTGCGTCTCCTACAGGGGGCAGTGTAATCACAATTGAGTTGCAAGGTATGGTGTTGACTTATGAAGACATTCACAACCCACAAATGCACTCACTTATATGCACAAGCGCTCATGCACACACACACACACACACACACACCCCACCTCCAAAATAAGGGAATGCTATAGTTATTTTCCTGCCCAGTAAATTCATTAAAGGCCTATTTAAATAGCACTGCATCCAGGTCTGATGTCTCTGTCAGACTGCTCACTCAGTCACATCAGGATATAAGATGTTTTATTGAAATCACATGGCTATTCGTCTTACTGCACTGCTTCATAAGCCTGGAGTGACAGCCACCTATTATCCGCCCAGTGGAAGGAGTGGACAGTGACTGGCTCTCACCTAGCTGGGTGCTTTCAGAGAGAAAATGAAAAAAAAAGATCTGATCAGAGTTGAAGGCTCTCAGTCCAAGCTCGGATCACATGGCTGCCCTAAAAAAAAAAGACTGTAATGTTTGGCTCCTGCGGCAAATTTCTTTGGAATCATTCTGCAGGTGTTTTGAAGCCACCCTCATAGTTGGGCGCTGGCTGCATGATTCCTCATTGTGTAGCACCCTATGAAGTTCATTTGAAATTTATTTGTGGTTGTTTGTTTGTTTGTCTGTCTGACAGCCAACCAATGCAACCTTGCTAAAATGTCTCGAATAATTAGAGCACACATCTAGACTAAAGCCAGCTCATCTTTCTTGATGCTACAGACATGCGTCTAGACGTACGGTGAGCAGACCCAGCGGTGATTATTTCCCCATATTCTGAGAGAAACCTCTTGGCCTAATTTGTATGTTCCAGATTACTATGTTTATACCAAACAGTTTTTCCTAAACAGTCGGTATGTTCAGGGTTTTTTTTTCCCCGTTAATTATATTACAATGTGGAATGTTATTACTTAGTGGAATTACTGATACTGGCAGTGGCTTTATTGATATT
>JAOYMR010000008.1:19152692-19167856 GCA_025802075.1 Tenebrosternarchus preto | reverse complement strand
ACAGACACAGACACACACACACACACACACACACACACACACACACACACACACACACACACACACACACACACACAGACCCTCAGGGACAGTGCAGGGGTAGCCTAGGGGACTACAGTATTAGTGTCTAGTGCACATTTCAGTGGGCAGCCTCTGTGCTAGCCTCTGTGTTAAACTCTGTGTTAGCCTCTGTGTTAAACTCAGTGTTAGCCTCTGTGTTAAACTCAGTGTAAGCCTCTGTGTTAAACTCAGTGTAAGCCTCTGTGTTAAACTCTGTGTAAGCCTCTGTGTTAAACTCAGTGTAAGCCTCTGTGTTAAACTCAGTGTAAGCCTCTGTGTTAAACTCAGTGTAAGCCTCTGTGTTAAACTCAGTGTTAGCCTCTGTGTTAAACTCAGTGTTAGCCTCTGTGTTAAACTCAGGGTTAACCTCTGTGTTAGCCTCTGTGTTAAACTCAATGTTAGCCTCTGTGTTAGCCTTTGTGTTCAACTCTGTTAGCCTCTGGAGTTAGTCGCCTATAGCTTGAATCTGTATCCAGGAATTATCTCCTGGCCGTTCACAAACACAACTGTGACGTGTGGGTGAAAATGCACTCTGACTGGAGTCTGTGAGGAGACCGTAGTCTCACACAACGGAACAAGCATTCAGATATGAACACGTGTGCCCCATTGAGATATGAACACGTGTGCCCCATTGAGATATGAACACGTGTGCCCCATTTACAGGCCTGTTCCTCTGATTCACTTTTACCCGTCTGCCCCTCTGGTTAACACATATAATATAAATTGAATTTGTTGAGCAAACACACTGCCATTCTGCCTTTGTATGTTATGCTTTGGAGAAAAAGCCATGCAGCAGCTCCTGGTGTAATCAGGGAGCAGGAGGGTTGCATCACAGTGAGGATGTTCGATAATGAAAAAGCTAAAGATCTTGAAATGCAATTGATCAGCCCATTAAGCCATTATCACCAGCTTTACAGCCCCTTCTACAAAACTCCCACAGTGTGACTCTTTCTTCTTCTGTAGCTTTCAAATCTCAAATTGGTATTTATCTCTACTGCTATAGTTTCTTTCTTTCTGTCTATCTTTCTATTACAGCAGGTGGATGTATTTCCACTGCCTGCCAAGCAGACTGTACATCTCAGCATCATCTCTCTGCATGTCACAGGAAGGCCCCCCCCCACTTTGCCTAAGAGCAGCGAGGTGCTTCAGGACCCACCAATAAGGCCCTGGGAAGGAACCGACGAGGGTGCAGTGGAGGTGGAGAGGGGGCGGAGACTCTCAGTCAGGGCAGCATGATTGACAGAATGAAAGGCAGTGGAGAAAAGCTTAGGCTCTGGGAGATTTATTACAGGAACACCTCAGAACAAGGTTTGACGGCAGGTGAGCCCTGCACGGTGTGTGTGCGCCTGAGCGCATGTGCTGTGGACAGCAAACAGCAAGCTGCAAACCTACACCTGAACACACGGTTCGAGCAAAAATCTGGACATGAAATTATAATCATAGTGAACATATTGACATATTGAAACATATCAGCCCGCTATAAACCAAACAGCTACAATACGGCTACCAAATGGCTAGTCAAAACTCTGTTGTTGGCTTGGTGCGCCAGGGAAACCAAACCAACAAACGACATCTCAAAGGCAGAACATACTGGACCGCCGCTTCAACCCAGTGTACACATGTAGGCGCGAGGCAGTGGAGAACACTGAGAAACCCACAATAACAAACGGCATCTCTACGAGTTTGTGGCGTAGCAGACAAACGAGGAGGTACGCGAGCGCATGCTAATGGGATGCTGTCAGTCATAGGCAACAGAAATGCAACCTGCCACAAACAAACAAACAAAACATATGTGTGCGAGTGTGTTATTTATTAAAATATTACTAGACAGGTGCACACATCTTGTTTTGCTTGATTGTAAATCAAATACCTGACGGCTTTGTGATATGCGGTTGAACGGGCGTCAGATGGAGGCTAAATTAAGTTACTCCATGAAACAGATTTCTTGCACTTTGGCACTTCACATATTCCATCAGCACTCAGGTATCGGTGCAAAACACCTAGAGTACTGAAGAAACACCTAGAGTACTGAACAAAACGCATTATTCTGTCATTCTCGTGGCGTATTTTCTTAAAATAACAAGAAACGCATACTTTTAAAAGACACGCGTATTCTCTGTACTCGGCGCGTGTCGGCAAGGTGACCTCAATCGAGATGAACACGCACTATAAATCCACACAGGATTCACCCTACTTTAACCCGTCCACCATAATTTCCGTGGCCTCACGCAAATATTTCGTGCGTACGGGGAGAGCAGCGCACGGCCTCTGCCGACGAATCGCAGAGATCAAAGCAGATTCCCTTGCACTCCGCTTTCTAGCACGGCCGAATGCAAATTGGCTTCGGCTGGTGCAATCTGCTGCGCCCGTGGCCTCCACCACGCTGCGTTTACCCCGATGTTCAGTCATCGTGAAGCTGGCACGCAGGTGGAAGACGCTGGATCAGTACAGGTCGAGCCACACACACACCAGTCCAGAAAAGGAGACATCGGTGGTTAAGTACGATATATATATATAAAAGGGGGCTACATGTCGAACGACTTTATGACTTTAAGAGAGATGCATTTAATATGTTTTCATAACTGAAAGAGACCAAAGAATAAAATGCCAACAGCAGCCTATTAACACTAATACTGTACTAAGATATTAAAACACTAATACTGTACTAAGATACTAAGATAACCTGTTGCCTTGTTAAGTATATATGGATCATTAGCAGGCTGTTGACAGGTGATTGATAGGTCTATAGATAATAGATCTATAGATCTACTCGAAGGATGGATGGAACCACAAAACCACAAAAGTAATTTCATGAAAAAGGTGAATTTTGGTGTGTCTTGCTGAGATCTCACTACAGTGTACGCCACTGCCTGCTTTCTCTCACCTGCTCTGATGCCGTTTCACTCCTGAGTACCTGCTACTTCAGTGCCCTCACCCTCACCAACCACCGGCCCATCGCCCAGCTTGGTGCGCCTTTGCTAACACGTCATGACAAGGCACCACAAGACTCAGAGTGCTAGTGGAGAAGGCAGTAACCCAGGCTGTAATTCAACATACATAGCCAAGTTTTAAAAAAAAAAACAGTCAGTTATTATGTCAGCGTGCCACCTCACCCCACCCCCCCACCCTTGTGTCTGGCTCCACCTTCAGATGGAGGGCTACCCATGCACAGAAAGATTGCTGATGTGTCGATGATTGTGAGTATGGTGGAAACAGTGTTCTGAAACCCCTCTCATACCCCCCCGGGGTCAGGGGTCGAATCACAACCCTCCGCTGATTCGATTCTTCACGATGCTGAAAACAGTTCGACCGCCGGACCAAGATCCCTGGAACATTTTGTGGAGGGGTGTTGGCAATAGAGGGATAATGAAATTCAAACCTTCCATTTCAAAGTTAAACGATAGGTTTCCTCATGTAACACATTTTACTGAACTCAGTGGATGGCTTGCAGTAGTTAATCTTGGAGAGATTTGAAAGCTGATTTTGTACCTTTTCAATAGCATGACCCTTTGCTCCAGCACCTAGTGCAGCAAGATGCAGAACACAAAAGAGAAGTGAAGATGAAAGAGAAATCGGGGGGGAAATATTGCTTTATCTTCTATTCCTACTCAAAGACGTTTTCCATCCTTCTATTGAAAGACCACCGTGTCCCAGGTCTAATTTTCATCTTTGTTGGAAGAGGACTCTCACCAATTTAAATTCAGATGGATAATATGACTGTTTATTCATCTTTTTATCAGACATAGACGGGGTGGACAGAGTCTGTGCTGAGTCTTTGATGTTAAAGTCAGCGGCGTTTATGACTTCCTATAGGCCCTGCGTCTCCAGAACGAGTGAGAGGGAGAGTAGACGGATGAAAACAACGCGCGACCTCAGAACGGAAGGTCACAGGGGTCAGGTGGTGTCTGGGTAGGCATGGTAACACTCGCAGAAGAGCAGACACAGTAACTGCGTGTTAATAAACAAAAAACACAGTACCAGTCAGTAGTTTGGACACACCTGACTGAATGTATGTTTTAGACATTTTAATATAATGGATTACGCTTAAATTAGTTTTTAAGTCAAAATATAAATCAGGAAAGTTTGAATATTTTTCAAAATTTGAAAGGCAACAAGACCTGCACAATTAACATAAATCCATAGTTTCTAAAAGTTCTGCTGTTACACTCAACCTAGATGGTACCATTGTCAAATCCTCTTCAGCAGGCCATAACCTTGGTGTACTTTTACTCTTTCCATTTAAACCCCACATCAGGTCAATGGATACGAAAACGTTTTTCCACCTCCGTAATATTTCTAGTCTTTGCTCACCAAACAAGACACTGAAAAACTGGTTCACACCTTTGTTTCATCCCATCTTGATAATTGTAACCCTCTTCTCACTGCCATTCCCTTCAGTATGTTCAAAGCTCGAGTGCCAGAATTATTTCACACACAAAATATCAGCTCACATCACATTGAATCTGTATCAGGTCCACCGGCTACCTGACCCACTCTCCCAGCTCACATCACACTGAATCTGTATCAGGTCCACTGGCTACCTGACCCACTCTCCCAGTTTACATGCACATCTCTCCATGGTCTTACAACCCAACAGATCTCTTTTCTCTACAATTCCTCCACTTTCCTCCAGTCAACAGTTGGTAAATCTTATTTTTGTTTGTCCCCCCCCCCCCCAAAACACATGGAGTCATTTATTCCAGTAGATATTAGCACGACTGTTACGTAGCCCATAGCTACTCTATATCTGTTTCCCTGTTACATGTTTTCTGTGTAACATGCACTACGTTGCATAGGAAGTCATTTAAAACTCTTGATTGAACCCTGTTTTGCACTTGAGGTTTAATGTCTGTAATGACAAATATACAAATGAATAAGCAAAAACAAAATGTCTAACCAACTCACAGGCTGTTATTTACTCAGAATCCTACTGAGAAAAGGAATGTAATTCTCTTTCAGATTCAGATGGAAATGTCCACTTTGATAAGTGACTCATCCCAGATTAACCGACTCTCCTGACTAAGTTTGTTCATCATTTTTACAACACTTCTACTGGCTGACTCATTAAAAACACTGAAAGCAGAAGCCCCCTGGTTTGTTTATGTAAAACATGCCATGTTTGATGTATGACTTGTCTAACCACAGAATTGTTCTATTCTCCCCACCCCTTCCCCCCTCCAGAACCAGCCAAAAGTTTGAATTCACACACAGATTGAATTTATGTTTTGTATTTATCCTTGAATACATTCTGGCGCAGGTTTGTTGGCACACATTTTCTTCTTTATTGCTAAGACATTCACTAAACAGGGGAAATAACTATCAATAAAATATATTTCTAAAACGTTTATAAATGTGGAAGAAACCAAGACAGCAGGTCCCTGTTTGCCTACTGGGGTGCAGGCATCTCCTGGGACTCCCTGCCTCTCAGTCAGAAGAGGGCAGTTAAAGCATTAGTTTCCCATGGTTGATGTTCACCTCACTGTGGGGGCTCCTGGATCAAAGCAGGTCAAACGCAAACAGAGGAAGATGTATCTCTCGACTGTCATTTCACTGTATAATGTGCAAATACCTCAAGGCTAGAGAAGTGCATGATGTTTTGTGTCTAATTCCATTTTTCTAAATGCCAAATGCTTGTGTTTACTTGTTATGGTGCCAGGAGAGATACGTTACATCTGTAGCATTCGTTTCCCACTGAATGCTGGAGATTATAATACCAACATTAAAAGTAAGGAGAGAGAAGCAGAACTGTGTGAAAAAAGTTTCACATTGTCTAGAAGGTCTAACTTTACAGGAGGTGAATTGAAGGGGTGGCCTGGAGTGGGTGTGCACCTCCAGTGAAGTTTGATTGGTCACACCAGTGCCACGCCAGATGTGATAGGTCGATGCTGAATTGAACTTTGTTGGAATAATGAATTTAAATTAGTTTTTTTTTTTTTTTGAAATGAGGTGTTTAAGAGCTTTTGTTTGCCGACTTGCATATTCAGTAGACAGATGGCAACACAGTTAATGAGATTAAGTGCTTGATGCTACGATGTTGAAACCGATTCTAGCTTTCTAAACACTACTGTATCACCTTGGTTTAGAGTGAACTGAGTGTCACTGAACTGATTAAACAAATTGCATTACATATTTTAGGCAACATAAAGAGAAGTTAAGACCTACTTCTGCACTCCTTACAGCTCAGCTAGATGGTAGGTGAGCCATTCTTAATTATTAATACGGATTATATATTAAAAGCACAACTTTAAATACTTCTGTTTTTACTGTGAATGGTGGACGTGGAATATATAGTTCAATATTTCAAAATGTTTTTTTAAATACTACAAAATATACTTTGTAATTTTGAATTCTTTATTATTTACACAGGCTCTTGTTGGATCCTGAAACACATGAAGCTATTTACATGTTGTACATTTATGGAGACCTGCTTGCGTAGAGTGACTTACAGCGCAGAGTGACTCACAGCGGTCCAGGGTAGAGCAGCCATAACATTAAGAATTCTGCCTGATAATCCCCGATGGTGTATTGGTCAATGTCTACATGGGTAGAACCTGCAGCCTTGTTTCCCATGATGACACTCTCACCACATCACCTTTTCAGTCACATGGCAATCATTAGGTCTGCTCATGCTACATGTTTATGTCTCACGTTGCCAACAAACCCCTAACCCCACGACCCCAGCAAATTACTCTGGATCACTCCACCACTTCTAAGCTTGTGAAGTTTCCCTAGGTAAGAGAGTAGGGAAACTGTGTGCGGCAGAGAGAAGACAAATAGTGAACTGAGTGTACAAAGTATGAGGTTTATTCTATGATTGGTCATGAGCATGTTTATCAGTTGAGTTATAGCTTCATTAGTAATGTTTATGTATCAGTATCGGTCGAGTTATAGCTTCATTAGTAATGTTTATGTATCAGTATCGGTCGAGTTATAGCTTCATTAGTAATGTTTATGTATCAGTATCGGTCGAGTTACAGCTTCATTAGTAATGTTTATGTATCAGTATCGGTCGAGTTACAGCTTCATTAGTAATGTTTATGCATCAGTATCGGTCGAGTTACAGCTTCATTAGTAATGTTTATGTATCAGTATCGGTCGAGTTACAGCTTCATTAATAATGTTTATGCATCAGTATCGGTCGAGTTACAGCTTCATTAGTAATGTTTATGTATCAGTATCAGTCGAGTTACAGCTTCATTAGTAATGTTTATGTATCAGTATCAGTCGAGTTTCAGCTTCATTAGTAATTTCCATTAGTAAATAACTCCACTTTATGTTAAACATAACATTGCAATGTTGAAAGGTGAAACAGGTTTATTCACGCTGAAATTCAAAACGATGACATCTCTGCTGAATCAAAACGTAACGATACGATGCATCTCTGCTGAATCAAAGCATAACGATACGTAGTGTTTCTGGCGAATGAGGAAAAACAGCAATGCTGTGAATGTTTCTGATTAATTTAAACGAACAATACTGTGAATCTGTGATTATCCCGCTGGCATCAGTTAATTGTTCAGACGTCACAGCAGCAATTCCCCAGACAAGCGGAGCTGTTTACAGACGCTGAACGCCGTGTCAAACAACCAACCATAGAATTGCTTTTATTAAAATGAATGAAACGAGTATGAGACATCGTGAATGTGTGCACCACTGGTGCATACGAAGTGGTTTTTTTTGTTTGTTTTTTCAATTTTCTCAGAGAGGATTTAAACCTTTCAAGCTCCGCCTTTCCAACATAAAAGCCAAAACTTTACGTTGGATTGAGTCGTTTAACTGGTATTTTAATTTAGTTAGCGGCATCTACTTCAGCGTCAGAACAAAATCAAGTATGTGCACGCATCCATGCGTGTTTGTGCCTGCGCGTGTGTGTATATGTGTGTGTATGCGCGTGTGTGTATGCGTATACATGTGCGTGAGCATAATAAATAACCTAGATGTAAAATGGGACACTCACTTGGATCAGACAAAATGGAGTCTGTTTTGGGCAGGAACTGGTCACAGCGAATACCCTGAAAGCCTTCTTTACACCTGTAAAAAAAACAGAAAGAGAACATAATGCAGATATGCACCAACAAAAAGAGCGTTGACACCTGTGGTTTTTGTTTTTGTATGTAACTGAACACATATTCTTCATGACAGACAGGCAGACTGATAGATAAATTGCAGAACCTTTGTGTAGTCAGTAGCCACTGACCAGCGATTACGGTAAATTTCCTGTGTGTTCAACACATCCAGAGCTAATGACTGAACATTAAGTCGTTTGTGTGGCGCGTTCGCTTACGACAATGACAGCTCTAGCGGAAAGCTTTTGATGATGATTCTTTGGAGGGGAACATTTCAGAGGCAATTGTAAATATAACTCAGCTCTCTCTCTCTCTCAAGGCAAAACTCTATTTTTGGGATGCAGGTAAAGATGTTTAGTCGTGTAGCAAAACTCGAAGCACTGATGTAGAATCAGTCGGAGTATTCATCTTCAGTTATGATTCAGAGTTATTGACACACACACACACAGAGGAGACAGAGCAATATTGTATACAAGCAGACTGGGAGATCGAATAAATAATAAACAATTCCACCAGCATTAACTAAAGTCTCGGATGAAATGTTTTGGCTCTGATGAGGAGCACACATGCCTCTCTTGCTTGCATCACTTCCTGTGGGCCACTGCTGGACCGTCACACACCCTGGACTAAAGACAGCCACCCCTCCCACCCCGTGATATTGACACGGTACCACTCCTTAACGCCCGTTCTTTAAATAGCCACTATTTTGTTACTACTTTCATACTGACGTCCATTCGAACGACAACAAATCCAATCAGGATGAAGCAGCTTTAACATACGATTACGATAGCCTCGAACATACGAGTTCTGCTGTCTCAGCATCTGTTGCTGGCTGCAGCATTAGTGATGAGGACAGGCTTTTCAGGCGTGTCGGATATTGAACATTTTATGGTTTAACCTCATAAAGAACAGGGTTGTTTTTAGAGTGGCTCTGTCCTTTTGCAGATTACAGTGGAAATTGATTAACGAAAAAAAAGAAGAAAAAGAAATTACTTCACAGTGACTTTTTAAGTCATTTTTAGAAAACCATTTCCTTGTCACGAGAAGACAGGACCTGTGGTGATAAAACTCACTGCTGGCTGAAATAATTACTGGTGAAAAATCCAGCATCGAAGAAACTGATAAAATTATTTTCAGCAGGTTTTTTTATTTATTTATTTTTGCATATGTTCGATTTTTTTCAATATAAAAGGTAATTTATCAAGTATTAAATTTAATAACCAAATGTTTATCCAGCAGATACAGACACTTCACTTTAATTTGTATGCTGTTCATTTGTGGGAGCAGCAGACACACTGTTGTAATGAACTCAACGACTCTCCCTTATCTACACTTTTGCAGCGCTTCATCAGATTTTTGGCTGCGTGCCATGAGTCTGTCGTACTTGGCCATCATCTCGGAGACCCTCCCTGGACACATTTACACAGGGTAAATCTTAGCTCTTCAATCAAAGCCACCCAGAAGCACTTCACAAAGCACACGTTCTCCATGCTAAAGTGCACGAGGTCAACGACTGGGTTTGGCTAATAACAGAGCCTGGGCTTGAAGACCCATGCTTGCACAATTTGCACTGAAAGAGCATCATTAAAGGCACAGAGGTCCTGCCCAATCATTAGCCACTGCCAAGGGAGACAGGGTGTGTCGCCACGGCTACGACGGAAATTAGGAGGAGGAGGAGCAGGTTAGGACCGCCCCCGCCCAGGCCACAGACGTTGCACAGACGTGATGGGTAGACTCCTGCCTCTGCAGTGTCTCTCATGCTCGATTTATGTAGAAAGATGTGACATTCTGCTCTGTGGGAGACCTGCATGTTGCACAGCATGAAGTGGTGCACGTACATCTCTGATATCTCTCTCTCTCTCAACCTTCAGTTCTGTATCTCTCTCTCTCTCTCTCTCTATCTCCCTCTGCCTTCAGTTCTGTATCTCTCTCTCTCTCTCTCTCTCTCTCTCTCTCCCTCTGCCTTCAGTTCTGTATCCCTCTCTCTCTCTCTCTCTCTCTCTCTCCCTCTGCCTTCAGCTCTGTCTTCCTACCTCTCTCAGTTTTTAGTGTTGCTTACACATATAACATATGTTAATACTTCATGAAAGGTTGTGATGTCTTTTGTCTGAACAGACTGAGTGCTATATTATCTTTTTTTCTATGAAACCTTGACACCGCTGCATTGCCCTCTGGGTAAAAACTGCTCTGCACAGCATGGGGTTCTGCTCTCTCTCTCACTTCTTTTCTCACTATTGTAACACAACTGCACACACACACACACACACACGCACCTACAACCTGCTCAAGAATATTCATTAGCCTCAGAGAGACGGGCGCGTAGAAGCTGTAATCTTTC
This sequence comes from Tenebrosternarchus preto, assembly GCA_025802075.1. Taxonomy (NCBI): domain Eukaryota; kingdom Metazoa; phylum Chordata; class Actinopteri; order Gymnotiformes; family Apteronotidae; genus Tenebrosternarchus; species Tenebrosternarchus preto. Next base: position 19,157,392 of record JAOYMR010000008.1, on the reverse strand, counting down.
TCAAGGAGGCAGGATGTATCGAGTGTTGCTTGGTTTTTAATTAACGTTAAAGTCATTAATTAGTGCGAACAAACAAACTGGGGCGGCTCTGGAGCACACAAAGTGAAGGCATGTGTTGGGAGAGCTTAACAGCTCGCGATAAATATGAATCCAGCAGTGCCCCAGCTGTCGTGAGCTATGGAGATCACGAGATCGTACACATGTGTTTAAACATGCATCACTAACGATTGGCCTTAATCTTCTTTATTACTGTTAAAGAACCACGTGGGTCCACTTTACCGCGTGCGTCGCAGGTTTCATGTGTCAAACACAAGGACATCTGCAGAGACATCACGTGGAAGCCCCTCATTCCCCACGTTACCACGTCACTAACACTTCAGTTTTCACCGTCGTGTAGTCCAAAAATAGCATGCGGAGACATGTAATTTACCTTAGTCTCTGCGGTGACGTTCTTTTTTTAGCATTTAGCAAAGGAACCACTTCATGATAGAGTTTAATTGGGGTAGGATAAGGTAAGAAGAGTTTAATAGGGGTAAGATAAGGTAAGAAGAGTTTAATAGGGGTAGGATAAGGTAAGAAGAGTTTAATAGGGGTAAGATAAGGTAAGAAGAGTTTAATAGGGGTAAGATAAGGTAAGAAGAGTTTAATAGGGGTAGGATAAGGTAAGAAGAGTTTAATAGGGGTAAGATAAGGTAAGAAGAGTTTAATTGGGCTAAGATAAGGTAAGAAGAGTTTAATAGGGGTAAGATAGGGTAAGAAGAGTTTCCTCCACACCATTTGAAAAAAAAATAGCAGTTGTCTAATTACTCTGGAGAGTGGCTTCCTTTCTCCTTTTCTAAGCAGCGAATTGGTATTTGTTTTTTTTTTTGTTTGTTTGTTTGTTTGTTTTTTTTGGGGGGGGGGTTAATATATGCCACAGTGCCTGAAAACACAGAAAGGCCATCGATTCCCAATGAGAATGTGGCAGTGTGAAAATGCCACTCTCCAAAGCCCCAGACAAAGCAGAGATTATGGATTATATCAACTCTGCGACTGTAACCCCTCGCAATTTTGTCCACTTTCGTACCTGTAGCCACATCATCCATTTATGCTCAGACAGAAGAGGGTGGGGGACGAATCGATTTCCAAAAAAAAAAAAAAATTGCTATTCAAAGGCCTCGTGCACCAAGACGTTTCTGGGCCTCAGAAATGTCGTTTGAGTTAATTGAAAGGTGGATTTTGCGGAAACTTGTTTTGCTTATGAGAGAAATTCCAAAGTTCCACTATGTTACACTGTGTTCCACTATGGTATAACTGTAGTTCTACTGATATAACTGTAGTTCTACTGATATAACTGTAGTTCTGCTGATATAACTGTAGTTCTACAGTGTCCAATTAGATTCTGACAGCAGGTACAGCCAGTATTTCACTTAACTGAGTTTCACAGTTTGGAGAACAAAAGGTAGAATGAACACATCTTCCTCTCCATCTGTGGATATGAAGTCAATGAAAAAAATATACAAAAGCACCTGTTTCACACACACTATTTAAACTGTCAGATCTATTTTTGTGTCCACTCTTGCTTGCATTGCATTAGACCGAGTATTTGTGAAGAAAAAAATTAAGTTAGTACAGTCTCTAATTAATACACTTTCTGAGTCTCAAATTTAACCAATGATTTGTTTAAAAATGCACATTTTAATCACCTCCTATTATGTATATTTCAATCGTTTGAGCTTTGTCTGTACAGCTTTGCTAATAAGCCAGATATTTAACTGATCAAATAGCGCTGATTATCAAGACCCAACCTCATTTGTGCGTGACATCTTTGCGAAGTTAGAAGAGCAAGACGGGAGCAATTGTAACACAACGGTGAGTTATTAAGTAACTGAGCAACGAAAAAAAGAAACAGAGGGCATAAAACATGGAAAATTGAGAGAAGAGAAAAAAAAAATAAGAGAAGAGAATGAAGCACCAGAACAAGGGAGCGGAGTGGGCCTTTAAAAAAACCATTCAGTTCTGCCCCTGCAACTGAGGGGCAAGGTTGGTCTGTGCTCCTTTAATTCTGTCTGTGCTCCTTTAATTCTGTCTGTGCTCCTTTAATTCTGTCTGTGCTCCCTTAATTCTGTCTGTGCTCCCTTAATTCTGTCTGTGCTCCTTTAATTCTGTCTGTGCTCCCTTAATTCTGTGCGTGGCCAATTATGACATGTAGGAACGCCCCCCATGTGATGTGTGCTGTGATCAAAGCCCGTGATTGGTGGTTGCATGGACGCGTGTGTTAACACTGCTTTGTGTCTGGCTGGGTGTTTGTTGTTCTTTATTCAGAATAATTTAATTAGTTAAATAAACAGACCATAAAAACAGTGATTGGCGCTTCATTTTCTTTTTGTAATTTGCACTGTGATGCGATGCGAGGCCAACAATTCAAAATGGTGAGAACCGTTTACAGATGACCTATAGTGTGGCAGCTTATGGCTTGGATGAAGTGTAGCAGTCTACACTCATATTCCTGACGTAGAAGTCAAACTGCACCCCTGGCTCAGAAGCACCTTAGGAGGCGGTGCCAAGAATCTGTATGTGTCTTAATATTGGTGTCAAGAAAGGCCCAAGTTTAAAGGTTCCAAGTATGATTCATGAATGTCTACTGGATTCAAACTGATCGCTCCCTCTCTCTTTCTCTTCCTCTCTTCCTCTCCTCCTCTTTCTCACGCCCTCCTCTCTTATCTCTCACCTCCACTCATGCCCTTTCAGCAAAGTGGACGCCTTTAATAATTCACCTGCCATTGCTAGCAAACCTGGAAATAAAAGATGCCAAGACTCACTCGCTGCTCTCATCTTCACCAGACGGCTAAGCTTTCCTTTTCATCAGTTTGAAATTTGAGAACTGTGTGCATTTTCTCTCTTTCTCTCCTCTGTTTTAGATCCTCAAGGTTGAAGATGACAATAAATGCTCACAAGGCCAGCTTTGCCTCCTCAGACGATCACCTCACCATGCTATTTCTGAGCCAGCAGTTTGGAACATTTGGTGCTAAGGCACAATGTTCTTTTTCTCTGCAGAAGCCTGCAGGAATTGCTCTGCAGAAGATCTGTTTCTGGAGACCTGCACAGGTTTAGGGGTTCCCTGCCTCAAACAACTCACAAAGGACAATTAGGAACCAAACTGGGGGATGAGAATTCTTGGGGGAGTGAGACCCAAGAACTGGAGCAGGAGACACCAGGTGTAAGACTCCAACCGTAGACTGAGATACATGACATATACAAGAGAAGAATATAGATGAGGCAGGACAGTGGTTGGTCCAAAGTACCACCTCTGAGATAACATGGTGAGACGCTCTTCTGAAGAGGCCAGGCTGTCCTTCTAGTGATGTCTTGGTGTCAGCTTCAGCCGTAAGGATGTGAATCACAAGTAAGTGTGATGTAGCGTCAGCTCCAGGCCACCTCACTCAACACATGAGGAGATTACATGTGCATGCCTTGATAAGGGAAAGGACATCTGCCCTGGGCAACATTTAATTCTCTGCAACCTCTTGCCAGTCTAATGCCTGGATTCCCCACAAAGGGATTGGTGTAAACTCCCGATCTCACCGATACCCCTGCCTCCTGTCAACAAACTGATATGTTTCATGAAATGTTTAGCGAACCTGGGCATTACCTAAAAGGGCATTAAAATACATTTAAATATGCCTATCATTACCTAAGTCAGTTTAATTTCTTTCACTAACCATTGTTAACTTTAGTGTAATATATTGTTATTAACTATTTTATTAGTGATGTTGAGTTTCTCACAAGGGACTGACTTTCTTGAGACTCCTGACAAAGTCCAGAGGAAACATTACTTCTTGTCTCACAGCAACTCCAGCTGAAACATCTTCATGGGAGATTACAGCAACTAAAAAAAATTAAATCCACTCATGTTCTGAGGATTCAAGACTGGGGGTGGGGGCACTTTGACCAAAAATAGGGTGGAATAAATGTGTTTTGATTGCCGACACCCTTATCGTTAGAGTGGGTAAATTACATAGTAATATAATTTTGAACTTCACTACCCCATTCTCTGATGAATAAGAAATTACACCCTTGCGCAAGAGTTCCATATCGAGAGTAATTATGGCCCAGTGCATTGTGTCAAAAGGATGGTTAATCGAAGCACTCGCACATTAAACTGCATAACAGCAGGGGAACAAGAAGCAAGTGCAACTCTGACACTTGCAAGAAGCATTTCCTTATAAATTAATTGAGAACCAAATTTATATTTAAAGTTTAATAATGGTACATTTTGCGCTGTCTGACTACATGGTACAAAACCTATACAGAACAAAATTGAGCCCTCAGTCAATGTCCAGATCCTACACCATGCATGCTACAGTATAGTAGAGCTTTACTGTAACCAGCTAACATTACAGCGAGCTCTCCTTGTTCGATGGAAAATGGTATCACAACGTACATATCAGGCACGTTGTGAAAGGAGGTGGCTGGGCCAAACAGGGATTGCGTGGGTGGACAGCGCCCCTAGGCTGATGCATTAGGTGGGACATGGATGGCTCTCCTAGGACACCCCTCCTACTGGGGCATAAACCCTCTCCTAGAACACCCCTCCTACTGGGACATAAACCCTCTCCTAGAACACCCCTCCTAGTGGGACACAAACCCTCTCCTAGAACACCCCTCCTAGTGGGACACAAACCCTCTCCTAGAACACCCCTCCTAGTGGGACACAAACC
>JAOYMR010000008.1:19107049-19121095 GCA_025802075.1 Tenebrosternarchus preto | reverse complement strand
GAGAGACCCAAAGAGATGAGGGGAGAGACCCAAAGAGATGAGGGGAGAGAAAAAGAGAGCAAGAGAGAGACAAAGTGAGAGAGAAAGAAAGAAAAAGAATGAAAGAAGCGTGTGGGTAAAATCAGGTCCAGGCACACTTAAACAGTTCATGTTCCTTTCCTTTAGAACATCTTCATCTTTAGTTATTTATCTCTCTATTTCCCTCTGTCTTTCCTCCTCCTTTTCTATTTCTCCATCTCATCCTCTTCCTCCCTCTGGTCCTGCAGAGACTCCCGAAATGGCTGGCGTCATTATTTAAGGGCAAATGGAGTCCATCAATAAGCTGCCACAGTGGGAGGGGTGATATGATAGGCCATTAGGTAGGACTCCATCCTACTCTCCACCACCACAACAGTCTGTGCTCTCGCCAGGGTGGATCTCACAGCAGAATTTAGCACATACTGCTCAGCCAACACTACAGCGAGAAAACTCTCTCACAGCCTGTCTCTCTCCCTCATTCCTAAGCTCTCTCTATTCCTCTCTCCCTCCCTCCCTCCCTCTCCATCTATCTTTCTATCCATCTTTCTCACAGTCTTCCTGTCTCTGTCCATTTTTGTCTCTCTTCCAGTCTATCCTCATCTCTCTCTCTCTCTCCATCTCTCTCTCCATCTCTTTCTCTCTGTTTTTCTCTTTCCACATGCACACAGTTAAACATATGCCTAGGTGTCACTGTTACACATTACTCAGTAACAATGTTATTTACCTTTTCACCAGACAAACCTTAATCTTAGGTCGTGTGACCAGTCTAGTTGACATGACTCCCAACAGCAGACAGTAGCTACACCTCAGCCACAGTTGCAGCCTCTCCGAGAAATAGAACGATCAGTGGAGGAATCTTTGGAGCCTGCTCCCATGCGTTGTGGGAACTGCCTGGGGGAATGCGCTCAACTTCCACCTGAGCAGCACCAGCAACGGGACCACTGCAGACCGAGGCAGAAAGTATCCCGGCGTTCCCGACGGTGGCTCTCTGACAGTCTCTCAGTGCCAATCCCATCAGCCATGGACAGAGTTCCTAATGAAACCAGCAACCCCCCCCCCCCCCCCAACACCTCCACCACCTCCACCCCAACAGCTGCCTATCATCCATCGGCCCCGAGACCAAGCCTCTGGCTCGAGGAGAGGCGAGGAGAGGAGAGCGTTCGAGATTTTCATCCATAAAGGTCAAGACAGTGTGTCAGGGTGACATCTCGCTGGATCCTCAGCCTGAGAAAATACCATCCACTGCCATGTCAGATATGAAAGGTTGCCTGCGTGAATGGAGATTCTATCTATTTCTATCCGTGTCCTAATTACTGCTGGAGTATGAATCCAGGCTTTATTAATAGACCTGGGGAACAGCTTTAAGCACTGCAGTCTCTTTACTTTAACGCTGTGCACACCTTGAACCAAGGGATGGTGCTGTGTAAAAGATCCCTGATACTGAGTTAATTAGCAGTGCTGTGACCACAGGAAAGACCTTGCTAACATCTCAAACGGCACGACACTGGAGAAACAGCATGCGGTTAGGGAACGCTGTACCTTCCAAACATTTAAACAGCTATGACACACGGCATAGAGTGTGCTGTGTGAAGACACGCAGCAGTGGTTATTAGGACTATAGCTAAAAGTAGAAACTTCCTTTACAGTAAATCAGTAAATCTGCCGACAGTGGCAAACAGGCCTGGGACAGTTATATCACTAAAAGTGGAAGAGCCACCGGTAGGCTGAATGAGTCACTGATAGGCTGAAAGAGCCACCGATAGGCTGAATGAGTCACCGATAGGCTGAATGAGCCACCGATAGGCTGAATGAGCCACCGATAGGCTGAAAGAGCCACCGATAGGCTGAATGAGTCACCGATAGGCTGAATGAGCCACCGATAGGCTGAATGAGCCACCGATAGGCTGAAAGAGTCACCGATAGGCTGAATGAGTCACCGATAGGCTGAATGAGTCACCGATAGGCTGAAAGAGCCACCGATAGGCTGAATGAGACCCGATAGGCTGAAAGAGCCACCGATAGGCTGAATGAGTCACCGATAGGCTGAAAGAGCCACCGATAGGCTGAAAGAGCCACCGATAGGCTGAATAAGACCCGATAGGCTGAATGAGCCACCGATAGGCTGAATGAGCCACCGATAGGTGATACCTGAGTGCATAAAACAACAGCAAACAACCATCCCCCCAGGCTGGTGCGGAGAGGAAGGGAGAGAGAGAGAGAGAGAGAGAGAGAGAGAGAGAGAGAGAGAGAGAGAGAGAGAGAGACATGTATAAGTTTGGGGAGTTAGGTAGGACATTTTAAAGTTTTTCACACACACACAGTAACTGCTCTTCAAGTAGCTGAATTTGGGAAATTCACATAAATTTACAGGAACACTTTTGTATAACTATTTAAAAATCTTTCTTGTAAAGTGACTGATAAAGGTTTGGGTCAGTATGACAAGTAGGTGTGAGGTGTTTAGGTGTGTTAGGTGTGTGTTTAGGTGTGTTACTTCTTAACAGCATGTAAATTTGTCAGAGGCATCACCATAGAAACAGGAAGAGGAAGGTTGTTACCAGGATACTGGCATGAAATTGATATTCACAGACAATATTTTCTTCATTGTGGCACGGTTGTGGGTGTGACAATATTTGATCGGCGTTTAAATCATTCCTTGACCTTTATCTAAATTTACATTCGAGTTTGTGAAGCCGTCTATGTCAAACTAAACTGCTGAATATTTCGGAGGCTCCTAAGGTTACGTTATAAGTCGTATTTAAAGTCAGAGAGAAAGTAAATCCATTGCAAAAGGTTTCAAACGTGACACTTTAAATTGTCGCATCTAGAACATTCCGGCAGACCCTCCCCCACGCCGTAATCGCCACGCACGTTCGGGGTTAGGAAGGTGCCTGGACGGGCACCGCTCCCAGGCGTTTTCAGCGGGCATCAAAGGGGCCACCCAGGCCCGTTCGCCGGGCACCGCAATCACGCGGTGAGAGAAGCCTAATCGTGAGCTTGGAGGGGGGCCAACCAGAGAAACACGCGTGGTGATGAGAGCCCACCATCATTTATCTGTGCTACTGCCAGCGGGAGTGGAGATGGAGGCTGGTCTCCAGCTGTACTCACGCCTCACACGCTTCACACTCCAGCGGACGGCGGGGTTTGGAAGAGCTTTGCACCCACTGGTTTTTGTATTCATTAATCAACACAAACGTTACACTGATGACCTTCCCATTAGACACAATTCAGTCTGGCCAATTTCATTTATAAATGATATTTGCAGAAAGAGATGGAGAGAAAGAGGGAGAAGGAGGAAAGAGAAAGAAAGAGAGAGAGAGAGAGTTTAAGCTGAGCAACACAATAAGGATCTGCACTTCACAATAAAAACAGTGCATAGTATAAAGTTTTTTTTCATCCCCGCGGCAACAGCAGTTGTGACGTTGTGAAGCAGTTATGTAGTTTGTGAAGAGCCCAGTCTTCTTAATGCCATGGTCTGCCCTCCACCTCACTGCATCTGAGGCACTGGGCCCAGCCAGAAAGACCCACAGCAGGACTAGATGCTTCTTCAAGCCTGAGAGCCATGGACCAAAGACAACGTTCTGGAGTTGGAGAGGGGCAAAGATGGGATATCGACAGTAGAGGACAGACAGGAAGAAAGATGTACGTAAATCAAGGACTAAAGCTGGAGATGATGGTGAAGGAGGTTAATGGGAGGGAAATGGATGGAATGGTGGGAGGGGTGAGAACGGATGGGAGGGTATGGAAGGGAATGGGAGGGAATGGGAAGGAATGAGAGGGAATGGGAGGGAATGATAGGGAATGGGAGGGAATGATAGGGAATGAGAGGGAATAAGAGGGAATGGGAGGGAATGGGATGGAATGGGATGGAATGGGAGGGAATAATAGGGAATGAGAGGGAATGAGAGGGAATGGGAGGGAATGGGAGGGAATGAGAGGGAATGGGAGGGAATGAGAGTGAATGGGAGGGAATGATAGGGAATAAGAGGGAATGGGAAGGAATGAGAGGGAATGAGACGGAATGGGAGGGAATAGCAGGGAATGGGAGGGAATGGGAGGGAATGGGAGGGAATGGGAGGGAATGAGAAGTAGTAGGAGGAAATGTTATATACATATAAATATTTCAGTTCTATTAATTAATGTGGAGCAAAGATAAATGATGTCTTACAGGTGTCCTAATCTGATGAGATGTAATGTAATTATAATGTAATTATGGGATTATAATGCTGTATGAACTTCAGTACACACTACATCCTAGAGCATCTGCAACTGAAGGATTTTATTCAGTAATGAATATGTGCAATTTAACAAGGTATGTTAAAGCATTTTGATATCACACCTCTGTGTAAATTACACTGGAGTCTCTCTCTCTGTAAATTACACTGGACTTTCTTTTCTACTAGAGTTCACTGATTAAATATTTATCAAGCCTTTCAAAAGTGAAATAAACTGATATTTGAAGATGAGTAAAATTGTCCCTGCTTTACGATATTCTCTAGGTAGATGAGATTAACTGGTGGTTCATCCTTGTTGATATAGACACTAAACCACATATACTGTATATTTACAGACAAATGAAAGGGATTTTGTTGATCCATTTTTTCTATCAATTATAATCCCTGTTTTTTTTTTGCTGTACATGCGTTTCTTTATTCGTTTGTTTGTTTACTATAGATTACAACATCTAAACCTCTACAAAAAAAAGCCGTCTAATCTAAAAACAAGAAACGAGACTGTCAGGTACAGGGTGTGATTTGGTTTCAGCTATTGACAAATACAAAAGTTAAAGATGTTATTACAGGCGTTCAATAAAAGCTATTAAATATTAATACTGGTTTAAATTCTTTCCCCCTTGTAAACTAGTTCACTGATTCAAGTCGAAATGCCCTGGAAGATCATACATTTGTATCCTTTCTAAATGTTTAATGTTAGTGCTGGATTGTCCAGCTGAATGGACGTGTGCTGACTATAGATGATCAATACACGTCTAATCGCTGTCTGCAGATCAGAGGTACCTCTGACTTGGTGGATATTTCGAAAAAGTTGAAACACAATGAAAAACGGAGGTAAACATGAGTTCTAAAATAAAAGTAAATTAAGAGTCAGTTGTGGTCAGGAAAGTTTATTAACAGAAAAGGAGAATATTTATAGCAAGTGTGAAGAGGCGTGAGGTGCGGAAAGCAAGGGGAGGAGAAGGTCATGTGACACCAGGGACTGGTGGGAGCAGTTTAGAGAGCTGCTACGTTATCGTGATCATGGATGGAGGAATATAATCATACCAACTACATAAAAAATGAAACCTTAAAACTGAAGTACAGTGTTAAACACTAAAACACTGATGCAGTCTGAGCTTTGACTCTTAATAAGCCTTAATAAGTCATTATTCCATGTCTCACAATACATGAGATTTTAGTATTTATTTATATGATTATATGATTTAGTATACATGAGTTTTTAGTACATCTGTGATTGAGACCAAGGATTTAATTCCTTAGTCGAATCGCACTGACAACAGCAACTCCTATTTATTGCCAATTATAATATTACGAATGAAATTACATTAATTAACATTCATTCTGGGGGGATTAAGTGTAGTTCCAAAAGTATAGATCAGTTCTTTTTTCAAGTTTTCTCATTTCGTTGCTGCCGTAGCAACAGCAGGCAAGGCAAAGCGATATGCCATAAACACAATGTCCATTAACATTAAAATGCCTTGGGAATGTAAATAACATTGGAAAGGTCTGAAAAAGTGTTATGTGCAGATCAGCAAAGTCTCCTCTCGGTTTCTCTGATGTAAAGCTGATTACATTTTAGGATTACAGTTCCTACAGGAATGCAAGACAAGGAAGGGGTGACAACTATGAATATTTTCAGGATGGTTATTTTATATTCTGTTGAAGCTTATATCCACACACACACAGGAAAAGTGCACTTGTGAACAGGAGCGCTAAGAGTTTTAGTGAGTTTAGTGAGTGTGTGTGTGTGTATGTGTGTGTGTGTGTGGGTATGTGTAACGTGGTAGAATTGTATGATAGACTCAATATCAGTGTACAAGTTGAAATGTTGAAAGAATAAAGTCTAATAACTAGAAAAATGTCTCTGGTGACACCCTGTAAGAGAATAAATGTAATTCTCACTGCACATTTTAATTACAATTTCAGCTATTTCACTTTTACTAGTCTAATACTCCATTCAGGGACCACATGGGTGAGCCCCAGCGGGCCAGCACCATTAGTGTTTCACCATGGCAACCAAAAAATGGCTTATTACAAAAAAAGAAAGCACATAAATTCTAGAAGATCAGGCACTGACCTGTTGTGTATGGGATTAGAATGGGATTAGAGTGAGATTAGAGGTTCACTTCTAAGGGTAAGGGCTGTCTGTGCTCTACTGTCTGCACTGAATGTTTTTTTCCCTCCTTTTACCGGGAGACAAGCAAAAGTCTGGCTGAGGACCAATGAAAAAAGAGACTATAGCAGGTCTGGCGAACTCAAACTCAAACATGTGCCAAAGGCTGTTTGTTCAGATGCAGGAGCAGAGGTGTGGTCTTGGCTTGGGGTGGCACTGTAAATAATGTTCTGGACAGCTTGGTTACTTTATGATCCATTATAAACCCCCTGTTGTGAAAACAAAATTTGGGAATCCTGAGCAAGAGCTATAGACACTGTTTTTATTGGTTCACCATATCCCTGATTACACAAATCCTATAAGGAAAAAATACATTTATGTTTCAGTGGAGGCTGATGGAACTGGTGAAGAAATGCCATCCCTTGAAGCAACAACACACGCACACACACACAGAGCAAACCAGAAATGACCTTCAAGCTGTTGACTGTTTTTCAGAAAGAAACACCCAGGTATCAGAATGTGAAAAGCTTTCCCAGGGGTCAGCAGGGCTACCAGGAATTCTCTAGCAGAAAAACCATGATGATTCCAGTTTCCAATTCAGATGGAGACCCCCCCCCCCCCCCCACTGAAATTTCCAGTCAAAATGAACCCCATTTTGGATTTATTTTTATATTTCATATCCTGCATGTCAACATCTTAATTTTGCAGTTGCAGTGTACTCAACCATATCCACTAAACTATTATATATATTATAATATTTCTTCACATAAAAGAAAGAGAGAGAGAGAGAGAGAGAGAGAGAGAGAGAGAGAGAGAGAGAGAGAGAGAGAGAGCAAATGTTGGGTTAGGCACGGACAACCACCAGTATAGGGAGACTGGGAACCAGTCTTGCCAGGCCACTACTTGTAATGATTAATGGACTTATCTTATCCCAACCAGGTACAGACGCCCCTTAGACCCCCCCCCCCCCCCCCATCTCTACAGAGCTCTGCCAATCTGCTCTGCTCGTCTCCGTGCTAGGCTCCTTAAGTTGTTTTGTTTGTTTGTTTGTTTTTGTTTTTGGAGGGGGGGCAGATCAAGGACTCCAACTGAACACTGTAAATCCAGTTATAAAAGACTCTTTAACAATGTTATGGCAGGAAAGGTTAAATATCTCCTGAGGGATTGCTTGCATTCACTGTATTAATTAATTTTTGTTACTGCAACATCTATTGAAATGTCATGTATATTGGCCATGTTAATAAATCTAGAACATAGTCTTTATTGAAGGTCTTTAAAATATTTAACAAGCAATGTTCATTGGAGCTACAATAAACCGCTTCTTTTGTGCTCAACTGACGACACATTCTGGCATAAATCAGAATCAGAACTCAAATGACCTGCTTAGAACTCACAACTCAAATGTTCAAAATTTGAATGCAGTTAATGTATGAAACACTTCTGGACGACTGCCTATTAAAAAACACTTTGAGGTGCTCTTTTAAAGGGGATGTTAGAATCCACCATGTGCCATATCCCAGAATGCACCTGCTCTCTCAGAAGGACGTGAACATGCACAGTGGCCCTAGTTCATCAGCACTCTCAGAATAAATGTGCTGATCTCAGATCAGTCGCGTCGTTTTTCTGCAGTGATAAACCTGATGGTCTGAGCAGATGGGGCGGTCCTTAGATCAGCACCCTTGCCGACTAAGCTAAACCGATGTGTGCAGGCCAGCGAGCACGTCCATCTGTTTTCGGTATGGCCTGTTTGCTGGATTTGATATCTTGTGTACAGCCAGGGGGAGCCAGTCAGTGGGTAATGTGTTAGAGAAACTGGCCCAGCAGTTCAAGCTGAAACACCTGCTCTATAGTGTGCAAAGCAACTAGAGGGATCTCCCATAATGCCTTTCATTTATCCATGCACATAATGCAGATGTGTTTGCGGAAGTTCCTGCAGCTGCGGGGAAGTCCCTTGCATCACAACCAACAGGGGAGTTGGACCAAATTCAATATTTCTATGTAGATGAGATGGAGGGATGCACTGGATGGAGTAGAAAGCCCACACCACCCGGCCCCGCCCTGCACCGAGCAGAGCCTAAGCAGACCGCTACTACTATTAGAACGTAGGCTGGTATCTCCCGGCTGGGATCTATTAGAACGTAGGCTGGTATCTCCCCGCCGGGATCTATTAGAACGTAGGCTGGTATCTCCCCGCTGGGATCTATTAGAACGTAGGCTGGTATCTCCCCGCCGGGATCTATTAGAACGTAGGCTGGTATCTCCCCGCTGGGATCTATTAGAACGTAGGCTGGTATCTCCCCGCCGGGCTACACAGAACGTTCACGAGGATCCTGCATCTGTTTGACAGTGAAACAAAAAAAAGGTCACGACCGTCACTTTTCAAATCCAGCTATGAGACGGGGTAATATTCACTGAGTTATCGAGTTATCATGTCATCGTGTTATTCTGTCATCGTGTTATCGTGTCATCATGTTATTGTGAAATGTTCCAGGAACCCAGAAAGCCCAGCACCACTGCATTGCTAGTTCTAGCTCTTGTAACTGAACTGATGGAGCAGGTTATTCTCAGGAGCTCACGCACCTCCACACTATGAAAAACAGTGATGCAGCTCCCTAAAAGAGGAACTAAAGAACAAGAGGTGATGACATCATATGCACCATCAAAGCGATGACATCATATGCATTTTCTGCGGCACGCACACAAGAAATGCAGCACCCAAATTCTCCTTTGACAAACCATTCCATCCACCAGCTCAGAACCAGAATCAGAGGAGACTTCAGGAGAAACTTCAGTGGGAAAGTGGACAGTGTGACAGTAACCGTTCTGGTAACTGTTCTAGTAATCGTTCTGGTAACCGTTCTGGTAACTGTTCTGGTAACTGTTCTGGTAATCGTTCTGGTAACCGTTCTGGTAACCGTTCTGGTAACCTTTCTGGTAACTGTTCTGGTAACCTTTCTGGTAACTGTTCTGGTAACTGTTCTGGTAACCGTTCTGGTAACTGTTCTGGTAACCTTTCTGGTAACTGTTGGCTCATACACTGTTCTGTGATTTTGGGTGGACAAATCAACCAGTTTACATGTCAGAGTGATGGTAACAAAGACATTACATGCAGAGACCCGGGCTAAACAACGAGGTCAATGCAGGAAGGCATGAACTTAATCATGACCTTAATCATGACCTTAATCATGACCTTAATCAGCAACCTGAAGTGCTTGGATCGTCATGTCAGCTGAGTATGAGGCTAACAAGCTCATTTGTTAAAACTGAACCAACATGGGATTGATTCTGGAAACTGCTGGGGCAAAAGTGGTGGTAAAGGAATAAGAAATGAGAGAAATAAAAAGGAAGAGAGAAAGAGAGACAAAGAAAAAGATGAAGAAATAAGACAGAGAGAATATGTGTGTGTGTGTGAGAGAGAGAGAGAGAGAGAGAGAGAGAGAGAGAGAGAGAGAGAGAGAGAGGTCAGTTTTCTTTAAGCAAAGGTCAGTCTCTCACTGAGTCATTTACACCCCTCTGAGAGGCAAAAAGCACATAAAGGTTCAATAATTATTATAGTTTTCTTCCTTCCTTCTGAGGGTTTGGTAATTCTAAGCAATACTCATCCTGGTGGGCACAGACGAATGTTGGAACGAATCTTGGAAGAGTGAGGCTTCCAGGGACAGACAGAAAGGGGAAAAAATAGTGTCACTCTCATACTGGATTCCAGGCTCATCTCACAAGCTCCTCCCTCATTCCATCATGCCCCTCCCCCATACCTCACTGGATGCTGGTGGTGCTTGCATGGGAAATAGTAAGGACAGAACCCCCCCCCAACCAGAAAAAGGTACAGATTTGTTACATTATTGAAGGTATAGCAATGCTCCTATGCTCTTTTCCACTGAGGAGACAACAGATGGGGCGGGGCAAGGGGAGGAAGTGGAGGCCTTTGAGGAGACCAATCAGATCCTAAAGGGGAGCAGGGGTGGAGCAAGGGGAGGAAGTGGAGCCCAGCGAGGAGACCAATTAGATCCTTCAGTGAAGCAAGGAGGGGCAATCAGATCCAATCAGATCAGGGGTTCTTGTGGGCACGTCGTGGATTTTCTTCTTTTGTTCTCTTCTTGGTCCTCTTGTTTTTTTTGTTTTTTGTTTTAAAGAAGGTGAGTGCCAGTAATGAGGTAAAAGCCATCTACTTCTGAACCAAAAAAGCCTTTGATTTTTCTAAAACCTTTCTGGAATCTTCTCCTGGGGGTGTTTTTGCATTGTCTTGTCAGAGACCTCTTCTTCTTCTCTCCTGAAGCGTTTAATGGCTGCCTGCTCTTATGGACTTTGATGGGAAAAAAAGATGACATGAACGAGAGAGTGCCTGGAGCTCCAAATGAGATGTTGCTCTTCTAGTTGCTGAAATTCACGAACTCACCAACGGTCAGGATTTATATGTCTCTCGTTCTCTCTGTATGTGTCTGTCTGTGTGTGTGTGTGTGTTTGAGAGAGAGAGAGAGAGAGAGAGAGTTCATGGTGATCCCTTTATCTCCCACTGGTTCATGTTTCACTGATAAAAACATGAGCGGCACTCACCCTCTCACTCACCTCAACCATCCTCACCCTCATCCTCATCCTCACCCTCACCCTCTCACTCACCTCAACCATCCTCACCCTCATCCTCACCCTCACCCTCTCACTCACCTCAACCATCCTCACCCTCATCCTCATCCTCACCCTCTCACTCACCCTCACCCTCTCACTCACCCTCACCCTCTCACTCACCCTCACCCTCACCCTCTCACTCACCCTCACCCTCATCCTCACCCTCACCCTCTCACTCACCCTCACCCTCATCCTCACCCTCACCCTCACCCTCATCCTCATCCTCACCCTCTCACTCACCCTCACCCTCTCTTTCATAATCACCTTCTCTCCTCCAGTTCAGCCCAACTCTATTATTATACGTGCAGAGATCAGCTCTGGCTGGCACTGAAACAGCATGCCAAACTCAAACTGGTAAAGAGCAAGAAACTCCAGTTACCAGAGCCAGATATGAACACTTGTATGTGGGAGGTTTTGTGTGTGTGTGTGTGTGTGTGTGTGTGTGTGTTTTTTTTACATTGAGCATGACCTGGAAGTGGAACAAATAAAGCTGAAACAATTTTTTTCCAGTTCATTTCCTGACATTTGCAAAGGACACCTTCCCTCACATCCGACGCAGCTGTTGTGGAAACTCTCTGTTTCTTCCATATCCACCTCCTCCATGTCTACACCATCCTTTCAAAGCCCTTCATCCTATTCCTATTATGAGCACTCGGTACAGGGCAGTCAGACACAGACTCACTCCTGCCCCACTGGACCCCAAAGCAAACTGGTTATATTAAGTTTAATTAAGGCAAGACTCCTGTCTCCTGTAACATGCTGCCCACACCAACCATATTTCTGTCAGAAGCAGAACTTAAACCCATTCATTCTTTCTAAAGATAATAGTCACAGTGGTTAGTTGCTAATACAGCAGCTATTATTGTAAAAATCTATTTTTTACCCCAGGGAAGAAGTATTTTGGGAATGACTGAAAGGTTGTCCAGATTCATGTATGATGTGGATGGTGGAAGTTAGTCAAAAGTGGTCACGTCTTCTCATCTTTAGCACACAGGAAGACTCTCAGATCAGCCTGGAGTAACGAGGTCTGAACTGATACCTCCAGCATTGAATTCATCACTATGTTTATTCAGTACCTGCATTTGAGGCCAGCTGGATGCTGGGAGATATGGTTTAGCCCTGAGCACTGTGGGGAAGCCTGCATCTGATTTTGTTAGCAGGACTGTGCCAGACAGCTGTGTGCGGGACTGGCTGTGCTTGACGATTGTGTGCGGGACTGACTGTGCTGGGCGGCTGTGTGCGGGACTGACTGTGCTGGGCGGCTGTGTGCGGGACTGACTGTGCTGGGCGGCTGTGTGCGGGGATGTGAAACAGAGGACATGGTGTAGCATTGACATTAAACAGCGCTGAAGAGTTGAAGAATAGCTCCAATCTGGGTCTGATTAAATCATGCACAACACAGTTATCTGAAAGACACCGTGGCCTAGATAAAGAACCAGACTGGAAAAGCCACTCAATGGACCGGAAAGACATATCGGGAATGTCAGGATTGATGGTCTTGTTCATGTGCACCAAATCAAGATGAACAGCCTAAATCTTACAGGTTTTAACTATGATGTAAGTACCACACACACAGACACACACACACACACACACACACACACACACACACACATACACTCTAATATATGCACGCACACTCATGTACACGTACACTCATGTGCATACACACATTCACACACATTCACACACATTCACACACACACACACACACACACACACAGCACTAGTTTATATTTAGCTACAGATTACAGTCTTGCATTAATTGTGCTCTGTGATGGATGAAAGCGGTACTGGTGGGTGGTGTGTGTAGTGGACTGCAAAGCTGTGTTTTATGCTTTCTGATATTTTTTCATTCCAGTGGCTGAAATGGGGCTTTCCCCAAAGACACACACTTCCATACCCTCGTTCTCAATTCATTTGGCAAGCAAGTGTCATCTGGAGAGAAAACTTACACAAGTATCACTCTCAACATTACACTGGAGAGAAGAGACGAGAGAGAGGGGGAAAAATGCTGCTTGTGTGCGTGTGAGATGTATAATTACTTTTGGTCATGGTTCCTGAAAACAAGCTGTTGTAAACAAGCATGAAATAAAAAAATAAACAAAATAGATAAACACAGCCACTACTATTTAACAGCACAGCAACACAAGCCAACCTCAGTCCAGCTGTGTGTGGACCCCCTGAATCTGGGATTTCAAACAGAAGAGCCAGGGGTGTTTCATTAAGACCAGTGTTTTCACGGCTGAATGGAAGCATGTTGCTAATGAGAGGAGAGAGATGGTGTAACGTGTCCATTACCTGACAAAGGCATGTGGTAGGACTAATCCTCAGCACTTCCTCACACAGACAATCCATGCAAGAATGGGACAATCTCTGTTATTAGGGGTTAATCAGGAAATCATAGGGGGAGAGAGTGAGAGAGAGAGAGAGAGAGAGAGAGAGAGAGAGAAGGGGAAGAAGTGACAGAAGATGAGAGGAAGAGAGAAAAGAAGAGAGATATTGTGTATGAAAATCAGAGGAAGTCACATGAGTTTCAGTATAAGTGGGTACGCTGAAGTGTCCTCACACTGAGAGAACAACCAACAGGAGAGTTTCTGGTCAAGAGCCAGCTGGGCTTCAGACAACACGTCCCCCAAAGAGAGGGAGAGAGAGAGGGAGAAAGAGAGAGGGAGAGAGAGAGAGAGGGAAAGAGAGAGAGAGGGAGAGAGAGAGAGAGGGAGAGAGAGAGAGGGAAAGAGAGAGAGGGAAAGAGAGGCAGCCTAAAGCAACACTACCACCTTAAGGAATTAATGGAGTGGAAGATGTAGTCAGGCCTGATCTTTCGTGTAGCTCTAACACACAGGGCAAAAGCCTGGAGGTGCTGGGCTTCTGCACATCTCAGTACAGACATCAGAGACTAATCATATACATCACATACAAGTACGATGCTAAATACAGCTAGCACATCAAATAATAATCAAGCAAGACAAAATGTTTGTACATCTATCTATCTATCTATCTATCTATCTATCTATCTATCTATCTATCTATCTATCCATCCATCCATCCATCCATCCA
>JAOYMR010000008.1:19089778-19102441 GCA_025802075.1 Tenebrosternarchus preto | reverse complement strand
CCACATCCAACAGAAACATTCCCAACCCTTCTATACAAATTCACCGTATCTGACAGAAACATTCCCAACCCTTCTATACAAACTCACCACATCCAACAGAAACATTCCCAACTCTTCTATACAAACTCACCACATCCAACAGAAACATTCCCAACTCTTCCACACAAACTCACCACATCCAGCAAAAACATTCCCAACCCTATGATACAAACTCAGCATGTCCAACAGGAACATTCCCAGCCCTTCTATACAAGCTCAGCATGTCCAACTCCACCCTGAGCCACTTATTGCCTGATGACAAAGCACTTTTATAAGTCTTGCTGGATAAGAGCGTCTGCTAAATGTTGTAAACATAAATGTAAATCTAATTCGGGGATGCCTAACACAGCTAAGGGATTAATTTAGACAGCATTTCCCTGAGCTCGGCAGTCCTGGCCAAACAGGATCACAAATCCATTTGAAGGTATGTGAGTTAAGCTTGCCGTGAGATCTCAAGAGGTGTTCACTGAAAATATGTAACAAAGGAGAGTTCGAGAAGGCATTTTGAGTCTTGCCGTTTGGGCGGCTTGTTGGAACGAGGTGGGAGAAAACTCCAGACCCTGCTACACATCACTAAAACATCTCTATGTGGAGCAGGTCTGGAGTTTTCTCCCACCTTGTCCCAACAAGGCTAAACTACCCGAAATAACACAAGGAGTACAGCTACATTAGTTAGTTAGTTGTTTTGTTGGTTAGGTGGTTGTTTGGTTACTTAATTGGTTGTTTGGTTGGTTAGTTGGTTGTTTGGTTGGTTAGTTAGTTGTTTGGTTAGTTAATTGGTTGTTTGGTCGGTTAGTTGGTTGTTTGGATAGTTAGTTGGTTGTTTGGTTGGTTAGTTGGTTGTTTGGTTAGTTAATTGGTTGTTTGGTTGGTTAGTCAGTTGTTTGGTTAGTTAATTGGTTGTTTGGTTGGTTAGTCAGTTGTTTGGTTAGTTAATTGGTTGTTTGGTTGGTTAGTTAGCTGATTAGCTGGTTGGGAATTTGAAACCCCCTGTCCTATACAACAGCAAGATTTCAGTACAAACAACATTTATCAGTATAACATGTTAGAGACTATTAGAATAAAATAGTAAAGCTTGAGATATGACCAACAGTAATGCTGTCCATGCAAAATGCCACAGAAACGTGTATAATCTGAAAATATGCAGGAAAAGGTCAAATCCATCATGAGTGAACGTTTAGTACCCTGGAAGTTACTAAGGTTCTAATGACATTCACCAAAAACCTTAATCTTTGTGTACACTCTGTCTCTGAACTGGTATGCACACGTTCCCTCACTGCTGATCAAAGAACAGCCAGGACTCATACAGTTCATTCGCCAGCAGGAGGCGCTGTTTTGTGGTGGCAAAGGCCCTACTTACCTCAGTGTGAAATGTGATCTGAAGAGAATGAGTCACTGCAGACTCCTACAAAGCACAGAACAATAGACTCTCCTGCATTAATGATCTAGAGCGATCAACACAGAGCTTTCCTGTCCCACTCACTGCTGGCCTGAACTACACTCCCCTGTACTGCTCAGGTGGAGGTGCTGGACTGTAAAGAGTAGAAACTTTTCTCCTTTGCATTACCCACATCATATTTCCTGCATTTTTTCCTCCAATCCAAGGTCAAAGGTCAGTGGTCACTGTACGTATCATATTATGAGATTCTATTTTCATGATTTCCATAATGCAAGTGTCGATCACTGGACATGGGTGGAGCAGAGAGTCATGAACATGAGGGTGAAGCGTTGGGGCGTGACAGGTGGGGGTGAGACGCGTCGGAGCGTGACGCGTCTCTCGGAGTGTTCACAGAGACTAGCAGGTCACGCTGCGATCGCCGTCCCTGCCGCCGAAGCACCTGGTTCATTGCAGCTTTTCAAAGCTCACAAGGACAGAAAGATAAATGACTCGGAAAAAGGGTAACGGTTCTCAAAAGCCAGGCCGAGGGCAATGTTTGTATCGGATGCTAAAAGCCTTAAGAAGATTTGAGACAGACGGTAATTTTTTTTTCTTCCCTTTTGATCACTAAAAGTAGAAATGGAGAAGGCTGTGTGTTATGCTAAGGGCAGATCTGTTCAGATATCACAGAAAAATGCACAAATATAATCACATGCAGATAAAGCTTCAGATGAGCTCTTTTCTCTTAACGTCTGTCCCCAATCCTGACCCTGACCCTCTTACCCTGAATCTGACCCTGAGTCTAACCTAAGTCTGAGCTTGATTCTGACCTTGAGTTTGACACTGATCCTGACCATGAAGATGACTCTGTGTCTGACCCTGACCATGATTCTGAGTCTCAAAATAACCCCAAGTCTGATTCCAAGTCTGATTCTGACCCTTACCCTGAAATGACCTCTGACACTGACCATGACATAGTACAAGCACAAAGAGAGATGAAGACAGAGAGAACTGAAGATGTTTTCTTCAGTTAAAAGCTCCTTCAGCTCCTCCATGCAGTCCAATCTCGGAGTCACAGCCAAACCATCAAGTCTGATCAAAGTCTGATCAAATTCTGATCGGCTGCCATTTGTTATGCTACCAGAGTGTGATGTCCAATCATAGTTTCTAGGCCGGTGGATGCTAAATGATGGCAGGCTGACTCACGGTCTCTCTGCGCCTCTCCAGAACGTGACGTGCAGATGAATTTCAGTACGGCAGGCTCATACACTCCTGCTGACACTTCAGGCTTGAAAAATACCCACAAATGAATGCTGACACCCTGACCTTTAACCTCATCGTTTCATTTCAGATCCAATATGCAAGGTCACAACGTGAGCGCCGTGCTATTCGGGTCTGTGCAGTCTCGTTTATTTAACAGTTTAAACTCTGTGTTTTTCCAATCCACCTTCCCTGCTTGCACACTGAAACAAATTGGTTTTCCCATTGATGGGCAGGCAATACGGATCTTTCCGAGCACGGAAAAAAAGTGGAGCAAACGGCTACGGACAAACAGTCGTCTGAAACCAGCAGCACTCACTGGTCTGGCTATTGCACTGCCATCGACTGCTCTGTGCAGATATGGAGATCGTGTTACTCTGGCAAATATCAACAGAATGAGCAGAATGTAGAATGCTTCAAGCACATTAAAACAAACAAACAAACAAATAAATAAACAAGCATGCCAAATAAATGTGAGATACACTGATGTGAATCGTTCTACACAGACTGGCACAGAATAGAGTTTGGCAGGGTAAGATAAGAGCAGTACAGTGACTGACAGTTGTTCATATGAGATCTGTGTCACCCTGATGGATTATCAGTCGTCTCCGAGTGTATATTCCTCACTCCAATCCCACGAGTCCCAACTTAGCACTGCTATCAGCTGTAGAAATGCAGCGTTGGGCACAATATCACCAGCATCTGACAATATTGCACTCCCTGCTCCACAGATCCACACAAAAAGAGGAAAGCCAGGATTTAAAAAGTGGAGAAAAGATTCGGATTTATTGTTATTTCTTGTCTGCAGAAAGTTTTTGTTTGTTTGTTTGTGTGTGTACTCGCTGCATACTGTAGAGTTTGAGCTTCTGAGGTAACATCATTCCTGCTTGTATGGGATGATGTATGTTTTATTCTCTCTCCCCCCCGAAAGCACTGTAGCGACTCTGAGAACTGCATCAACCCAGAGACGGAACTGGTGGCTGTGGTAGAACCATCCAATCCCAGCCGTCTCAGCAGACGATGGCGAAACCTCTCCTGATGATCTGTCTGCACACTTGCTCCAGGCAAAAAAGAGCAAAGGCGTCTGCTGGCTTTTGAAGAAAGGAACAAAAAAAAACTAGTTAAGAGGAATTAAAAAAGTAGTGTTGATACTGGAATACCTAGCATTGCATCATATAGCAGAAATGGGAGCATGGGGTTGATTCTCTGAGACAGGCCTATGGGTCAGGGTTGATTCTCGGGGATAGGCCGATGGGTCAGGGTTGATTCTCTGGGACAGGCCTATGGGTCAGGGTTGATTCTCGGGGACAGGCCGATGGGTCAGGGTTGATTCTCTGGGACAGGCCTATGGGTCAGGATTGATTCTCTGGGACAGGCCTGTGGGTCAGGGTTGATTCTCTGGGACAGGCCTATGGGCCAGGGCAAAACCTGCTTCTGAGGTCCAGGTCCTCCATTTTAAGGACTTATTGCCTTTCCATTAATGTTACTATTGATGCTTTTCTACACCAAAGCCATTGTTTCTACTACGGGTAAAAACAGTAGTGGAAAAACAGTAAAGATCCACACCGAACTTACAGGGAGGGATAAATTGTACCTGAAAAGTCATTAGATCTCACTGTTCATTACACAGAGCGATTCGTCAATAAGTCAAGATGTTTCTGTGCACCAAATATCCTTAGTGATGGTTCACTTCAACTCCAAACAGGTGTGTATAATGTGTGTGTCCAGCATTTCTGAGCTTTTGGATGATCCCAGGTTGGTCTGGTTTTATATACACTCAATACACTCAGTTCAATAAGATCACTATGAGAATGGATTGTTCCACGTTGCAGTAATGGCTGGGTTAAAACCGTGGGCCACGTTGCCTGGCTGCCGCTGCTGTAAAGCCTTCACAAGAAATGTTAGAATGACAACATATAGGTCCTGTGCTTGTTTATACAGCTTCACTGGGACAATGTTCAAGTTAGCTTTACACACTCTGTTCGTCGTCCGTTTCATTCCCTGGTATTACTCTGCTGTTACTCCAGCAATTCCTTCTTTTGTATCTTTCTATCACTTGGGTCCCTCCCTCCTGTTTTCTGCATCCAATCTACCATCACAGCTCTCTATTCAATTTACATATGAAGATTTAGTCACATAAATACATTGCTAGCATGCTGCTACCAGAGCCAAGCTAGCTGTTTGCTAAAACATCTGAGTATGGCTGGTAGGGTAACAGCACAGAGACCTGTGGTTGGTGGGTTCATAGCACTGAGCTGTGACCAGTGGGGTACAAAGAGTGATCACCAAAAGAAGCTCTCGCACACACACCGCATGTGGTGGAAAAAATCCAGCTATTGCTCAACTTATTCCATTCACTCTTCCAGTGGTGGTCCATTTTCCACTTCTGTTGTCGGAAATGAGTCATTACAGGACCAGCATTTATTTAAAAGAGCACAAAGCCAATGCATGTTTTGGTAATGAAATGGAACAAGTCCTCTTTTGAAGTTGGCAGTATAGTTAGTTGTTCTGGAAGAGAGAACAGAGAGAGAGAGAGAGAGAGAGAGAGCAGGAAGACAGGAAGGGATAAAGAGAGAGGGAGAGAGAGAGAGAGGGTCTATACCCACAGGTCAGTCAGAGAGAGCCAAGCCTGTTATCACTGCCATGAACATAACAGGGTGAAGCTGACACCTCCTGATTCCTCTGTTACACCTCAAATGTACAATAATCACACCTCATGTCATCTCGTCCCATCTCATCTTCGTCTCATCTTTGTCTCATCTCATACCACTTGCTCACTCTCATCTAAACTCTCCCTCCTATTGGTTCTTACGTAAGCATTCACGTCCACATCCACCTCCATGAGCCCCCCCACCACACACACACACATGTCCACACACAGACAGACACAGTTTTATTTGAACAGAGAAAGGCACACGTGTGGGGAACAGCACACGCAAGGGGAACAGCTCACACGTGGGGTTGCCTGAATGCGTCACACACACGCTGCTCATAGAGAAGTAGAACTGTAGGAAATATACTCATTCCCACCATCTTGGCATTCCTTGCTTATTCCTTCCCTCGTCTACACTAACACCTAGATTCCTACGCTAGGCTTGGTTTGAGCAGAGTGAGGTTTACTTGAGCCTGCTACTCCCTGAAAGTAATAATTCCCATGTTTACAACACTGCCCTGGAAAAGTCAGGGATATGTAGCAATGGATGACTTTATTAGCCAGATGGATCTTTGACCTAAGTGAGTCACACCACGCTTACGGATCAATGATTCGCACGTACACAAAGGAACGTCGCAATTGACAACAGATTAATCCGATCAAGGAGATGCTGCCTAATCGATGTTATAGTACTTTGTCAGCAGGTTTGATGGATGGAGGTAAGGAACCTTTCTCATGCCCTGGAAGTTCTGTAACTGTGTGCTCCTCGAGCAGGCGTCGGCCCTGATCTTCAACTGCATGAAAAATGGCCCTTGCTTTATTTCCTCCTGTGCGCTACCCTGGTGAGAGATAACGAGGGGACGGACTGACATGTGCTCTGCGTGTTGCGTGAGCACCACTGATCATTTGTGCTACAGCAACCGAGTTGGAAAAAATAGAAAAAAAAGCCGAGAAATTCAGTGCAGAAACTGAACTGCTGCGAGGTGTTTGGCTTGTTAAAGAATTCAGCTCGGCACATTTGGAATTGTCAATCACGGAAGATGATAAGATAAGAGATAGTGAGAGACAATATATGGACAACAGAAAACGCATACAGAACAGGCGCAGTACGTTAGAAACATTCCAGAACATTCCATACATGTAGCATGAAGACATAACGAGCCCCAAGATACGACCTGTATCCCTGCTGCTCCACTGTTCCCAGATACCAGTACACAACATGCTACATCAATAATTTACTTGCCAATTCGAACAAAGCTGGGGCCTCCTGTTTTTCTGCTGAAACCAGTAGCAGTGTAAGCTGGGTCTTCTTAACACATGACCTTCAGTGGACAAGATGTTAATCTGATTCCTGTAGTAAATCTCAGCGTCAAATGAGATTGATGTAGAGGCTAGTGTCAATTGATGATCGGCCACAAACGACTTCCTGTGGGATAATGGCTACTATCACAAGTGTTCCCAGTGTTCCCAGTGTTCCCAGTGATGCATCCGAGTCGGTGTAGTTTTCAGTCTTGTTTTTTTTTTTGTTTCTCATCACGTTTGGATTCCTCTTCTCCACTCATTGCTGGTCCATGCTCCGCTGACCATAACCCTGTACAAGTCTGCTGGAGTCAGAGATGGCCAGGAGGTGGCCTCTTTACCTTCGTTCCTTCAGTCTATTTAATTAAGCCGGTTGGTGTTTTCGGCATCTTCAGTGATAAGTTTTGCTCAGTAACAGGGTCAATCATGTTACGTTCTTGAGAACAAACTTTTGTAAAAAGATCACTGCACAAGGACACTTTGATAAGACTGTTGTGTCCCCTGACAGACTTTTATTTAAAACTTTTCAGACCTCAACAGCATTCATTAATATGATTTATGATTGAGACAGATATAAAAAAAAGAGTTTAATTATGATTCTATACCCTGATTAGGAGACTCGTTCAACTGTTGAATATGTTGGCTGTAATAATATGTTCTGTTACTTGGATAATCACATACTGGAAGGACCTAATTGTAGGGGGGGGGGGGGGGGGGGGTTTGGTGCAGCATATGTTTAAAATGAATCTGGGTAGTACATATGCTGTGGGTGTGTTTTTATCCCCTAATGCCTGGTTTGCACCAGAAATTGTGTCAAATGCAGTTCTAATAATGACTCTTAGATGCAGGATAGATGTGGCAACTCCACATGCCATGGTGCGTTGGTAAATTACTGTGAAGGACTGAGCACGGGGATTGCTGTGAGCACGGGGATTGCTGTGAGCAATTCACGTTTCAAACGGCTGGTTCGTTGCACAGTCGGCAGTCTACTCCGATAGAAACTCCCTGTAATGCATGGTGGGAGAATTTTCTGAGGAGTCATCCGGGTTGGTGAACCGGATGACCCTAGCCATCACCCACATCGCTCAACTAAGGGATTACCAGTTCCCAAAAATCCAGAAAGACTCGGATGAGAAAAGCCCAGGAAGCTGCCGTGGAAAGTGAAGAACAGGCAGCTAGCACTGGGGCCGAATTTTTCTCAGGAATCAATTAGGCGGGGAGTAGAGTGCCCAGAGAGGAGGGGAGCCCATTACCAGCGGCAGGGAGGGGGCCATGGGAGAGGGAGGGAGTGTTCAGGGCCACGCACCCACCCAAGCACGCTCCCGGACTGAAACCACTTTCACGCTTCAGGACCACCAGTTGGTCCAAAATTGGTTCCGTCAGAGGCAGCAAAGAGATGAATCAGAGAGAATTTAAGAAGCTCCGAGGGCCAGCAGACCTGGCAACCCACTGGTCTGAAAGAGCTCAGAGGTGCTGCAGTCAGCCACAGGCAGGGGGCGGTAGAGATTTCCAAAACTACTGACCACAGTTCTCAAGATGATTAAGAGAGCGAAAAAAAAGAAAGGTTTGACCTTTTGACTCTACTTGTATGTTTTTTGTGTTTCTCTGTTTTAAGTGCTTCAGAAATGATTATTCTGATTATTGTTGTTCTTGTGTAATGTGTGTCATCACATGGTAACAAGTAGAACAGACTAAAATCTTGCAAAAATGTAACGAAGTTTGTTGAGCGAGGGGTGGACTAAGTGTTGACAACTGATATGAATATTTCCCTGTCGATTACTGATCAGATAAAAACACCATCTCTGACCAGAAATGTCTAGTTTTGCTGCTGATTTTGTTTGGTAAATAAACACATAACCCTGAGCCTCTTGGCTTGATGCTATTGGTTAGTCTTGATGCAAGGCTCAGAGGAAAAGTGCTCACAGAGGTATTTCAAGAGAGACACAATCAATAGAAGATTTCTGCTTGTCTGACACACTTCTATGCCCTTTCTCTCGTATTCTACCGAGAGAGAGAGAAAGAAAATACCAGAAAAAGCTCCTGAGCTTTGTACGGGAAGGAGTGCTCTGCTTCTGTCAGACGATGGAATATCTTCGAGAAACTTGACAGACTCCACTCATCTTTCTTTTTTTTTTTTATTTTGTTTTTTTGACTGAGAGAAAACTGCTAGGGATCATGTCACCTTGCCTACCCAGCAATTTTATATCCTCATCCTCCTCCTCTTCTTCCACATGTGGTATATGTGACATACATGGTGACATTTTTTCCAGGCGGTTGACAAGCTGGAAGGATGGGTCTCAGGGCGAGAACTGAGTAGAACTGCTGGACCAGAGGGATGGCAGAGCTTCCATACGTACACATTAACACTCAGACACGTCTTGGTTTCTTTTTTCTGTATTTCTCTCCTTCAATTTTGAGGCCTAACACATTCAACACATTAAGAACCTTCCATCTTCAATCTCTGTCTCTTTCTCACTTTCCTTTTGAATTCACACTTTCCTCTCATCCAGAGGAAATGCAGTGCTAACAAGCACATGTGGATTTCAGGAGTGAGAAGCACACATCTCTCTCAATCCCCTTTTTTAAGCGTCTTCCCTCACATCCTTTCACCTGCCAGGGCGCACCATCCTCCCAGCACACCTGCCAGGGTGCACCATCCTCCCAGCACACCTGCCAGGGCGCACCATCCTCCCAGCTTGTGGGCTTTGCTGTGAGGTTTTGCTCCTGCATCCCTTCACATTAAGCACAGTCAGGCCACCAGATTGTTCCACTACCTGGATGTGACGTTACTAGATTGGACCGTCGTCCAGTCAAGGTGTTACCAGACTGGTCCATCACCCAGCTGAGGTGTTACCAGACTGCTCTATTGCCCAGGCGAGGTGGTACCAGACTGCTTGGTGGCTGCTGACATATGAGGTATGAAATAAACCTTTGACATTTGACCTGGCTGCGGACTCGTGCCTTTGTAATGGAATTTGGCCAAAGCGCTTTAAAATCCCACACCCACTCGAAGAGCTTTGGTTAGTGTGATAAGTCAAGACACATGGAAGAAAAAAGGCACAAAGTGCCTCTTCCTTCAGCTCGCAGAGAAAATGGCTGATTTTCATCTCATGGACACTATGGACTGAGGCTATGGACACAGCTTCTTTGTAACATGCAATGCACATTTCCCATCAAACAGCTGCTTTCATCCTCTGTTTCACTCGGCTCGCGATAAACATGAACGCTCTCCTCAGTGCACCTGCCGGAAAACTGTTACCTGGCCAATCAGTGGTCTCTGGGAGTGGGAGTGGCTTATCTCATGAAGTGCCTGTGCCACATTAACTGCTCCCATATACATTGTGTCCTCAGCCCAATCCTCAAACGATGACGCCGGTGAAGACATCTGGGTCACGGCACCAGAACGGCAAAGTGGGATTCAAACTTCACACCTTGTCGCTTGGAAGATGAGCGCTCCACCCAATCAAGGAGGAAGTACTTCAGAATGACAAAACAGTCCAGTGCACATGAATCTTCAATGTGTTAAATGATCAAAACCTCAGTATGACCACCACAATAATGGTTATGTGAAGGGTCAGATGCAGGTCCTGTCTGGGACAAATGCTACTGATAAGCATGGGTGGCAAACATAACCATAATGACATACAGGATGCAAGACTTTCTAATCATGAGCCTTAACTGATGAGTAATGAGTATATGGAAGATCTTAAGAAAAGTTGAGATCATCAAGCAAGGCTAATATTTAATGTACGGTAGTTAAAATGTAGAACAGAGGAATAACCAGGAGAAGGCAGATGTCTGTCTGTCTATCTGTCTGTCTGTGAATCAATGAAACATATAAGATAACATATCTATTTAGCAAAAAAAGATGTGCAATAGAGATAGTCAGTTATACTGTCTGGAGAACCCACACTGACACAGACGAATGCACCAGAGTGATGAAAAGAGAGAAGAGGAGAAGAAGATGTCAGAGCAGGAATGAGGGAAATACTGGGGGAAGGGCGAACAGACAGAGCAGAGCCAGCATCTCCCCGCTCAGATCCCGCCCCCCTACACCTCCCCCAAACACCTCTACCGCCCAGAATCTGACCGCTGAATTTCTCTGTGTCATCTCCGCAGCAGGGTTCAGGCTGTGTGACAGAGCTTTCACTCATACTGACCACTGCGAAGGTGTTACCAGGATGGAACCTTCGTTCTGCTAATCCCACTGTCCCAGAGAGACGACAAGTTGGAGGGGCCTGACGATGGAGGAAGCCCTTTCTGGAGGAAACCAGACCAGCTCCGGTTATCGTTCAGAGCCTGAGTCATAAATCACGAACCGCGGGCCACTCCAACCCGGACACAAATCTTCCAAGCAACAGCAAGGAAGACAGCGAGGAAGAGTACTTTCCTAATTTCAGACCCTAAGGCCTGGTTAAAGTGCTTAAAGAGCTTTTACTCTTTTCAGAAACAGTAAGACATCTTAAACCATGGGCTTCATGCTGCTGGGTCACTTAAGCCAAATGCTCTGCACAGCTCAAATTGCCTGGATTTGCAAAAATGCATAAACGTTTCAACTCAAGTTGCAGGAAGGGCCAGTGTTCATGGAGTTAATATCACAAGAGGCCTGTGACCACCTGGACATTTTACTCAAGTGTTCCATCGCGCTACGCCGAGCAGAGTGGCAACTCGATAGAGTGTTGGGAAACTGAGAGGGAAAATCATTTACGTGCACTTACGAGTTTTGAACTCAAAAGCAGGGCAGCACTGTGCAGTGTTTCAAGTTTTAAGTGCAAAGATGGTGTGCTGAATGAAAACAAAAGCTACTGGCCTGTGCACTCAGCACAGATGTTAAAAACACTTCACATCTTATAGGTGGACACTCAGATCCTCGTTACCCCACTGAGGTGACATTCTCATCTCCAGCGGAATATTTGTCTCAGAAATTCGACACAGAATTAATTGCCAAAAAGTTGGACTTAGTACAAGAGAATGTATTAAACGAGAGAAGACTTACCTGAAGATGTGAGCAGAGGAAGCAGTGCATGGGAGAGAGAGAGAGAGAGAGAGAGAGAGAGAGAGAGAGAGAGAGAGAGAGAGAGAGAGAGAAGAGAAATGTTATAACAACAAAAAAAATAAATAAATAAATAAATGATAAATATATGACAGTTGCTATGACCTCCAATGATTATTGATCAACTTTATTAAAGGATTATTGGCACAAATACAGTAATAACCATATTATATTTAGTTAACACAGTTGTACCAAGTAATACTGCATCAGGAGTACAGTTAGTCTGAAACACACTGTTCACATGTATCGAAATGGTCCAGACAGGTGAGAAAGCAAAACTCAGAACAGAAGTGTGTGACAGTAGTGTGTGACACTGAAGCGTTGTCTTAAAATGAAGCTGATAAATGGGTGTGTCAGGGTTTTGAAGGGCTTGCAAATGGTGGTTCCTGTTGGCACATTCCGATTTTACCCCAGATGACAAATCCCTTTTTCTGGACAAACATCAGGTAATCAAAAGTAGTTCAGTCACTTAGGGAATTGAGGTACACCCCAAACACACACACACACACACACACACACACACACACACACACACACACACACACAGTGTATTGCTTTGCTTATTAGTTATAACTGAAAAAAATAATTTTTTTCTGGGAAAATCAGGAAAACTCTACACTAAACAATAAGAAAATGTCAAAGTCCCTGGAAGAGCAGAAATGCAAATTCCACTAACACTCCATGAACGAGTCCCATAAGACCCAGACACACAGTAACATAAAGAGATTTACTCCAGCCTGACACAAGGGAAGAGACTGTCACTGCAGAGACAAACATACAGGTAGGTGTGGATCCCTACCCCTCCCCTAGGAGATACATGACTACACAGTCAGCATATACACACACACACAGTTAATAATGTGGTGTGTGTGTGTGTGTGTGTGTGTGTGTGTGTGTGTGTGTGTGTGTGTGTGTGTGTGTGTGTGTAAGTCTTTGAGAGGTAGCGGCAGAGAGGAGATGAGCTTATGATTAACATGACAT
>JAOYMR010000008.1:19071711-19088248 GCA_025802075.1 Tenebrosternarchus preto | reverse complement strand
AACATGATAGAGAATGTGATCGAGAACACAATAGAGAACATGATAGAGAACATGATAGAGAATGTGATCGAGAACACAATAGAGAACACAATAGAGAACATGATAGAGAATGTGATCGAGAACACAATAGAGAACATGATAGAGAACATGATAGAGAATGTGATCGAGAACACGATAGAGAACATGATACGGCACTTCATGCCTCACTTTCATTTCCTGTTGACGTTAAAAGTCCTGACTCACTGATCGTTCACAGGAACAGTCCAGAGGAGGTCGGCCTTATCTCTGCTCTTCCATCAATAATAACGCCAAGGGTCCCGCCGGCTTCTCGAGTCAGCGGCTTGGAATAAAAAAAGCGGGACACGTCTCGCAACACGCAGTCATTTAAGTATGAAAAGGGCACGTTAGTCAGGGCTGCGTGCCCCTCGCTCCGTGCCAAGCTGGTCGACAGGAAAGGCCTCCTGTTACCTACTACACTACCTGTGACAGAGAACAAAGGGGCCTCTAGTTGCCACGGACATGCAGTTACCATGGTGAGGTGACAGATGGGCCCATGTGACCCTGCCAGGGCCTCGGTTCCGGAACATGCCGGCGCAGATCCAGCAGTAACAAGTGCCTGGACACTGCCTGGAATGTTCTGGAATTTTCCAATAGGACCACTACCAAGATGAAAAAATCTGGCGAAAAATACACAGCTGGATTTTTTTTTACCCCATATTGTACCTTTTGCTTTTAATGTGCTTTATAAATAAAATGAATATTTGCAGTGTATGTATAAGTGACCAGGTGCACTACTGGGTTTACATTATTGATTTTTTGTTTTTTTTAATTTGACAGTTATATAAAGAGATGATATACAAGAGATGACGTCATGTCGAGCTGCTTAATCACGAAGGTACAGCGCGTCAGCAGAGTTATAGTCAATCAAAAAACAAAATCATTTGTAGAGCATCTTCCAGGCATCAAAAGATATCATGGGGTTCATCTATCTGCTTGTTGAAATCTCAGCTTCCAGCAGTTTGGGAGACAGAGAAATCACCAGCTCCCACAGGTAAAGTCTGAGACGGCAACCAGTCGGCGGCCAGACGATCAGAGCGGGGTGGGCTAACTGAACACGGCCAGAAATAGTCAGCCGACTCACAGCTATGAGACAGGAGTAGGTTAATAGTGTCCTGAGATAGGGTGTGAGTATAGTATGCACCAGGGTTAATAAGGATGTGTGTGTGTTTGTGTGTGACAGCAGTGAATCTGTGCCTCTCTTACCCTGGATTGGTACATCGACCAGGGGAGAGAAGAGATCATTTGCTGCTTTAAGCAAGCAGTCGGTAGATGGTAGTTGCAACAGCTGTGAGTTTGTCTGATTTGTCTCCACCCAGTGGGGGCTCATCTTCCCCATCTGTAAAATCGTTCAATATGTGCTAATGTGCTAATGCAGTAAATGTATCATAATGTATCATAACCCAGACGGGTGTGGCTGGTTGAGACGGGTGTGGCTTGTTGAGAGTGCGAGGAATTCAACTCGCCAATTGACTTAGCGGTCAAAATGGGAGATCATGCACTCATGACCTGACCTGGATATGACATGATTGTTTGTTTGTTTGTTTGTTTGTTTGCAACAGAATGTAATCTAAAAACCACACAGTCTGGATCAGTATGATAAGTGGAGTACCGTAACCTGGAGAGGGTTCTGTCTGTGAACCACCACCCTGTGCCTGACATCCTCTCTTCTCTGGAAGCACTTACAAAGTGTGTAAACAGAGTTTTCCATGACATGTCTGATAGCGAGACACACTCACCACGAGACTCCAGGACGTAACTATGGGTTCTGACAGTTTGACATAAAACCTTAAATTAGAGCTTTCGATGTAGCGAGAATAGAGTGAGGGAAGAAAGTGTTTTAGATACAACTGCTTGACATAATGTCCTGACGCTTATAAGTCCCAGAATCTGCAGAATTCTATACATTTTATTTATAACATTCAACTGGTATCCATAAGGCATCATCAAAATAAAACCGTTCTTTACTGACTTCCATTTCTCTACTTAACATGCTGTGTGAAGCAATGCATATGATATCCATATATTCTATATACCATCTCATGAATTTTGCACAAAGAAAAAAAACTCCAGAGTTCACATTTCTCTCTCTCTCTCTCTCTCTCTCTCTCTCTCTCTCTCTCTCTCTCTCCCAGAGATGAAGCTAGCCTAACCTCCCTAGTGAGGTGAATGCGGCCAGCTTTGCAGAAGGACAGATGAATGCCGTTGAACTCCAACAGCCGAGTTGTTCGTAGCGAAGGATTAACATCCACTCCACCAGACTCACCACAGCCAACCAGCTGACCCGCTTCGCTCGCTAGATCATCAGTGATGGAATTAACCCCGTTGCCATGGCGCTGCTGATGGCGAAGTGGCTGTGGTGGTATTATAGGGTTACCAGGGAGGTCTCTGGTGGACGTAGATGTGTGATCTGCAGGGAGAGAACTCTTCTCTTTCTGCTTCATGACAAGTGCTGGAATGGTGTGACAGGTGTTGCCAGGGATGCAGCTGTGCGAATACATTTGGCGTGAGAAATAACTGAAGAAGTTCTCACTCCGTCACTGTGAGAAGAACATGGAGTGGAGATACAGGGAGACAGATACCAAGATAGAGAGATAATGATAGAGAGATACAAAAGTGGAAAGAGATGTAGATAGAGAGAGAGAGAGAGAGAGAGAGATACAGAGGTAGAGAGATGGAGATAGAGAGGTCATTGGACCTCACTGTACTAATGGTTGTGGGGGTTTGTAACCTACATCATGTCCTCCACGATGATCTACAGTGCCAGGTGCAGGTCATTCGATAAGATCTGAACAGATGCACACTGTGTGTACGACACAGTTTTCATATAAATCACAGGCTCTGGAGATAAAGCCAGTAAAGGGATGCACTAAAAACAAGCTTCACACAAGAAACCAAACCAGGACTTCAGCAGTTATTACACAAAAAATACCAAACCAGGACTTCAGCAGTTATTACACAAAAAATACCAAACCAGGACTTCAACAGTTATCACACAAGAAACCAAACCAGGACTTCACTGAAGTGAACGAGGGGGTAAAAACTTCATTTTTGTGCAATATTTGTGAGTGAAAGGATCAACTAGGTCATAAAAACGGTCATAAAGACTGTGAGTAAACGTTGATTTCGAGGATGTGAACATGACACGGTGTCCAGACACATCCAGACATGAATGGGCTGTTATGGTGTCTGGGACTAAACGAAGGCCATTAGCATTATGGAAATCAGTATGGAGTCCATACTGGCAGTAGAGGCTCTCCAAATGATCATTAAAACCGGGAGGCAGCAACGCGGCGGATTCCACACAGAACACCATGAAGTGTAGAAAAACAACTCCGGCTCACGGTCCTATCAGACCGACGTAGCACTTTATAACAACACCACCGGCTCAAATGAAAGGGATGATCTTGCAGTTTGAAGTAGGAGCAGTGCACTGGCCGTGCAGGTGTGTGTGTGTGTGTGTGTGTGTGTGTGTGTGACAGAGAAAGAGAGAGTGAGACTTCAGAAACCCGTAGCATGTTTTATGAGTAGATGTGCAAGGTTTTCCCTTAGGATAAGGGAACATCATACATTATGTGCATGCACTTTTCAACAAAATCTAAACAGATCACAACATAAAATGTACATTTAGAACAGGTTTATTACACATTTGCTGCCTGGTTCCTGTTTAGAAGTGTCTCAAGCGTCCAAGGACGTTCTGTTTGCTGTATCAGTAGGACTACAAAAAGCTTTCTCTTCCAGCAGGTACCCGAGCCAGGTGCATCTCTAAGGCGTTTGAGAAATGATTGAGGTATTTGGCATGGTTTAAAGCTTATTACAAAAAAAGCTTCAGTTCTTAAATATGAAAAATGACTTAGAAAACATAATAGGCCTCTAATCACATCCCTGATGTGGCCCAGATCCTACGGTATAATTAATGAAATGACTTAAATGTACATGCTAAATAAATCAACTCATCAAAGTAGCAGAATGCTTCTCTTTACCTGAAGGCTGTTTCAGTTTTATTCTTTCTGCTGCGAAATTAATCCAGAAATTCACCACTATAATGGACAACCAATATGTAATATTATGCTAATTAACCACAAAGTGCCAAAATACGAGACAGACGATATCTTTGAGCACAGCCTCGTCCTGTCTTTGATTTTGCTACTCTTCATTCTGATATCATCTCCTTGGTCTTCAGTGGCTCTAAGAACATTAGGATGCTATCAAGCCAAGGCCTCCACGCTCCACTGGTGCAGCCTGGAGTAAACATTTCACTCACTAAATCCCAACAAGCCATGAGTCTGCTTGGCTTTCTGCTTCAGGTAAATGTACACAGCTCTGGCAGACATTTACCTGTCTGACTCCCACACAACTCCCTTACGAAACAATGTTTGAACTGCCTGGCGAGCCGAGGCGCTCGGTTGCCGCGGGAAACGGCCCCGGAGGTTGGAAGATCACATGAGTTAATTGTAGAACAAATGGATAACAAAAAAAAAGGTTAGGGCACTGGTCGCCGGGCAACCGAAGAGCAGAGAGAAGACGGCAATTGGTAAAACCTCTTCAAACTCAAACACCACGGTGGCCAATAGCCAAACCCTCGGAGCACTTCAGCACAACCTCGCCAAAATGCCACTGTGAACGGAGATCGGTGAGAGCTGACGGGCACCTGACATTTCACCACCACAGCACCCATCAAAGGTCAGGAAGATCCACAGGGGGAGAAGAAGCTAGCGCAGAGCATCAGGGGCCTCCAGGGGGCGATAGAGAGCACATGCCATAGACCTGCGATTTGCTATAACACTTTCCATTGCCATGTTTAAACATATGTGGAAATACACCTTTTTGAAGCCAAACACCAAGAGTGTGTACAACTGACACTTTTAAACATATCTCGGGCCATGAAGATCCAATTCTGGGAGTTTCACCAGTGTTTAATTCATACAGGAAGTGATTATGTGTCACGCTGGCTCCTCCCCACCTCTCCGTGCCTGGATTTATTTCCTTGTTTTCGGGTTCCACATGCTTTTGTTTTTTATCCGGTCTGCCTCCATCCGTTATTGTTCTCACCTGCGTCTTGTTAGCCTGGTCGTTTGTCTGGGAATATATGTACCTGTGTTTATATACCTGGGTTTATATACCTGTGTTTATATACCTGAGTTTATATACCTGGGTTTATATACCTGTGTTTATATACCTGGGTTTATATACCTGGGTTTATATACCTGTGTTTATATACCTGGGTTTATATACCTGGGTTTATATACCTGGGTTTATATACCTGGGCTTTCAGTTTTGTTGTTGTCTGTCATTGTCTAGTGAATGTCAGAGTTCTGCGAATGTTCTGCTTACGCCTTATGTCATGTCATGTCGTGTTAATGTTATTCCTCGCCTGGTCTTGTCTTGCTATCGTTAGCCTGTTCTGTTGTTAGTTTCGGTTTTGCCTGTCGTGTTGTTTGTGGTTATTGTTAAGTCTAGTCTTTGTGTTAGTTGCGTGTCCTTGGACAGACCCTCTGCCTATTTGATCCTGTACCCATTTCATGACCTGGATACCGGATTTGACCAGAATAAACCTCGGTCTTCTCCACATATGTGTCCGCCTCCCTTCCGTTACATTACGGTGCATTTTGGAGTTGACGTCTAGATCCATTCATATGCACTGAACATTCAGATTAACAGTTTAACTCTTCTGATTGGAACTGGAACCCTAGTAAATTAAACCACTAATTTCTTCATGTCATATCTCAGGAAAAGGATGCAGTTAATGCAATTAGACAGGAAACGAATTAATCCCTGGTGGTTCGGTATCATGTAGGTCAGTGTGAGGGTGGTGATGTGATGGATATAGGATGAACCTGAGTGGCTGAGCAGTGCTGCTGGAGGACTGGACCACTGAACCCATCCAGCTCGAGGTAAATGACTCTGGCAGGGTCTCGCACCTCGAGACGGCACGTCCGCTCCAGGACTGAGGCCATAACGATGCTCGATGTTATGGACGCAATGAATCCTCGATCCCTTTCGAATAATAACTCCCCCCCCCCCCCCACCACCATGACAACAACCCAGAACCTGGACATGTGGTCCTCCTGTGGTGAAATGTAAACAACAAAACAAGCCTGATTTAAGGTGGAGCCTGATAATTATAAAAATAATATGTGAGAACATAACAAATGTAGTGAGAAAACACTGTGAAAATGCATGTGCATGGGTACACACACACACACACACACACACACACATGGACACAGACCCACACACACATACCCATACACACAAGGTCATTAAAGCCAGTGTCAGGTTCAAGGGCGTACTGAGAAGCTGTGGTCGGGCTATACCACTCCTATCAGCAGGGAATGAGTTATTTTCCTCCCTACAAAACCAATCAGTACAGCAGGGTTAGGGCGATGTGTCGGGATGTACCATTACGGAAACAGGAATGGGCAAGGCCAAGTGAGAGACCTCTGAGGGTAACTACCCATAGAGTCTAAAATGGGTAATATGGCTGGGTCCGACAATGAGGGGGGGGTAAGTCATTTGCCATCATCCACCCTGCGGCCTTGCCTTGGGCAAGACAGTTAACACCCCCCCACCCCAGTGAGGAACGAGCTTGTGTCTGTGTCTCCGTCAGGGGTCACGGGATGGAGAACCTCTCCATCACCTCGGGGAGGAACTGCCTCGGGCAAACGCTGCTTTTAGAGAAGCGATTGTAAAATTAAAGCTAAACACAGTCAAGGGATTATTTCCACCGTTTAAGGTGCTGCTGGGGTTTAGTGAGTGACATGTATCTCAACCTGCTGTCACTTCCTAATGTATGTCTCCGTGTATGTGACAGCTGAGGAGACAGCACACACACCCCTCCATATGTATACCTCCCCCTTACACACTCTCACACACAGAGGTATATGCTCGGCGCAGTGGATGAGTGAGCTTCCATGTGTCATTGACCCCTGATCTATGGTATGGGAGAGGGGATACCACACAGGCGATACCGCATAGGTGATACCGCACGCCAGACACACACTCAGACCTGGACAAATGCGGTGAGAGAGACAGCAGCCTCCCACTAAGATGAGCGACCAGGCCAGAGGGAGCTAAGTCACGTCAGCCAACGTCCTTTGTGAGATCAGTTAGTCATCCTCATTGGTGAGATCAATCAGCTGTCCTTCTTGGTGAGATCAGTCAATCATCCTCCTCGGTGAGATCAGTCAACCATCCTCCTTAGTGAGAGTCGTCAACCGACCTTCTTAGTGAGATCTACACTAAGTGAGAGAGGCTCGTATGATAAGTGCTCCAAATAAAGTTCACACAGCACCTCTTTACTTGTAACGTTGTTCTCATAAACGTGAGCAGTTCTTACACGACTGCCGATTTTTTATCTTTATTT
Source organism: Tenebrosternarchus preto (assembly GCA_025802075.1). Classification (NCBI taxonomy): domain Eukaryota; kingdom Metazoa; phylum Chordata; class Actinopteri; order Gymnotiformes; family Apteronotidae; genus Tenebrosternarchus; species Tenebrosternarchus preto. The sequence continues at coordinate 19,080,825 of JAOYMR010000008.1, read as the reverse complement.
ATTCTGCTGGAACATAAGGAAAGACTGATCTACCAATAATACTAAGCTTGTTTTGTTGCTTGTTAATGTGTTTGTTATTGTTTTCTTCCCTTTTTTTGCATCTGTTAAGCAAACCGATACGTAATACACAAGTGAACCAGAATAACTTCCTTACAATTTCAAAGGCATTTCCCTGAGTGTGTAAACAGAAAGAACAAAGTGTTGTGTGATGTATGTAGACATGTATGTGTGATGAGCAGCTGACGCTTATCACTGAAGAATGGGGAACAATGAAGAATAGAGAATGAAATGGAAGAAAAGGACATGAACAAAAGAGAGAGGGAGAGAGAGAGAGAGAGAAAAGAAGATAGCCTCTCCGCTCCTCCGCTCTGTGACAGTTAGGCTACCAGCTCACGGGGGAGTGGTAGTGTCTAATTAAAGAGGTGCATTAATTTCATTTGCAGTTGCAGGAGATTGTTTGAGTGGAGACAGGAAACGAAGCATTGCACCAAGCTCGTTACTGTCACAGCCCATCAGCTCACACGCACACACACACACACACACACACACACACACACACTCACATTTGCACACAAACACACCCAGATTCTGAAGCAGTGGTTAAGATCATATTATCGGATTGACTGATTGAAACGGCACACGCCCCCTTCAGCAGCACTGCACCTTATTAACAAAAGTCTTTCTGAAGCAGAACCAGTAACAGACTGGCTTTGTGTTCCAGCACAGCAATCTGCACACAGAGCTTTAGTGCACGAGGAGGAACAGAGCTGTACTTTGGGGAAGTGCGATGGTGAAACTGGAGAGAGTGAAAATATTTTCAACAATAATCCAACTGAGTGCACTTTAACATGCTAGCATGCACTCTTCTGTTAGGATACCAGGAGAAAGTCGTACGTGTGTGTGAGAGAGAGAGAGGGAGAGAGAGAGAGAGAGAGAGAGAGAGAGAGGGAGGCAGAGCAACAGAGAGAGCGAGAGAATGAGAGAGAGAGAGATGACACTAGCTCGATCATTCTCTCTCCCCTGGAGAATGTTCTGGCTCATTTTATACGCTTCTCTGTAAGATCTGAATGTCATTGGTTAGTGCCTGTCATGGAGAATCCAGAATATTCTCCAGGATGAGTGATTCATAAGTCAGACCACTGAGACTCAGAATGTAATCACCAGATACAGACACATACAAAAAAAAAGATCCCACAATAGTCTGTAAAAACTCATCTGAGTTGAGTTTGGAGGATTCAATCTGCCTGGATCCCATATGAGAACGGAACAGTATCTGCAGCTGATAGAAGACACTAAACTCCTGGTGGTGTTACCCAGACACCTGGAAGCTCCCAAGCGTACAGGCGTCTAACGAAAATCAACGTTTTTACCGCCGGCCTCCACGCCGGGCTAAGATGACCTTGGTTTGAATTTGGGGATAATGTGATATACTTAATCATTTATTTCTCAAATCTTTCCTGTTTGTTTGACTTTCAGCATAAAATCTGAAGGTGAAGCACGTCTGTGGGTGGAGGCGATAGCTGTTCTTTTACCCCTGAGCTCACCAGCAGAAGTAAAAGAGGGTGGGGAAACTGCCCAGAGCACGGGTGGAGGGCAAGCCGAACCACTGACCATCACCCACCAGTAAACACGTTAAACCCTCACCGTGACGACTGACGGGGATTTAAATGTTTCTAGTGAGAAAAAAAAAACCCTAGTCCTCGGATTTCCTACGAGGGGCACACGAGTGTGTGCAGAGCAGAGGCTGTGATCTGAGTGGAGAGCAGGGTGATGCAGTGGCTCAGTGGCTCCTGATTGGACCACACGCAGTAGGCATAAAACTCGACAGCGAATTAAAACCGACCTAAAGGACGAGGGACCGCCTCTTCAGGCATGTGGCGTGAAACCATTATGGGTAGCCTTCCAGAATCATTATGTTCATGCAGCATAGTGAATACATAACCATTAATGGTGTATTTTTTCTTTCTTTGATGGCCAACATGAGTCCATGAGTCGCCCCTCCTACCAGGCTTCGATTTCCATAATGACTGACATCCAATCATTAAAAGGCCATCTGCACCATCCGTTACTCAGGCTCTAATGGGTCGTAAATGACAGGAGTGGGCAGGGTCAAAATCCTCAGCCTTCGCACGGCCGCTCTGCGGGGTAGAGCCTGCGGGATAGAGCTGCGCCTTGATTTGGAAGCTACACACCCGGCAGGGGACAGAGGGGCGGGACCTTGTGGACAGGGGAGGGGCAGGGGAGGGACCGAGTAGGGGAGGAAATGGCATGGTGTACCTCCCCTCTTCACTGAGTCCAATAATCACTGCATCAATAAACATGAGAGGTGCAAACATGCTTAAAAATTGAATGTGAATTAATAAGTAAAAGCATGAGAATTGGCTCGCAGCCTGGGCGGCTTCTCCGAAGGATTTGCATTGCAGATAAAGTCGTGACATGTCCTCTAATCAAATGGCTCAATCCCATTGGTGGCCTGCAGTTTGTCGGCCGGCCAATGAGCCAGGTGTTCGCGGGGAAGTTTGCAGAAACTGAATTAAGCGAACTGTCCATCACACGGTGAACTGTGGCAGGTCAGCACTTCACCTCCTCCTGCTGTATTATGACATGCTGCACAATGGCTCTTCGACGGACTTCAAGGTCTGTTTGACGTGCTCTTGGGCAGCCGTAGGTACCAGCCAGAGCCCGGAGACACGGCCGACTGGAAGCAGACGTGAGCCAGCGTGAGCCAGACGTGAGCCAGCGTGAGCCAGCGTGAACCAGACGTGAGCCAGACGTGAGCCAGCGTGAGCCAGCGTGAACCAGACGTGAGCCAGACGTGAGCCAGACGTGAGCCAGCGTGAGCCAGACATGAGCCAGCATGAGCCAGACGTGAGCCAGACGTGAGCCAGCGGCTTTGGGTGGCGACCGGTTTGTTCGGTCCACCACCGCTTTTGCTGGAAATCGAGCGCACGCAAGTTTAACAGCGCAACCGTACGCGAGAACGGGCCCGTGGGAAGCAGGCATGTCTGTGCGTCTGCATTAAAGTTTTACGCTATGAGCAAAGCTTAACACCGGCTAGAAGCGAACCACGATGCATGTATGCTGAGCTGCGGCCGGTACATCCAAAGCCCCTTTATACAGGTCATTTCTCTCATCATTTGTATGGCTTGAATCAAGAAAAGCCCTTTTTCGCTTTCATTGAACCAGCGATTAGATCAATTTAAAGTGTGGTGATGCTTGGATGATTTCAAATTGGATCTCCACCCCTCTATAGACCAGGCTGGGCAGAGATATTCCTCAGGGTTAGGGAGGAGAGAAGACAGGCAGAGGTTCGCTCCAAACGTAGCAGACACACCTGGCAGAAGGTGTCAGAGCTGAGCCGGAAACCCTGGCCGAGTCGTCCTCATCTCAGAATCCATGACAAAACTAAGAAAATGTGAACTAAAAATGGATGATTCACAGGTAAAGAACTCCCTTTTGAGGGAGGGTTGTTTGTTTTGGTTTGGTTTGGTTCTGCATAATAAAAAATTCTTATAAAAAGGAAACTGTCATTAAGCTAACATGAGTGATGGTTGTAATATGAGCTAGTTTATGCCCATACTGAGTGACCTGTTTAGGAAATGACAGCTGTGTTGACGTGACAGCCCTTCTGTAGGAAGTCCTCCCACTGTAATTTGAGGTTTGGCAGTGCTGTGACTTCTTGGTCTACTGTGTATGGTCTTGGCTTTCGCATCTACAACCCTCTAGAACAGAAAGTTAGATTTCAAAAAATTAAGACATCTGGGTTTGATGAGATAAAAATGTTTCAGAATGATAGAAAGTATAAAGTGTGTTTGTGCGTGTATGTGTGTGTGTGTGTGAGAGAGAGAGAGTGTATGTACATATATGTTTAGCATGATGCCTATGGAGCTGATTGACATCTCAAAGGCATGAATTCTGAAACCTCCAGAAACCTCTAATGTTCATAAATCTGAACAGATTATGTCTAATCTGAATAGATCCACTTGAAACTCAATCTACAGACGCCTCTAATATGCATAGATTATGTCTAATCTGCAAAGATCCACTTGAGAATCATCCATCTGGAATACAAAATCTAGTCACCCTGTCTGAATCCATTAATCTGGCAATAAAGAACTAAAGACCACACCCTCACCCCTCCCTCTATTCCCCTAAACTCCACCCAGACAACCTGGTACAGGCTTGACTCATGATCACCAGGGAAGATCCTGAGGGTCTGGATGACTAGAAGTCTATGGTTGGCAGGTTTCAGGCAGTCAAAGGCTGCAAAGTTCGTGCATATCAACTACTAAAAAATTAACACTTACACTAAAGATTAAATTAATTTGTTAATTTAATTGAATCCCCTGAAATAGAGGCACTATGAATAAAAAGATCTATAGCTCCCATACGGTTCTAATAAAAATATACCCTCAAAATAAACCAGCCATTGGGCTTCTTAGTCTCACAGCCATTGTTTCATTTCTGATACTGAATGCGCTGCAGAACTGTTCCACTGTCCAGACCTGCACTGCGGCCGCTGACGTACGTTTGCGGGGTGTCACCTAACTCACCCTCCTTTCTGAACATGTAGGGCACATTCGTGGACCCTCACCGACCCGTGCGGGGAGCCGAGAGTGGTTAGAAATGAGAGCTGGCCCCCGAGAAACGCTGATGCCAGCACTATCCTCTTAATACCGCAGGCAGGAGCAGCTCTCGGTAATATCACACATAAATGAAGCACTGGAACGTAAACAGCGAACAGGGGCTCGACTCCACCTCTGAGGATGGAGATGCAGCTGACGGCTCCAGGCGCAAGAGCCGATTAAGGCAGGAGCGGAGGCATTGAGCAGGAACATAATGGCACTTTCACTGCAGTCTGGGGGCCAAAAATCAACCGAGACGGCCAACTGCGTAGGGGTAATCAGAGAGCAATGACACTTTTAGCTTGCAAATCCATGTGGGGTTGCTCAAGATGGAAGGGAGGAGACGTTGTTCTTCTATTGGCTCACAGGCCGTTGTTATACGTCCTGAGCCAGCGCCCCACCCCACACGCCTCATTGGTCCATTACGTCCAATGGTCCGCTGTTGTCGGCGGTCGTGACCTTGTGATAAACGCAGTAAAGCTATGAGCATAATTTATTTAATGCCATATACCTTCATCTAGCAGTCAGTGTGGTAACGGTCTGTCTCGTTGGTCCTGTGTACTTTCTGTTGACCACACAAACACTTTGTGCACATAAAAGTGAGCCAGTCACCTCAAGACAAGGGCAATGAACCCTATTCAATAAAGCCTTAGTCTCCAGTGCTAATGTATTTCCCCTTCGAGATATTTTGTCCTGAGTTAAGCCCAAAGGTTTAATTTCTCCTAACCACCCTAATACACGGCCGTGAATGTTCACCATGGGCACTCTTGCTCTGATTAAGATTTTCTCATTTCCTGTTTCAGGAGGTTATTTATTTATTTATTTATTTATTTTTTGCAAGGAGCAGCACAGCATTAGACGTGAAACAAAGGCAATTCACATTAAATCACTATGCATTAAATCAATCCACATTATACCAATTCACATTAAATTAATCCACATTAAATCATTCCACATTACACCAATTAACATTAAATCATTCAATCAGATTAAATCAGTCCACATTAAATCATTCCATGTGAATTACATCAATTCACATTAAATCAGTCTACAACAGTTTCTGATGCTGTTGGTATGCCATGTAACCACTGGCTTTCAGGTGAGCAGTTGGTGAGCTATGTGTGAGATTTGCACATGAGCCGCATGAGAGATTGATGAGCCATGTGTGCACTGAACATCGTGTCTAATGCAAACAGAGACTCAAAAAAAAAAGAATAAACTCCCACAAACAAAGTAAATACAACGAAGGGGGAAAAAAGAATCGTGAATCCCAAACGCCTCTGCTGTTGGCGGTTTAAGTAGATGTGGTGTATTCTGTGTTTTTGTCCCTTCAGAATGACGAGCCCTGACTCCCAATTCGTGTGAAGAGTCTCGTCCTTTCATTCCCTAATGCTCCGCGGATGCAGCTGGCAAACTCAAAGAGCCCTTTGGAGCCACAGCTAAAGAGAAACAAAAAGGTCAAAGCCTTGATTGAAAATGTGTTTGGAATTAATACTCTTCAAAGAACGAGGGGTGGGGAGTCCGCACGTGCACGTGCACGTGAGGAGGCCGCGGCAGGCGAAGCGTGAATGAAATGTTTACACCACCCGTGCCAGGCAGGACGTGGAAATCAATGACTCGAGGACTGTGAGTCTTCGCGTACTGTAACAAACAGTGGGGTGGGAGGGGCTCTTGTCCCACAGGCACGAGGAGCACTTCATTAGCTACCCGCCTCCTTCATGTCAATCACCTTGTCTAAACCAATCAACTCGAAGTCATGAAGCAGACCATCTTCTCTAGGTAAAAAAGACCCAGGCTGGAGAGTAATGCAGTGAGATTTTTTGATCAGAGAACTAGTATGGGACAGAATGGCAAAGCACTGTCCAATTAGAATATAATCGTGCCTGCAGAAGCTCGCCAGTTACCACGGACGCCGTCTGGTATGTCGGGTGCAGGATGGGGGCTCCCGACCAGCCGTCGATTGGCACCGGTGAGACCCCTCCACCCACACTTTCCCACACCTCCCACCAGGTGGCGCCTGACTGCGCAACGTGTCCAATCATAATGCTGTCTAGTCACCTGGCAATGAGTCATCTCAGCATCTACTGGCACCACATTCTTCACACCAAGCATTGGCAACACACCATGACGCAAGTCACAAAACCGATGCACTCCGATCGTCGTCAGGATAAGCAGGTTCTGCCTTCCAAAAAGCGCAACATGCCTCCCTGCCGTTGCTCCGACGATCCGTGTGGAATGGTGGGGACAGGGAGGATGGAAGTTCCTCGCTGCTAAGGCTGAAAACGACTGATGGGCAAGTGTGAAAGGAGGCGTGACTGGCGGCGGTTACCCAGGTGATGGATCCACCTGTGGGCCGAGGTAAGATTGAGGTATAAATATACCATCGATTCTTTGCAGGATGGGGGAAGATCCATTTTGCCCATCGCTGCGGTGGAAAGGTATCAGGAGCAAGTAATGGTCTATAATCACCCAGAGCTCTTCAAGGGAGTAATCCTTTAACCAGGGCAAGAGGACCACTCCAATCTGCTGGACTCCTTGTCCACTCAGAACTCTCTTTGACATCCTTGTTTTTATCAGTGTTTTTCTGGCATTCATTTTTTGTTCAGTCTCTGCCCCTTTAGCTTGTGTGCTGAGATTCAGGTCCTGGTGCTGGACCCGTTTGGCCCTTCTTGGACCCACTCAGTGTCCCCACACAGTCTCGCTGGTGGAGCAAGCCAGAAAGCCTGAACTGGTTGGCTGAGAAGAACCAGGCAGGTTCTGAATGGGTGCTAACAGGGCGGTACTGAACGGGTGCTAACAAGGTGATACTGAACAGGTGCTAACAGGGTAGTACTGAATGGGTGCTAACAGTATGGTACTGAAGAGGAGTGAGATTCAATTTAAGGCCTGTTTAGAGCAAGTTAAAGTGGAGACACCATTTCTTTGTGGCAGTGTGTGGTTGGAGTCCAAGCTAGTGTGGCTCTTTCTTGCAGCATTACCAGGAAGGGCTATCTCCAGACGGAAGGGCTATCTCCAGACGGAAGGTCCTATCTCCAGACGGAAGGTCCTATCTCCAGACGGAGTCATTCCAAAGCACTGAGCTTGGAAGCAGAGCTTGTAGTGGCGAATCCCATCATACTACAATACACCTGTGGTGATTGGTTCTCCAGAGGGGAACCACGTTCATACATACTATGGGAAAGACTGTAGGAACAGCTTTGGATAACATTTCAGGGAAAAGCAGCAAAAACACCAAAAAACAACAAACAAACAAACAGGCCCATTCAAGCAAATAAACAAACAAACAAACAGGCCCATTCAAACAGAGATGAACAAGGCAAAAAAAAAAAAAAAACACATTACACATGTGACACCAGACAAAATGGAACAAAACCCACATCCATCCCTAAACTACACTCCCAGATCATCACCTACCTGCTGATGGAGCTGGTGGAGCAAAATATTTTGGGGAAGCTACAGATATTTGTAGTTTAAGGTATCAAATAACTTGCAAAAGGCCAATGGCAAACCATGGAAATGTTTCACAATTTATACAGTTTAGCCAGCAGGAAATGTTACAGTTGTGTGGGATTGTGTTAAGTTTACAGAGCAAAAAATGCTTTGTAGCCACCCCCAACACCCCCCCCCCCCCTTCCACACACACTTAACACACTCTTTCCAGGATCTAGTCCTGATATTATCCATATTATTTGATTTGGTCTACATTGGACAGGAGGACACAGAAACAACATCAGATTCAGAGAAACAGCCATCACACTCAGGAGAGATGTGCTCAACTTTTACACAGCATTCTGAAAGCACACAAAGAGCCTCTAGGTGCAGAGCAGTGCAACGTGGACAAAGTGTCAAACTCAGCAAAGGCCATCTAACCCTGAGAGAGAGAGAGTCCACTGCACTGGTCCACACAGGCAAATCGACAGAGAGAAAGAGAGAGAGAGAGAGAGAGAGAGAGAGAGAGAGGGAGAGAACATGGTGTGGTGTGTGAGCCCGTTCATGTGTTCGAAACATGCACACACCATCCAGACTGCGAACGTCTTCAGCACATTGAAAGAACACCATGTTCACACACACACACACACACACACACACACACACACACACACACACACACACACACAAACAGATGACCACCACCTCCTACAGGCATTTGAAATAAGCTTGTGTGCTGCATATCCTGGGAGTAACGTGAACACTAGCATGTTCATCTAAGCTTGAAGCAAATGTTTGAATATCTATAACAAAAGCAAGTCACTTATATTGTATATAATCCACGGAATCAACACACACATACACATATGGATGTGTGCACTTACACACACACACACACACACACACACACACACACACACACATACACACATGGATGTGTGCACTTACACACACACACACACACACACACACACACACACACACACACACACATGGATGTGAGCACACACACACACACACACACACACACACACACATAGATGTGGGCACTGACAAACAC
>JAOYMR010000008.1:19013631-19025023 GCA_025802075.1 Tenebrosternarchus preto | reverse complement strand
ACACACACACACACACACAAACACACACACACACACACACACACACACACACACACACACACACACACACACACACATATATATACATATACACATATACATACCACATACAGATACACACACACACACACACACAGCCCTGTCACAGTGACCACAACATATTCTCAGAGACTTTCTCAACACTATATCCCTCTCACACCATGGACAAAACAAACAGGGTGTTTAAAGCCTCCACCTGTGGAGGAGTACAGCTTTGACTCTGCATTCACCTTGATGTAGCCATAACACACACACACACACACACACAGGCACATAACAAGCGTCATCTCTAAGAAAAATCACGTGCTACTTCTTTGCTTTGATCTTCGAGATTTCTCAAGAAAGACTGTGCCAGGTAAAAAAAAAAAATCCATTTCTAGTGACAGATATGGAAGAAAGCTAGTTGCAAAGCATCTCCCAGCCTTAGGAATGAGGCAACTTCCTGTCCACAAGCCACCCCTCGTACAGCCTCTGCTGTAGTGCTCTTTGAGCCAATGGTTTGATTTCTAACTGGGGACTGGTGTACAGCAACCCCAGTTCCAGCAAACTCTCCCACTCTGGGCTGTTTTGAGCTCAACCCCCAGTTCCCAGACTGGAGGACCAGATCCACAATAATAGCTTGCAGTACCCACCCACGTAAAAGCATGTCTTGTTTAGCAGCTTCAACCACCTTCACCAGATTCATTTAAGAGTGTTTGTTTTGTGTGTTGTTTTGACGTTGATGTATTGGTAGGTGTTTACAGTTTCCATGTGTGTCGTTTCACTGCATGCCATGAAAATTTAATGACAGCATTCAGTTGACAGGGTGATCGTACATGAAATGAAATGAAATTACCATGATTTTTCCACATACATTTTAAACACACACACAAACACACACACAAGACTAGTTTGCAGTAACTGATAGAATCTACTCCATCAGTAGAATTTTAATGTATTTCATTTATTACACATGCAGGTCAGAGAATCATGTGACTCTGTAGGCCTGTAATGGAACAGGAAGAGGAAGTGGTTGGCAAAATGCCACACGCACGAGCAAAAGCCTAACCCACACCGACGTTGCCCTGGCGATGGAATGACCTCCCTTCAGCAATAACTGGAAACCTGCCTCTACCACTCCCCTCCCCTGACCTCGGGTTACCCTGGGAACACAATGACTGCAATGCTTGAAACAAAGTGAGAACAGCGAGAGAGAGAGTGGGAGAGAGAGAGAAAGAGAGAGAGAGGAGTTTGAGAGAGAGAGAAGAGAGAGGAAAGAGAGAGAGAGAGAGAGAGAGAGAGAGAGAGAGAGAGAATGAATACAACATCACTATCACTTTCAATCCTCTGGCCTCAGTCCTAATGGAAGAGGGTTGTCAGGGAAACCAAGGACTCCGAAGTCAAGTCCTGCTCTCAGGTCAGTTTTTAAAAAAAACAAAAAACCTATACTTAACCATGTACCATATACTTTACAGAGCTTCTGGTTTCCTTTAAATGCTGCTGCCACAGCTCCTGTGGGATGTAAGACGCTATTCTCCCTCTCTCTACCACGGGAAGAACAGCGTCGGCCTGCTTGCCCTGACACCTCTGACCCGCCCCTTCCTCCGCCCCCTCACCCTGTAGGCGCTGACGCAGTCCCACCCGCCCACCTCGTCGGACGGGAGGGAGGTGCTTTGTCTGACTCCCCAACCCGCACCCCCCCTCGCCGAGCCACGGTGGTTAGTTACCCACCTCTTCGTCGTGGTCTTGAATCCTGGTTCCACACGGGACACACACTGCATGTCTAATTCTCTGATGCCATTTTTAATGACCTCATTGGGATTTTGTTTTCAGTTGTTTAGTTTCATATAAAACTCCAAGTGGTTTGGCATCGTTTGCCTTCCATGAGTGTGGTGCTGCTTTGCTGAATGGTAATGAAACTCTGAGAGCAGACGCAATCAAGCTCTGCCTATTTATTTGTACAAGCCTTTGAAGAGATTTGAAAAAGATTTTTTTTTTCCATTTTCATTTCACTTGCATTGATCGTTCCTGCTCATCTTCAGGAGCTTTAATCTGGGGCCCAAACGCGTGACTCCAAAATCAGCCAATGAGACGCGAGCGAATGGCGTGTGCTCCAATAACGGGTGCCGCCCGAGCACCTCATTAAAATGAACGGAACAGGCCAACCACTTAGCGGCAGAGGCGGAGTTTTCCCGAGGAACGTTGCCGCCTCCTCTCCCCTCCACCTCTGCTGCTTTGAGGGAACGTCACTCAGGAACGGCAGAAGATGTTCAGACTTTGAATATGTTCCGATATTTTCATGCTGGTTCCTGGGCCTTTGACTTCAGGAACCACGCAACATGCAGAACCTTGCAACTTCCCATCTTCTTCCCTCACATCCGTCCTTTCTGGCAGAGGATATCCTCCTTGGATTCACTGTTTCCCTTCCAAAGGCGCATGAATGTTGGTACAGCACATGGATTGGAATAAGAGTGTGAACATTAATGCATTAATCTGGACTTTGATCTGCAGACTGAACTCAAAGCTGGAGCAAATAATGAACTCCTACACTTTTCCCACTGCTGGTCTCCCCGCGGAGCCCTCCGCTCAGGTTTCAAGGCACCTGCAATCCTGCTCATTAAAGCAGGCGGACACACACGCACACACACACACATACACACACAATATGCCACAGACACAGCACATAACTAATGAATCAGGTCCAAGACATACACAAACCTGCACACACATACGGCGAACCCAGACTAATTACCTTGCATCTCGTGCGCACGCTATCTCTCCGCTCGGACGCAATCAGCGTCGAGCGGCGGCAGGAAGGATCTCACGATGTCAACGCGGCGCCGCCTGCAGGCAGGGCGCCGCCAGTCTCGCTCTCGTAGTTTCGTAAATGCTGATTCACATAGTCACGACTCTGCGCTGTGCCTATAGACGCGACTGGCCGAGCCGTGAATCACAAAGGCTTTTTATAGCCATCAAGTACAGTACCAGCAATCCACACGAACAATCTCAGCAAGAAGTGATACGGCTATTGTTAGAAGTCCTGTGCCACATCCAGGATCTTCAAGGATGGGACATGGAAGGAGGACACACCACATTAACAGGTATGGATGCTAAACAAGGCCAGAAGCTCATGGTAAAGGCCTGGGATTTATAGGACTCTTCCCTCTGCGTGCTACGCCATCATTCAGCCGTTGCCCTGTTCTAGGAGGTGGGGATGGGGGTTGGAGGTGTGGGTGCAGGGGTTAGGTGGAGGCGTTTAATATACACCTCAACGCCACTGTCAGATTTCGACTCTCTCCTACGCTTGGAGACAAGTGATTTCCAGACCCAGCACAAAAAAAATGTGATTCCTCTGTAATGAGAGTATGTAGAAGTTCACAGAAAACACACTTGAGTTAAAAAACAATGCTTATGGCAGTCTGCCCTATAGCACAAAAACAGGAGCATTAAACCAGTGGAATAAGATGTTGGCATGTGAATGCATGTGAGACGAGTGTGAAACAGAGCCAGAGTGGTTTCATAAATCAGCCAGACAGTCTCAGCTCTTCCCAGTCAGATGTCCAACGAGCAGAATTAGAAAATGCTTCCAACAGTACATAAGCAATGTATAGTCATCAGGGTCGATATCGTGAAGTTCTACAAACAATATCAAAATCGCAAACTTAATTCAATGATCTGGAATCTGATTCGGTGGGATCGAATATCATCTAACTAACAAGCTGTTGTACCTTTGCTTGGATCATCTTACCATGAAGGACTAGGCCAAACACTCTTGTTTTCCTGTAAGAATTACAGCACTAAGGATCTGCTGCAACACTGCTCAGAAAATCAAAATCTTCATTTTTTTCAAGGTTCAAATCAAACAACGTTCTTTTACTTGGGCAAAACGGCAGTAAGCATTTCTCAGACAGAAGCTTCCATCACGTCACTCTATGACGAAGGCAGGAGAAGGGCAGAACTCTGGCAGACGTCTGGCAGGTCACTACAGAGGCGGGTTTCTGACCAGCCGTTAAAGTGATGACAGAGAGCATCACACCATCCAGACCTGCTCACTGAACGCCTTCACTCACAGAACATCCCACGAGCAGAGCCACTGTCAAGAGAAGAGAAATAAAAACTCAGGTTGGTAAATGCAAAACTCCTCAAGCCTGAATGATGTGTTTGAAAGAGCAGAACATTTATAGCAGATGTGGTTAAACCGCTGACGTTCATATGGACATTTGGCAGAGGAAGACTACATCATGTTAAAGATGCCCCCACCCAAAAATGCCCCCACCCACATATTCCCACAGACTCTGATAACTGGTGTGTGTCTTTGTTCAGTTCTTAAATGTGCACCACCCATTGGCTTAATATATTATCCACTACTGTCCAAAAAGAACCGATATACTGGGCGTTTTGTGTCATAAATGGACTCTCATAATTAAAATTGCCAAGAGAAATATTTATTCACAGTTTTCATCACAGTTATTGTGAATGAGAAAGGGTTTCTGAACAGTTTGTCTACATGTTTGACACAGCAGTCAGTTCAGATGGTTCCTGAAGTAAGTTGTTTTGGTTTGCAAAAGGCTGATTATTTTTGTAAACATCTGAGGGCAACTGAAATGTATCATTCATCATTAACATTTAGTAATCAAAATGAAAGTTGTAGTGCAAGATATATTCATTTCATAATTTAATATTAACAATGTAAGTGGATGTAAGTCTGCCATCACATGACTGATTTCAGTTCAGATTTCACAGACAGTATTAACCACTAGCTTACCCCCCCCCCCCCCCCCCCGAACAGACGCTAACAGGATCTTTCACCCCCAGAGATGGAGACCACACGAGCTACGCTCCCACGGGATCATGGGTAAATGCTTACCGCTCATCACGTTCAGCCTTTATGAGCATGTCACTCAAGCCTACAAGCTTGGATTCTCTACGACGCCCATCTCCTCCTCGATTTGGGTTCTGCATAATTTAAGCTACCTGGGATGTGCCTTCAACAGCCTGAATAATGGATGACAGCAGGGAAGGCCAAGGCGAAGAGGAAGACAGTGCAGATGATGAAGACGAGCAAGCGTGTCCACCTTTATCCATCTCTTTAATGAGGACGTGGTCCCTGGAGTCAGCGGTTTGGGCCCAACGCCCTTACCGCCCACCACGCACGCACACACACACGCACACACACACACACACACACACACACACACACACACTCGTCTGGGCCCGTGCACACAACTGATCCAGTTCAGGTAGAGGAATGGTGGTCTTTTCCAAAGATCAACGGCACTGAGGCTAGAATACTCAAAGACGCCTGCTTAAATCCTGCTTAGAGACGCCTGCTGAAAGAAGTCCACTAAGAGGAGAAGGACATGTGGTAGGAGCAGAGTGAGGGAGCAGTGTGGAGGAGTGTGTAGGAGGAGTGTGTAGGAGGAGTGTGAGGGAGCAGTGTGTAGGAGGAGTGTGTAGGAGGAGTGTGTAGGAGCAGTGTGTAGGAGGAGTGTGTAGGAGGAGTGTGTAGGAGCAGTGTGTAGGAGGAGTGTGTAGGAGGAGTGTGAGGGAGCAGTGTGTAGGAGGAGTGTGAGGGAGCAGTGTGTAGGAGGAGTGTGTAGGAGGAGTGTGGAGTAGGAGGAGTGTGAGGGAGCAGTGTGTAGGAGGAGTGTGTAGGAGGAGTGTGAGGGAGCAGTGTGTAGGAGGAGTGTGAGGGAGTAGTACCAGTATTTGGTGTGGGAGCAGGTCCTCTTCCTGCAGGAAGAAAGAGACACTTGGTGCAAATGTGTCAAAAAGACCTTAAAACGTTAGAGTTCCAGCATGATCTCACAACTCTCTCTTTCCTCTTTTATTGAAACACACAGTGGTTGAATATTCATACTGGGATTCAGGAATTCATACTGGGGTTCAATGCAAAAGGATGTGGATCTTGAAGAGGACACTTGCTGCATTTTTATGACAGGTTACTTATAGACCTAAAATTTCATATAAACTCTGAAAAAATGCTTCAGTGCATCCAAGCAGTGGCCCACAAGGATGATCTAGTCCTAGACTGCCTCAGACATATGGAGGACATGGTCACCATGGAAGCAGAGGAGGGACCATGGGAGGATAATCCCCTTCATGGAACATACCATCAACTGATAGTAGAGATGGTTGACATCAGACAGCCCTACCAATAACTGGAAAAGGCAGGACTGAAGGACAGCATAGAGTCACTAATCATGACAACACCAGATCAAACACTAAGTACTGAGTCGATCGAAGCAAGAGTGTAACACATCAGGCAAGACCCAAGATACAGAATGTGCAAAGGAGCCTCTTCGACATTCCAGCATGTTATAGCAAGATGCAAAATGCTCTCAGGAAAAACACACACACACAAGTGCCAAGAATCATATACAGGAACATTTGCAAGACGTACGAGCTGGACACCGTCCAAGTCCAAATGGGAGGAACCGCAAACAGTGGTGTAGAGCAACAAGGCTGAAGTCCTGTGGGACCTTCAGATCCAGACAGATCAACAAATAGTGGTGAACCAACCAGACACAGTGACAGTGGACAAGATGCAGGAAACAACAGTAGTAACAGATGTGACAGTCCCAAGTCCCAAGAGTTTTCTTTCTAAAAGGAAGGCATATTTATTTATTTATTTTCGTTGCCACCTCCTGTGCTATTAATGGGTTGTGGCAGAGTATGGGTGGAGCTAGTGTTGCTGTGTATGGGCGGGGCTAGTGTTGCTGTGTATGGGTGGAGCTAGTGTTGCTGTGTATGGGCGGGGCTAGTGTTGCTGTGTATGGGTGGGGCTAGTGTTGCTGTGTATGGGCTAGCTAAAAGTAAGCCCGCGGTTTGGCCAAACACTTGTGATGGTCCATAATGAAGGTGCTGTAATGCTATCATCAGCACCATGGACAGCTCCCGTGTTTGGCTGATAATGACACAAACACTGAGGGGCTTCGAGTCGTCTGTGACAACATACAGATGTAGAGGTAGAAATACAGTGAAAGAGAATGATGTGTGAAGTACTTAACCTATGGACTACAAGGGGCTTAAGGTATATACAGTTCTGTGGAAAAGTCTTAGGCAACCATTTGGTTTATTGTTTTATTGATTAACAATGGTATAATGACCATATATAATTACTTCTCTGTCTCTCAGTAGAATACAACCAGAAAATGAAGGACATTTCTATTAAAGAATTAAAAAAACAAAAGAAAAACCAGAAAACAACAACTTCTGACCTTCACTGACACTTGAGCAGTAGTAGGAACCAGGCTCTCTTCAAGTCTCTTAAAGCCTGTTATAATATACCAAAAGATGCTTCAGAAGACCTCAGGACAGTCTCTGCTAAAGACTTTTAGATTTGCCACAACTGGGGAGGAGTACAGTTTTGATTTTGTATGTACATGTCTGTCTGTTTAATAAGGCTTAATAAGAGGCACATATAACACATATAAACACATAAACTCCCCTCTCGCCCTTCCTGGTGGTCTTTCTCCTTCAAGCTCAGGTCCTGTACCAGAGGTCCTGCACAGTATCTTTGCTGTTCTCAGGACTGGTGCTCACAGCCCCTAGTGCTCCTGTTACCACGGGAACCACTGTTGCCTTTACCTTTCACATCTTTTCCAGCTTTTTTTCTCAAGCTTCTCGTGACATTTTGCCTGATGTTGTTAATCCCATGTGCTGGTGCCTTAATCACTACAGGCCTTGTCTGCATATATATATATATATATATATATATATATATATACACCATTGTGAAAACAACAAACCGAATACTTTTGCACAGTACTGTATATCTGATGATATTTCAGATGAGTAACTGCAGTATACTGTAGTAGGACTATAGAGATATTTAAAAACGTACACAAGGTTTCCAAAGAAACAGGACGTTTTAGACAGAGGTCCTTCATCAGCTGTGCAAGCAAAGTGCTTCAAAGTGCCCAGGGACCAGTGGGACTCTGATCATGGTGGCTGTCTGCTGTGTATTCTGACCCTGGACATTTTAGTAAAGGTTAAGACACAATTTCCACGCTCTGTGTCCTCACAGAGCCCCAGCATTTTACAGAAACACACCACCAACGTTGCTGGGAATAACGTTTTTTATTGGTTGCTTACAAGATTTTTTCAAAACCTGTTTGCTGAAACTTACAAAGCAGTAGTATATCATCTCATTTCATTTCCTTTTTTATCTTTAACCATAAAACTTTATGGGTTCTGTGACACAAAGATCACAGATAAATTCACAGACATAAAAACAATACAAATGCCTACAAGTGTGTGGGAAGGCCACTCGGAAAAATGTTGCCCAACCCCTCCCCCCCCCCGCCTTTGTTAGTCCAATCGCTCCTGACTGTACTACTGTGCTGCTCTCTAATCAGGACAGAGTACTGCATGTCCTCCACCACAGAACAAAACACAGATGGCAGACAGAAGGATGGAAGTATTCCCCAGGAACCATGAAGGAGGAGAAAAACTCCTTTCCTCCCTTTTCAGGAGTCATGGATCTCTGGATGCGCCATCCTCACGCAGACCCTTATCCAACACCACTCTCTGTAATTGGATTACTAATCCTGGCGGTATTAGCTCTGCTTCATTATGGTGGTGAGACGTAGTAAAGCTTCTGGAGCAGAACGTGTCGGGAGATTTGGTGAAAGGGTGTGCTTCAAAGGCCACGCGTTTATTGTTCGATGGAGCTTTTTGGCGATCTGGTAGGTCTTCAGAGGCCTATTCTTTAAGCTTCGGCAACCGTGATTAGTTATTCTTAGTGAGATTATGAGAAGCACATGGCCCTTTGGAGAATTGAATGACTGAAGGTTACTGCACGGTATGATATCACGTCTGTCACCTACCGCTGCTGCCAGCCTTTGTGGTGGCCCAGTGACATCCATCAGCCAGCAGTGAGAGTAGGGTGAGAGTGAGCTGGGGTAAGACTAGGAGCTGAGAGAGACATACAGAGAGACAGACAGAGAGAGAGAGAGAGAGTCAGAGGGATGAGAGAGAAACAGGCTGGAGAGAGCAGAATATCCACCCACTCTGAAACTCCCAGCAGAGAACACTATATATCATCATACAGCCCTCTCGTGCATACACACACACACACACACACACACTCACACACACTCACGTACGCAGACACACTTATGTGCATACACAGACAATCGTGCATGCGTGCATGTGGACACACGCATGCATATGCATGCACAGATATAAACACACACACGTGCACACACACACGTGCACACACACACATGCACAGGTGTGTGTTGTGCACATGCACGTGCAGACGTACACACTCACATCTTCATAAAGGAGGGAAGGAACAGAAAAGCAAAGATGGATGTGATGAGTGCAGAGAAGCGGTTTTACAGTGGAAGCACACAATCACTAAAACACAACATTCCCCCTCCTCACCTCACATAGGCTGTTTATTCAACTGTCATCTCCGTTGATGAATTAATGAATTGGAATTTTATTTCACACATCGGTGTTACAACAGCTTTAAACGAAGTCAAATCCAGCAATCACAAGAAGATATAAACAAAATAAAATAAAGAAATCTCCACAACAATTTAATTGTGAGTGATAAACAAACAAAGGCTAAAAGATACTCAAATATCTTCCAATCTAAACCAAAGCAAAGGCAGACAAAGCAAAGGCCATTCGAGCTCCGCTGGGATTTACCTCAGAGGGGCTGGGTGGGGGAGGGACGCACTGAGAGACTCTGCTTAAACACAATTATTCTAGCAGAGTCCCTGAAGCCTGATGACCCACACAATCAATTTCTTTTTGTTTCTTTTCAAAAGTGGAAAACATGAAAATAACACCCACATCAATAAAATAAATAAATAAATTAAAAACAACAGCAACAATAATAATAAAAAATAATTTAAGGTGTGTACTTCAGAGAAGTATTACATTTCAACACATCTATCAAATAACTGCATTTCAAGTTTACAACATTCACTATTTCCTTTTTAGTGAGTTTCTCTAAAGCAGAAACTGCACTAGATTGATGCTTCAGAATATTACTGCCTTCCACCAGAACCCCCAAAACAGAACAGTGGTTTAGTACAGATCTGCTGCAAAACTAGTCATGAAGCTACCAAGAAGAGCCCATAGAACACTCCCAGAAGAGCCCATAGAACACTCCTAGAAGAGCCCATAGAACATTCCTAGAAGAGCCCATAGAACACTCCCAGAAGAGTCTATAGAACCTCAAAGGAAATTCATATTAACTCTTATGAAGCATTAACATTAACATTAAAGTTTATTTATGAAGAAATATGTATGATAATAGATCATATTTAATCTCACAGTCTCAAAGGCTTTGGTCTCAGAAGGTTCCTTCTGTCTGCAAACATCCTATGGTCTAGTTCTGCTCTCTTAGAACTGTGCTCTCATAAACCAACACTACTGTTCTTTACAGCTGTGCTATATCTTTATAGAAATGATACCAAAGTGGATTTTATTCCATTATTATTTCTGTCTATATCGATTTGATGCCCTTTACTTTAATCAGTCGGCAGGCAATAAATCTAAAGAGCACATTCATAACGTGGACCATACAACGCAATAAATATCCACAGATACAAAAACATGGCACAGAACATTTAGAAAAAAAGTTAGTACCGGCTTTTACAGTGATGTACTGAAAAAATACTTTCACATGGAATCATTTTCAATATATTCTGTCTTTTAATGGAGATTCTCTTGTTTTTTGTGTGGAGGACAAGTATCACCTGTATTCAGGATCTGAGCCTCTTTTGTGATGAGAAAGATAAAAAGAAAAAGTTAATAGGAGAGGCAACGTGTAAATCTGTCACTTTTTGAGAGTGTGTATTTGAGTGTGAGTGTGTGTGTTTGTATGTATATATAGTGTGTGTGTGTGTGTGTGTGTGTGTGTGTGTGTGTGTGTGTGTGTGTGTGTGTGTGTGTGTGATGCATGTTTGTGTGGAGTGACATTTCTGGATGTCTCCTGGCGTTGTCTAGGTGATGTCACCACAGGGGTAGTTTCAAGGTGATCGTGCTACTGTCAGAAGACCTGATCCAGTAACGAGCTCCCAATCACAGTCAGCAGGAGCACAAAGGGAAAAAAACCAGCACCCATGTTTTAATAATGACTGTTTCTTAGAAAGGCTCACCTCTGACATAAGTGTGAAACCAGCCTGCGCAAAGGAGAGATTCATTCATAGATGAAACACTCAGTGTTTGAGCTAGACAGAAAGCAAGTGTGCACTTATTAATGTAAAACCGCAGAGCAGACATCTTCATCACTCTGTTTAGACTGGAAACTCTCTCTCTCTCTCTCTCTCTCTCTTTTAAACACACACACACACACACACACACACACACACACACACACACACACACACACACACACACACACACACAC
>JAOYMR010000008.1:18997419-19013223 GCA_025802075.1 Tenebrosternarchus preto | reverse complement strand
ACAAACACACACACACACACACACACACACACACACACACACACACACACACACACACACACACACACACACACACTGCGAGCAGGCTCACATGAGCAGTACCTGGAGGATCCTTTGCCCTGCACATTTGCCCACTGACAGGGTCTGTGCAGTAGGGATCACAGCAGATATGTCCCCCCAGGGAAGATGCCCCATCATGGACCCTCCCAACTCCCCAACACACACACACACACACACACACACACACACACACACATACACACACACACACACTAACAACCCCTCCAAGGCCCATACTGCACTCAGCAGGTCAGCGTGGGGTTAATTCTTCCTCCAGGGTGGCGGTGTGCCATTCGGCTCTGAACATGATATTCCAGTGATATTACTGTGATGTTCTCAGCTGTAGGGACGATACCTGGAACACTGGTGCTGGGGGTTCTGGGAGTTTTGGTGGCTTGGTCACTTGGGAATATCAAGCCGACATCACTGATGGGAGAAAAAAAAAAACGTTCTTATGGTTTGCCAGCAGGAGCAGAATGTAAAACTGACTTTCACTTTTCTCAAGGCAGCTACATATATGTCCAGCACTAAAGTTGTTTTCAAGAAATATTACTTATTACTTTTAATTAAAAGTGAAATGGGTCACAATGATCCTTTGTGCCAGCAACACAAAATATAACTAATGATCTGCTTTCAGAAACATCCCCTCACATAAAGTGCTAAAGTACTAACAGAGAGCAAGTACATTACACTGAAAATATTAGTGGGGTGTGTAATATTAGTGAGGCGTGTAATATTACGGGGGAGAGAGTATGCAGTATGTCTTGATTCAACAAAATCAACAGGAATCGGTTCCTCTCTGAAACATCACGGCGTAGCCGCAGGACACTGTAACTATGAAGCAGTGACTGGCATACAAACTTCACCGCACTGTCAGCCAGAGTGGAGAACTTCATCTGAAGATTTGAACCACAGCTTGTCTGGAAGTACAGTGATAGGGGTTCTTCAGATCACTGCAGGAGATTCCCCAGGCAGGTGTAGCGGTTGGTCAGGCAGATGTAGCGGTTGATCAGGCAGGTGTAGCGAGTCGGCTAAGGGGTATCGTCATGCAACTATAAGGGGTTACTTATCTCCACCAGCCTCAGGCAGTGTAATTAACAACGATGTCTCCTCCACGACAGAAGTCATCAGCGGCCAAACGGCACTAAAATGACTTACTCTTGTCCAGGGTCTTTATTTCTGTGAGTGTACGTGATTGTGTGTGTGTGTGTGTGTGTGTTTGGTGTGCTTCAATTGCTCAAGAAAATTTCCATTTCAAACAGTCCCCCCCGTTGGTTGGACTACCTGGCACAAACACACATGGAATGTCAATCGGGAAGTGTGGCAGGACTCGAGAGTCTTTTCCTAATAAACACAGTCTCCAGCCACAAGTGAATCCAACTTCCAAGAAATAATCAAAACAGGTTTCATGTGCCAGTAAGGCCAGCATTTCCAATAATCCCTTAACATAGTTTACTCTGGAAAAAGCTCCCAGGTCAGTATGTTAGATGAAGTGCTCGTCCCGTACGACCCCTTCCTGGTCCTCTAATGTGGTTTACAGGGTCGGGAGAAGCACCAGCAGTGGCAGTGGCAGGACCCGGGTCAGTTAGTCGTCCTAGCTGGTGCCAGGGCGTGTACTCCCTGCTCAGCCACCTGCCGTCCGTGAGGCTCTGCCACTCTACGGAGGAGGACTGCTTCTTACCTCACTGTGCATCCACAATGAACTCCATGAAGGGTTTGGTAGGGGGTGAGGGTGGGGGCTGTGTGAATGGAGACCATAGCCTGTGTGAATGGAGACTAATGCTTACATGCTGTTAGCTCCGCCCACATGCTGTTAGCTCCGCCTACATGCTGTAAGCTTTGCTCTGACCTACTCCTGACTTTTGAGAGAGGTTTTGAGACAGAACAGTGTGTTAATGGACTGGGAGGTGAATAACCCTGACTTGAATTCAAGTGAAAGGATAAAATGATTCAAATAACAGCCTTTGAGAAGTGCTCACTGTTCCTTCCTGTGAATGCACCAGTAAAGCACCTTCCTTATCTGCGTTTATTTATTTGTTTGCTGATTTGTTTAGGCTGCATATACACAACCACAAGCACCCATTTGCATAACCTGCAAACCTAAAGTGCTCACACAGTTAGACTAGAGTGGTTTCAAATGTTTGAATGTGATCATCTCAGGCAGCCAATAGCAGTGCTTCTAGCCACCGATGGACCAGCCAATAGCAGTGCTTCTAGCCACCGATGGACCAGCCAATAGCTGTGCTTCTAGCCACCGATGGACCAGCCAATAGCTGTGCTTCTAGCCACCGATGGACCAGCCAATAGCTGTGCTTCTAGCCACCGATGGACCAGTGCTTTATTTTCCACCACAACTCAGCAGATTAATAGGGATGCGTTTCAGTTCCAATCACTGCAGTGTTGCCTTTACCATGAGAATGACACTCAAAGTAATGTTTTCATTGTGGGACGGAGGCAGTCCTTGCAGCAACAGTCATTTTGGGGAGGGAGGCGAGATTCATCTTCGACTGTAAAAAAGGGGGTGATGTCCCAATGCTGGGAACGTGTGCTAATGTGTGTGCTAACATGGGCTAATATGTGCTAACATCACCACGGCCCAAAGCAGGAAGGGTTCCAGAACTCAGTTGAAAAGGATTTCATAAGTGCAGCTAAAGTCAGTGGTTTTATTCAAGGACCAACACCTTGACTAGTTCATCTGAACATTGTGTGTCCTTACTGACAGCAAGACACGCCGAAATGGAGAACATGGTCAAACAGTGAACAGTAGCCTTGCCAGCTGAGCAGTAGGCTGTTGTTAGATAGAAACCAGGAGCCAAAAGCGGTCTAAGGTTTTCAACCTTTCTGAGTAAAAACATTAGACATTAAGAAAGGTGCGTTTGGGGGGAGGACTGGTGAAAAGGTCAGTAGGGCTTTTCTCAAGCTCCCGCTAATAATGACCTCTGACCCCTTGCGTTTGTATGGCTGTGTGCAGGTGCTGTTTGTTTGTTTTTTTCTAAATTGTCAAGAAAGGATAGATCTCAACTGAATGAATAAACCACATCCAGGAGCCAATCACATGCAGGAATCAATCACATCCAGGAGCCAGTCACATCCAGGAGCCAATCATTGTCCATTTGGTTCCTCCAAGGGCCCAGCACGGGACTTGAATCACACAGCGTGCAAGTATGCTTTCATTAAATTTGCCTCTCATCTCCTGCTGTGTAGCAGAATCTGGAGTATCAGGAGTATCTGGAGTATCTGGAGTATCAAGACCCTGGAGCTGTGAAGTGTTTTAGCACTTCAGAGACAGTGAGCAGGGAACAGAACGCACACCAGCCCTGTCCTCACTGCCACACCTGCCTGTACAAGAGAAAAAGGAAGAGAGAAAACAAACAGAACAAAGCAATGATGGATGCAGGTGCATTTTTATATAGATATGGACAGTGTGATCCATGTCACTTTACATGATAGAAGCGTGATCTTGTAGGTTAGAGTGGAGAACTAATCTCACTCACCTTGGCAGTTTTGCTACATGGGGGAGATGATTAAAGGCACTCCACACCTGTGCTATGTGTTTAAAGCCCAGTGCGCTCACACCTAGGGCAGCACATCGGAAATGTGCACCACGCAGACATTTGAGTATCTGTGTGTGTGTGTGTGTGTGTGTGTGTGTGTGTGTGTGTGTGTGTGTGTGTGTGTGTGGGTTTCCTTTTATCTGACCCTCCCCTAGGAGCACTTCTGGGACTTTTACTGGCAAGCTGACATGTCTGTTTTAAAGTGGAGGGAAAATTAATTTCCTCTCTCTCCCTCACACCCACATACATACAACATCACATAAACTGCACACACCATCAGAAACACACGAGTGATCCTTCCATAGTGACACGTGTTCTGACCCAACCTGAATAGATCCACCATACCACAAAACCAAACTCTGATGGGATTTCACACTCGCACACACACACACACACACACACACACACACACACACACACCGGTGAGCCCATCTTCAACATATCCCTATTAGCCAGTGTTTCCATGGCTACCCTGCAATAAGGCCAGCCTAATGCAACACACACTATGGATGTGTTTCTACATACATACAGGCACTATTTCTTTAACTGGCAGTCAAACCCTTTTTTCCACTTAGAGAAGCATGGTATGTTTTATTACTAACGCCACATTCAGTACTCTTGAGTTTTCAGCCCCTCCCATTTCTAGGCCCTGAATCTGACTTTGTTTTTGTTTGCTCTCTCCTTGGAGGAGCCAGGATGGCTCAGTTGTACCGTCCGCTGGCTTTCTCTTGTTGATGGTTAAAGCTCTAAACGACAACCTCCTCGCCTACCACATTATCAATATGCAGGGTTTCTCCAAGTTCCTATAATTAACAAGATTAAATCCTGGGGAAGATCTTCTCCTAAAGACATTCAGTTATGGAGCAGCTTTTAATTCTGTACTCAGACACAATCTCAGTTTTTAAATACACCCTCTTGCCCTCCTACTTAGTTCTGATACTACAGATAAACCCGCATGAGCTGCATGCTGATCACAGGCACAAGTACCAGTGCTCCAGACTAACTTTTACACTGGTTGCACTGGTGCTACCAACATTCTCAGCTGGATGCACCAGCACATGATCTGCTCACTCCTTTTTTGGTACATGTAACCTTTTAATACACTCAGGTTGATAATGCTAAAATCTTGATCTTTACTGGCTAAAAGGGACATTAGCAAGATAAACAACAGTTTACTGTGCAGATCACCAGAGGAAGCCTGATTTAATTATAACATCTTGTAATTATCATTGACAAAAGCACCTGGGTCACTGTCTATAGTACTAACTGGCAAACTAACCCATTACACGCAGCTTCATTTATAACTAGAAAACTCTAACGAGCCTTTTCACTAACAATGCCAGTGATGTTGATTTTGCTCATTTCATTGTGCTGATTTCACATTGCTACCTTCTACCTTCTACCTTCTAGCTCCTGTGAAGAACATCCTATACCAGCCTTGTATGGAAGCATCATAGACCCTGGGTCTGTGAAATATTCTCTGGGTCTGTGAAATATTCCCTGGAGTCTGTGAAATATTCCCTGGGTCTGTGAAATATTCCCTGGGGTGTGTGAAATATTCCCTGGGTCTGTGAAATATTCCCTGGGTCTGTGAAATATTCCCTGGGTGTGTGAAATATTCCCTGGGGTGTGTGAAATATTCCACTCACCATTCAGCTCTGCAGTTTTCACTTTTTGAAGTAATGGCCCACTTCCCGGCTGAAACGAAGGTTTTGACTGGCTCTGCTACCTGTTAGTTGGTGATTCTACATCAGAGTTCCAATCGGTTAAGGAGAATGAGGATTTTTCTGATCTTTTCCAAATAAAACCACTTGCAGGTTAATCTAAAAGTAGCTGCCCGTCATACCAGTAAAAAAAAAAAACTGGGTCAAATGGCCGCCCACCCCACTGGTTCCAGCAGCTTGGTCCAGCCTGGTCAGTGCACGTTCATTATAGCTGTGTCTGAGTCGGGACCCTCTCGCTTCCTGTCCCCCTCCTTCAGCCTCCTTCACTTCATCTTTGGAGCACAGTGACTGGACTGCTAACTGGACGGTTTGGCAAATGTCATCGCTGGTGATGGAAAAAAAAAATTAGACTTCTACTCTCAACCGCAGCAGCTGAAGCAGGACCTGCCGGAGGGGTCGTGCGTGGGTAACCACGTGGGTCATTCAAGGTCGTGTCTTGAGTCCCTTATCCTTGATGAAATAGCTATAACACCCCAACTCTTGTGGGGTTTTTTGCATGATGTTTTTGGCATGACGCAAAAATCTTCTTGGGGCAGGCAACGTGGTCCGCTAACGAGCTTTTGTTGCTAAGCAACACAACGTAAATATTACTCTATTCGATGGATGATGGCAGTGATACAGACCCCAGTCATGTTCAGGTGGTCATAGGTGGACGTACGTCGAGTATTTAACAACGGCTTCCATCACAACTCAGCCAATCAGATATGGCAACTGGAACTGTGCATTTTTTAAAGCTTAATGATCGTGTTGCACTGAAATTTTAAGTGCATTCTGAAAAAAAATTGTTGCAGTCAAGAAACCCCCTCTACTGCAGTCATGAAACCTCCTCTACCACATACACACTATCCATGTGTTTTCATCTTCACAGATCTAACAGCATCTTTCAGTTTTATTTGCATACTGCAGAGATGTACACTGGATGCGACCTGCTCATCGGTGACAAACATCTAAGATAATGTCAGAAAAAGTGACACCAATAGATAAAGTGGTGGAGCTACATTCGTCGAGCCTCTCCATCTACTCCAGTGGATACAGAAGCAGCTCATCCATCCTGCACCACAACAGAATATCTCCAACTCCCACATCTACACTAAAGCGGCTGCTCAGACTAAACATAATCTAATAAAGCATGAACTGTTTATTATCTGGGCCATCCAAGGAGGACGAGTTCCCTCTGGAGTCTTGGTCCTCCCAAGGTTTCTTCTAATTTCACCCAGGAAGTTCTTCCTTGCCACAGCCATCACTGGCTTTCTCATTAGGGAACTGGACCCATACACTGGTGAAGTTGCTATGTGACAAATCCTATTATATATCAACTAAGAACCAGTTGTGATGACCGGGGCCAGGATTGGGTTTGGATTTGAGATCCAGATTTAAATTCCACAAGCTTAGAACAGTCTCTGGGACCCCAGGTCCCTGTGTAGCTCTGATCCAGTCATGTAAATGATCTCTAACACCCCCAACATTCTCTCACTGGGTTTTGCTCCTTCCAAAGCATCCCTTTAACAACGTTTAATACCTACAGTCTACTTTCTCTCTTGTTACCCCTAAAGCTGTGTTGTTCTCTCTTTAACAAGTGCAGGCAAACACACCTTTTAACTTTTAACTCTATTAAAGCATGTCCTCTTTTGACAGTAAGTACTATAACACATGACACTTAAATGGTGGAGAGAGAAAGAGAAACAGTGAAGAGAGAAAGAGGAAAAACAGATAGAGAGACAGAGAGAGCGAGAGAGAGAGAGAGAGAGAAACAGATACAGAGAGAGACAGAGAGAGAGAGACAGATAGAGAGAGAGAAGCAGATAGAGAGAGAGACAGAAAGAGAGAACGAGCCAAAGAAGAGCTGTATGAATGGTTGCTGAAGGCAGACGAGCCTCTCACTCACAGCTCAGCGTGTCTGGGGCCCAGAGAGCTGCTTTGTACTAAGCCTGCCCCTGCCCACAGAGAGCACGAACTGCTATAATGGCCCCAGAAATACCCCCTGTGCTCTGAAATAAAGACTGCCAGAGGCAGAAGATACCCTGACACCACGATTTCTCCTCATAACACACAGGAACATCAAGTGCATCTCTACAAAAACAGGGAAAGTGAGCCTGCACCTATTTATGTGTGCAAATGTGAGCTTACATTTGAATAAACAAGAATCTATATATTGATATGATGTTTATAGCAGAATGGAAAAAAAAAGTTATGGCACATGAGGCTTGGGAGTTCTACAGACATGAACCTGGAACGAGGAGACAGCTGCAGGAAGAAGGCGGAGCCAGCTGAGAGGAAGGGTGGGGTTGCAGGAGGAGCCATCTCCAGATGATGGTGTTGAGTTTCATTTAATCTTTTAAGCTCTGTCATACAACCTCATCAGCATTATTGTTTCTCATGTATTATGGAAGTATACAGTGCACACACACACACACACACACCCACACAAACACACACAAACACATACAGATGTTTTTACACAGTGCTAACAAAAAAAAAACCCTTTATTTGCCATAAATGACCCTCTCCATTGTCAGTGACATTTTCCAGGTACTGCAAATAACCAAAGAACCAAACTAAGGTCTATCAGAAGTAAGGTGTTGTTCAACAAAGAACATCCAGGCTAGAGTAGATGCTTCAACAAAGAACATCCAGGCTAGAGTAGATGCTTCAACAAAGAACATCCAGGCTAGAGTAGATGCTTCAGCCATTAAAGGCTCCATATGAAACTGTAATGTAGCGAGTGTTTCGTTAAACTCTGGAAGGGGGGGGCCCCCTGTGTGGTTTGATATCTTTGTAACCCATTCCTTAGATTATGATTCAAGTCTACTCTTCTCTGGCTCTTCATCCTGGATGAAACGATAATTTAGAAAAGGCCATCTGAGAATGAGATGGCTTTTACACCACCAATGATGCTCTGTGCACATCTACAATAAAAGTAATTAAAATAAAACACATAAACCAAAGCCCATATGAGCAGTAAACTACAGTTAATTGCTGCATTTGCACAGAAGACTCTTTTGCTGTTGTTTTCAACGGCTCTTTCAGGGATCTCGCAGTTTCTGGTCTAAAGAAAGCGGTTTTTGTTAGAAAGGAACAATGTATTGAAGCTGGTGAGGAAAAGTGGCCAAGACAATGAAGTAAAGACAGTAAGAATCTGTTCTACAGAGTCTTTGCAAAGAGCCCAACGGGGGTCTGGTTATGGTTCAGAGGACAAGCTGTTCAGGACCTGATTTGCATCAAAGGTATTTGAGAGGTCAAGATGCATGTATTAAAATACAAATCTGTTTTAAGCTTAGTGCTGGAACAATAATATAAATCATCTAAAATAATAATAACATAAAATGTACTAATAGTATAATAATGATATAAAAATAAAACATCTGATTCTGTTCAGAACAAAGCAAACCACAACAAGGAAATGTTCATCTCACAACTCCCAGAGGAATGAGAGCTTTTTCAGTACATGCAAGGATACTGGCCGTGATTTGTAAACACGCAGTTGTTTGAAGCAGTTTTTCCCCTCACATCACTTCAGTTGTTCATCCAATCAGCTGTTACAGATAGGACAGGGTGCCCCCCCCCCACCCCCCCATCCCCGAGGACTGCGCTAAATGACTAAGCTCCTTCCAAACAGCTTCGCAGCATTTGAACATGGTCCGGCATTACAGCAGCAGGGGGATGGGGTGAGGTGGGTGGGGGTTGAATGGGGCAGAGAAGCAGAGCTGAAACCTGAAAGAACAATCAGAACAGTGCTGATTATTCAGTGGTTCAAGAAGTGGGAATTACAGTGGTCAAAGAACAAGTTATTACAGGTTGTCATATTGGCAGGGGGGATAAAATAGATTTTGCATTTCAGAGTTGTGTATTTGGTTAATATAATTATGTACAGAGTCATAGTGCATTTAACCCACATGGATACATGATAACATAAGTATCTCAAACAAAACAGGACCCACATCACTCTTAAAAAAACAAAACAATATGGGAGAATGTTTTCTTTGGCAGCAGTCCTGAGGTCTGCAGTCATGCTCTTTATATACACCCAAAGATGGCTGTGGGGACTTCACTGAATCATATGATAAGGTGCAGGGAAGAGTTTCACTATGGGATGTAAGGTCAGACTAATCCATCTACAGCCTTCAAGTGCATCTCAGGGAGAGAGAGAGAGGGGCACAATCTCACTAGAGCCCCCAAACACCTACAGCATCCCAAGAAAATGGCATTTAAGACATTTTTTTTTTTTTTCCCTCAAGGCATCGAGTGTTTCTTAGCTCCAGAAGGTGAAGCGGTCCCAGGGTAAACTCCTCCAAGTCTCTTCTAGTTTTTAATGCTCTTTTTCTATCCCAAGTGCTCCCAGGTGGCTGTGGTTATGGAGAGAGGCGGGGTTTTGCTTCGTCCGATCTGGAAGTGGACAGATGTGGGTCTTAATTGTTTTTCATGGAGCCTGGAGCTGTTGTAAATGCTGTACGATTATCTTCTGCTGGGTTTAAATAAGTCGCTGCAGGACTTGTGGCAGGCAGGACAGCCAGACATGATCTAAAGTCTACCTGCACTTTCTATTACAGAAAAAAAACAAGACGCTTATAAAACACGTTACTTTTTACTGTTAATGTAGATTTGCATTAATGTTTAATTGTAGTAGTGTTTGTTGATGTCATGTACTGTTTTACATGCAAATAAACACTTAGTGCTCTAATTTTGTGGCTCGCTGGGGCATTAAAGGTGCCTAACGCTACATTTGAATAATTTTGTAGGGCACACACACGTATTTATTGGCATTTGTGAATTTGATGGACAGATGCCGGTGCAGCGAGGCAAAGTGGGTGGGGCAGCATGGAGAGGTGGGCGGAGCAGCGTGATGAAGTGGGCAGAGCAGTGTGTTGAGGTGGGCAGAGCAGAGTGGTGAGGTGGGCAGAGCAGCATGACGAGGTGGGCGGAGCAGAGTGGTGAGGTGGGCGGAGCAGCATGGCAGTCACGTTTCAAACCCTCCAGTGCAGTTTTGAACCTGTTCCAGTTTGGAACCGTCCTTAGACCTGAACAGACACACAAAGACCTGATGGATGAACATAAACACCAGACCAGTACAAAAATCCTAATTAATAACTAAGGACACCTGACTGCTAATGAAAAAAACATACATTACAAAGTTAGAATTAGAATATGCAGTTGGCATACCATTACACATGGAAAATCGTATAATTTAAATTAGTCATACAAAATTTATGTAAATATTAATTTTATTCTAATCACAGCAAACAACTATAATAATGATAATAACACCTATTATCCTTATAATCATTATTGCTTTTATTGTGTTATTGTTGTTTTCTTAATAATGCCCTTGGAGGAAGCTGCAGTTTTTAATCCACCTCTTCCCAGTCCAGTATAATCCCCTCAGTCCAGTATAATCCCCTCAATCCAGTATAATCCTCTCAGTCCTGTGATATATCATATATTTTGGTGCTCTCTCATTTCTCTTTACTTCCTTCACAGGTATGTTTGTTTCCTCATCTGTGATAGTTTTTATTATTATTATTATTATTTAGCTTTTTTTTTGCCGCTGCCGTTCCTGTATGTCCGTTGCCATGACGACTCTGTCACATCGGTGCTCCTACTCATCTTTGAACAGAACGGAGCAGACGATCCGATTGGATATCGTGGCGGTATGTGTCCTCACTCCTGTTGATCATGTGATCAGTCTAGTCCAACCTTTTTTTTTTAATTGTGCTGCTCTACACCACCTTATTGCATCCGCCCCCAGTCATGAAAATAAAAAACATGTCCGCCACGCCCACACCACCATGTTCTCATGCCTTGTTCCAGCGCTCTCACTGTGTCCAAACAGAACCCTTACAGTCTACAGAAATAGCTTATAGATTATTGGATGAAAACGTGTGTGGTAACTGCAAGTGTATCTGAAAAACTAAGCAAACAAGACTGGAAACTATCAGTTTGTGGCACTATTTCTCACCTTCTACACCCACTGTTCTACTCAACACTAGTCCTTGCTGTGGAGAAAAAAGGCGGGGCTAATGTTTTTTCCCCCTTTTTCTTGTGAACCGCCAACAGATGCTCAGAAGCAGGGTAAACAAAGGCTATATAGGTCACCCCTGTGTCCCAGCTGAAGACAGATGTTCTGTTGGGTCACAGGAATACAAACACACTCTCATAGCTAATAACTCCTGGGCCCTGTTTTATGAGAAAGACGGCTTGACCAACACAGAAAGCAGGTCACACGTATGCATAGATCTGATCTACTGTCTGCTCAAATCTGTCCCAAGTGATTACTATCACTGGCCACCAAAGATCTCCTTCATCTTCCTCAGAACAGTTCTTATTTATCATTGCACATGAACTAAAAGATGCGGCATATTTTCCCATGACATGTAACATGATCATTTCAAGATAATGAAGGAATTACTCTACTGGTATCATAGTGAAGCAGCTCTGGCAAATACATGTCCTCAGCTGTGATACTTTTAGCTTTCCAAAATTCACCACATAGACTAAAGCCCCAGTCGAGAAGGAGTTAAGAGCTGGTGACCTTCACTTGCCTGTGGTGGAGCCTAGGCTTCTCTGATAATGATGGGGGTTTGCAGGCGAGTGCACTCAGCGCCGCCCTGGGGGACACGTCTGGAATAACAGGAGGCATGCTCTCCAAGCCCACACTGAGCGCAGAGAAGACCCTGATGAGGAGTGGGTGATGAGAGCGGTGACCCAAGCTGGAAGATTTATACAAACCCAAGAGGCAGGCAGGCTGCCAAAGACCATGTGGGTTTTTGTGTGTTTGTGTTGTGTGTGTGTGTGTTTGTTTTGTGTGTGTGTGTGTGGGTGTGGTGAGTGTTGTGTGTGTGTGTGTGTGTGTGTGTGCAAGTGTGTGTATGTGTGTTGTATGTGGGTGAGGTGTGTGTGTGTGTGTGTGTGTGTGTGTGTGCCCAGGCCCAATTCTCTGAGAGTAGTAATTGGGACAGGGCAGGATGTAACATCACTGATCAATAGCTGCGATCAGGACTGAGGAAGCTATGTCACGTCCTCCGCACTCCTGCAGAGACCAGGCGAGGAGAGAAGCGACTGGATGGAGGAGTGGGGCGGAGATCCATCGGGTGACCACAAGGCTGTTCATCTGAGCTCTAGAAAAACAGGCAGATGTGACCAGCTCAGCTCCAAAGTCCTTCTTCCTAACATGACTTCAGATCTCCAGGATAAGATCAGGTGTCGTCACTGTACAATGGAATGTGATTTGGAAAAAGCCTGTACACGTCTAATAAAGGTTAGGGTTATAAAAACATAAACACACAGGCATACGCTACAAAATATAAAATACATAAAATTAAGAAAATATATACACAGAATAATATAAGAAGAGGACCCTGTACGGGGAGTAGAACAGTGTTGAGGGGCCACATGTCACAAACGACACTGAACTAACTATTGCACTTGAATGGGTGGCAGGATAAATGAATTATTGTCCTTGAATGAGAGTGTAAAATAAATAAGAGATATAATTACTGCACTAGAAGATTGAAAAAGACTAATAGGAAACAGACACAAGGTTGGACGTTAATGCAGGCAGGGCAAGCAGTGCCTGGAACATGGATCAGCATGTGTAGATGTGGTCGAGCATTTGAGGTTCAGTGTGGTTTCAGTGGTGGTTAGGAGGGAGGGAGCGCTGTGTGTTCAGCACTCTGACAGTACTGGGGTATGATCTGTTCTTCAGCCTGGTCGTGCAGGTGTACTGGGCTCTGAGGTGTTTGCCAGACAGCAGAGGGGTAGAGGTTCTCCGTCCAGGGTTGGTCAGGTGTCTGCGGTGGGTTCTGGAGAGATCTTCTGCCGTTGGATGTTGTGAGCCCGTGATGCTCTGGGACTTTTTTTTTTTTTTTTTATAATGATGCACTGGAGGCCCTTCCTGTTCCTGGAGGTGCAGTCAGAGTGTGAGGCTGTAATATAAATGGAGCATGTTGTGTTAATGCAGCATGTTGGGTCTTGGCTGATGTCCAAGGAATCTAAAACTTAGAACTGCACCCTCTCACCTGCCTCCACCCTCTCTTCATTGATGCTGATGGGACGGTGACTGCTGTTTTATAGCCTCCTAAAATCCAAGATTAATTTGCTTGTTTCCTTTGAGCCAGATTGTTGTCTCGGCTCCAACTCTCCAGGTTCTCAACTTCTTCTCTGAAGGCTGAGTCACTGTTGTTGTTAGATATTAGACCTATCTTGGTGTTGTCATCCATAAACTTAATAATGAGTCATGGATGGGTTTGCAAGCTTAAAGGAAGAGGTCCAGCTTGGCTGGAGATGATGTGGTTTACGGTCCGTGTAACCTTGTGGGTGAGCAGCACCAGGGCTTCCTGTGATGGCGCTTCCTGTTGTGTCAGCTTGGTAATGAGTTGGTTGAGTGTCTCTGCAGACTCTGTGGAGGCTGGTCAGGTGCTGTTACCTTTGTAGTCTGTGAAAGACTTAATACCCTGCCACATTCTCAACAGAAGTCTGAGCTGTTAAAGTGCTCCTTTATTTACTTTGTTCTATTCTGTAGTGTGTAATGTCTGTCCTCAGATTGGATCTACCTGTTTTAGAAGCCTTTGGTTCATCTATATGGAAAGCATTTTCAGATATCTTCAACAGGTTTTGAATAAATCAAAAATACCGGTTGGGGAAAGTACGAATGCTCTTAACACTGATAACATTGTCCATACAGAAGTTGATGTAGGTGAAAAGGAAAAGGTGTGGGTGTTTAAGTCCATGTGGTTGTTCTGAGTGACTTCCAGTCTGAATAGAAAGTCAGTTTGTGTTGTCCAAGCTGTTGTAGCTTTAGTTGTGGCTCTCTCAGGCCAGACATTCACGCTCTGCATGGTGGTTTTGTTCTGGTGATGAGGGGTCTGAGTGCCAATGTCAGGAATAAAGCACAGAAGTCAGGGTCAAGAATAATGTAATTTGGCTGGCAGGAGTGGGGGCACAGAGATGCTTTGTAAGCATTTCACTACACTGGAACAGATATTTTCCTATGGTTGGAAAAATCGACAAACTGAACAGTCTTAAGATTGGTGCGATTAAAGTTCCCTGCTATAATATACACACCAACGGAATGAGAGTTTTGCAGTTAGATCACAGTGTTGTGTAGTTTAGCCAGTGCTAATTTAGCATTAGCTTGTGAGAGGATGTAAACTGCAGTGATCAGGGACTTTAGCGTTCAACCAGGTTTTGGACAAAAAAATTCAACACAGCTTTTCGCCCTGTGGGCAGAAGTCTTCAGTTTTAGCTCGTGGATCTTGCTGACTAAGGCCTGGCAGTTTTCGACGAACAGGTTGGCTTGCTCAGGGAGTTCTTTAGCCTGCCTCCTCGTTGGGGTGGTAAGTACTGACGTGTGGAGGATCTCATCTACTATAGCCTGCCATTCTGATTCCCAGCATTTCTTCCAGACTACATGTTGTGTGAAACAGTCCTGACTGGATAAAATAATTTTTGAGATTATGTGCAGTTCTGATAAACAAAGGAATGTCAACCATAGTGTGTAAGTAGAATCAGGACAGTTTTAACTGTTGATAAACATACTAAACATCCCTCCATTTTTGAATCACTCAAACGCAAGACCTGAATAAACACTTTATTTGTAAAGTGCAAAACCCAAAACTGAATTCTAAAAAGAGTCCTTTGTGTCAGCTGGTTCTGAGAATACCAAGCTTTAAACATAGATCTGTCTCAGACCAAACCTTTAGAACCAAATCTAAATAAAAGTCAGACTATCAAACAAAGTAAATCAAAATATATCCAAAATATATCCTGGCTCCAGAGCTGCACAGTGACCAGGCACCACAGCCCAGCCATGGAAAAAGTCAGGTTTGTGGTTACCGCAGAGGCAGGTGAGGTTAACACAGTGATGCATGTTTGCCTCTCATGTTAAACAATACAAATTGCTGCTTGAAACTCTCATAAACATACTAAAACAATTTATTCCAAACCTCGAAAATTAAGCAGAAAATGGAAAAAAAAAACTGACTCGTATTCTAAGAGAGACAAACAGTTATTATTGCTCCAGAATATGTCAACAGAAGACTGCAGCTAGAAATCCTGTAGACCAGGGAACCAACTGTTGCCATGGTTAATCAGTCATTACCAGGGTAGATATTTTTATTACTGTAATTATTGTTATTGTTTTTGTTTTCGTTGTTAATTGTTCCTGTCATTTTTGTTCTTCAATGGATGTGTGCTGTTGCCAGTTTTCTACCAATAAATTTACCTTAAATTGAACAAAGTTGAATTCACTTCAAGAGGACTGCAAGAGATATTCAACATATGCACATAAAATGCAACAGTTAATGTCCTGCTATGGTATGATTTCTGTTTCACTGGGCACACTTACAGAATTTGAACTGAAGTCAGTGAATCAGAAGAGACCCCATTATGGGCTTAAAATGTAAGTTTACCAAGTCAAGAAACGGCAATGGTTTAATACACAGAGGAAAGATTTAAAATGTTTTGTAAACATA
>JAOYMR010000008.1:18923803-18934800 GCA_025802075.1 Tenebrosternarchus preto | reverse complement strand
TATCTGTATCTTTGGTTAGCACTGGCTGCAGTGTGTATCTATTTAAGCCCTGTGATGGAAATATGCTTAAATGATTCTGGCTGTTTTGACTCCCTCATGTAAGCAAGTGCATTTGTGACATTTGACAAACACTGTTATCCCATGACTAACACAACTGCTGATATTCCTCTAAACTATTCTTATCAAGCTGACCTTTCTCCTTAAAGAAACTTCTTAACAGTTGTTTTCCCTCATATTGGTTTCTGTTGGCTTGTTTTTGTTTGTTTGTTTGTTTGATTGTTTTCATTTTGCGTTAGTAATCTTGTATCAAACATGATTAGGCACGTTTAACCAGACTAAGCTGTTGTATTCTGGTGCAGGGAGAAAAGGACTGGATTGGACTGGATCAGTTATTTTTTCATAGATGGGAAAATAGGTTTCATTGCCTATTTGTTTTAATAATATCAGTTCAATTATCATTCTAATTACAAAAATAAGCAAATAAATAAATAAAACCCTTGTATTCCAAGGTTTTTGAGATATTCCCCCACACAACAGCAGAGTCATCTCCACTGCTCTCCCCTGGTCCAGCATTAGTAAACAATGCAGATCACAGTCTATGTGCCACATGGCTTGAGTGCTTCAAATAGATTTTCCTATTTAGAGTAAGTAGCTGCTTACCCTTCAGTGTCACATTTGACTATGGAGTCTGGTGCAGAGTAATTCAGTGTGTGGCAATGGATAAAAACAGGGAGGCGCAGAGAACAATCTGTGTTTGCATGTACTAGTAACCCCAGCAGTGTTTAAGTGCCGTTTCCGAGTGTTTGTACTAGTACATCTGTGTTTCTGGAGGCCCATGGCTTTAGTCCACAGTCTTTTATCTGGTTAGAAGATTTGTCCTACTTCAGCTTCCACTGTGGTTATCCAACACTTGGGAAAGTTCATCAAACAGGACTTTTAAAATATTAATTAAAGTGTAATATGAGTTTCTGAATATAACGATAACCATTCTACCACCTCTAAAGTAACACTCATACTTAAATAAACCTTATACAAAACAACTATTCTAGTTTTATAAATGTTTTAGTGTAAGCACTTAGTTACCATAACTCAAGTGGATACTTAAAAGATGAGCTTTCACACTATAGTAACATTAAATAATGAAATACTGACATATTCATATCTACACATATTCAAATAATACATTTGCACTCAAAAATCTTGTAGAAAGCCTCCCCAGAAGAGTGTAGTTGGACCTCCTCCAGATCAATGCTTATGGATTTCAGATGGGATGTCAAAAAAGCTCCTGTAGGTGTTATGTGTAGGTGTTCCAATACCATTGTCCATATAGTGCATGTCCAGTTGATTGATGTGTGGATGCTCTCCTCCACACCTTTTTAGATATGTGCAGTGGATGGTACACTGATCTGAGATCAGTTTTTTTTTTTTTTCCATTTTGTCACATAATGGATTAGGTTAGGATTTGGGTAATACACAGTGTTCCTAAGTCAGAACTGAAGTCAGAAGTTCCTAAGTC
The DNA here is from genome assembly GCA_025802075.1 of Tenebrosternarchus preto. Taxonomy (NCBI): domain Eukaryota; kingdom Metazoa; phylum Chordata; class Actinopteri; order Gymnotiformes; family Apteronotidae; genus Tenebrosternarchus; species Tenebrosternarchus preto. Next base: position 18,933,284 of record JAOYMR010000008.1, on the reverse strand, counting down.
AGAACTTAGTCTGAGAAGGTGCAAATAAAACAGAAATGTCCTGCCAATCCATGCCCAGCCTCCTCACCAACAAAGTGACATCCTCATGACCTCACAAACATGAACAGACATCCTGCACACAGCCACTGTGCTTCCCAGCAGATCTGCTAGCATGCTACACATGCTAGCACGCTGGTCCAGCACACACACACACACACACACACACACAGACATGCGTGCACACCGCGTGGGTGAGGAATGCATGCTCGGTTGCTGCGACGACAGATCCATCCCCACCAGGTCAGTGACGGAGGGCGGGGCATGCGCTGGTGGTTACCTTCCTAGGAGCACACAGCAGCAGGAGATTACTCACTGTGGCTAATTCCACTTCGAACACACCGACGGTGCAAACGCAGCAGTCAGTGTGTACACGCCCCCACACACAAACAGTCTTAGCACACAGCTTTAGTCTCAAGCCTACATACACAAGCCCACACACATTACACCATCACACGAATAACACCATGCTGTGTGTATACAATGAAACACCACAACTGCTCATAGTCAAAGGACGTTCCGCTAATTAGTAATTAATCATTTCGACACAAGTTTCAGACCCAGCCGGGAAACATTTCAGCCTCCCGGCTGATCGGAGCCGGCGTGTCATTGTGGTTCGAGTTCCCCGCGTGGTGCTGGGCACAGTGGGCAGGACTGAAAGATAATGCCCTGCTCAACGGAGCTGCCTCTTTCCTGAGCAACTCCCTGCCTGTTACGCTCTGCAGTTATTTTTCTCCAAGAAGAACACGGTTGGCCCGTCGTGGAGACGTCCACCCCGGCCACCACGGGAGGGTTGATTTCAGCAGAGAGGGGAGGCATTCTTCGGGTGACTGACAACACGGTGCAACTGTTACACAAAGACAAAGACAAACTTCTATTCTGACCGTCTCCTGCACCGAAGGGAGAGAGTGTTTCTGTTGAAACGCTTCACAGACCTTGAAAGTGGTCAGCACGGTTTTATTCACCGTGCTACACACCCGGGGAGCAATCTACACTCTTCATGAGACTGTATAGACTCTACATAACACCTCTTGAACATTACATAAGACATCTCATCAGCAGATCGCTGCCTGGGACGAATCTATTCCCCTCCTCCCACGCAAATATCACACGGTGTCGGGCAAGAGCGTCTCTCTACGTTACAGCATGGCAGTGGCCATATGCTAACAAGGTGGTGGCCAAAGCCATTTCAACTGATTTGTCCACTAGTGGAGCTTGGCGTTACATGTAAACAGGGTGCTGAACAACCTCGTTAGGTGCTTGCTGAGGGGAGGGGCTGGCGGAGGGGGGCGTGTCCCTGTTGCTGCTCGTCCTCCGCACGCCCACTCGAGCTATCTCCTGCGCTTCACGGCTGGCGCCGCGGAGACGAGAGTCTACAGCGGCGCAGCCGTCTGATTGGTGATTCAGTGACAGAGCACGGAGCTGTGTGCAGAAACAACATTGAATATGACAATGAAAAGAAAAGCAGGAGAGAGGGGGTATAAAAAATAAAAATAGCTTACTGCTTACTGACAGATTTTACAGTGCATTTCAGTGATCAATTCCTCAATGATTTTCCATGCGGAGGAGGGTAAACAGCTGGGTACCGTCGGAGAGAAGGACCAACGGCTGGGCTCCTGGAGAGACTGGAAGTAGTCCAGGGTGCCAATAGGAGCATTGTACCACACTGCCACCCAGAGGAGAGTTGTGAAAGTGCAAGATCTATTTTTCTAGTCCCTCCCATCAACTTTGAAAAGAAGAGTAAGAAGTGTAGTAGTGAAGAACATATCAGCCGTCAACAGAGTTTGCTTAAAAAGACAAATATCAAGTTATTACAGTAAAGAAAATAAAGGAATGGAAGGATCTGGAAGTTGTGCTTCCTCTGAGGAAGAGTACTGTGAGAAAACCAGTTTGAGAGCTTGAGACACTCTGTTGTTGAATTTAGTCCTGTTCTTGTGTGTACACCCACACACACACACACACACACACAGATTAAGGGAAAAATACAATTATTGCAACATCCTAATCAATTTATTTTGGTGAAACAAAGGTCAAAAATGTCACCTGATACAAATAAAGCTTTTAAAGAGATTCTCTGCTCAACCAATAACCTAAATAAATAAATAATCAATAACCTAAATTATTTAAATAATGTGAAATGCTAGGAGTGTTTGTTAAATAATTAACCAAAATAATTACGTTAAATAACCTTTCAAACCAACACTATAACAAAAATGGTAACAATCATGAATATTTCAAACATTCCTTAATAGAGTCTATTGAACAAACGTTAATTAACACAAGGATATACATGTTAAGGATCCTTCCAGTACATCAATGATCTATACATCAACAATCAGTGGACATGTTTTCCACAGCAGCAACAATGTTAAGAGTCAACAAGAGTCAAGTTAATCTAGAGAAACACCGAGGAGTCTTTTGTATTATTTTCATGGCACATGGACGAACGCATTAGACAGACACTCCAAAATGGTCTATAATCCATAATGACTTGCAGTAATTGGTCATCCTCTCTGTCTCTCTTTCCTTGATACCATGATCTGAACATGGCTCCCCTTCTCTTCCCATTAACAGTGGATAGATTTGCCCCATTCATACTGGTCTGCAATTCATTCTCGCAGGTTTGGTTCTCGGGCCGTTTTTGCGTGCGTGGTGCCGGCCTGAAGTGCTAATGGTTTAGTCAATACCGCCTGATAATAGGGACTTTTATGAATGTGTCAGGCCGTTCCTAGAGAAACTGGGGCTTGCCCTTAATCTGAGGGAACAGCTGCAGGCTGATCGACTGATTTACTGATGCAGCAACCAGTACGCAGCATCAGCGAAACGGACAGAGAAGGAACAATGTGTTAAGAAGGCATAATTGTACCCGTAATAACATGTCAGAGGCACGCAATCAATATTCCAGATCAGATTTATTACCCTGTAAGTCTGTTATGTGACTTTTTTGCACTGATGAAGGCACTGCTGTGTTATACACATAAACTATGATATGACGGGAACTGAGTTCGCCTGCAAAGCCCCCCCCCGACCCCTTTCAAATGTCATACTGCAGTAGCGAATGCCTGGCAAAGTATCACAGCGGCATGGTGTCATCCTGGGAATATTTGCCACCCTGTGTCACACGATAGGACAGTAACCCTACCAATGCAAAGTGACAGAATAATTTAAAAACCAAGGAAAGAGGGAAGAAAACAAAACAACACATACAGAACTCAATTCTAGCCAGACTTAAATGTGCCTGTTTGTGGGAATGTGTGTTATAAGTATAAATTAAAACTGCTTTTTAATTGGTGTTGCAATACTGATACTGAATGTCCAAGTGAGTAAAATAACATGTAACATGAAAGTTTTTATTCACTAGAAAACACATCTTGGATATTTCCAGACATGAATAATATATTGCTGTTTTGGTCAACATTCAAATAATTACAAAATCGTAAATATTTTTTGGTCCAACCGGCATCCAACTGTTCGATTTGACCTTTAAAAATGACATAAATGTACCTTTAATACATTGCCAAGCAGTAGGGAGCCCGTGCAGTCACAAGATTCCATGCTTTCTGCGCAGCCCCACTGTTATTCTCTGATCTACACATCTCGAAGGGTGTTGCTCCTAAAAAAGAAAGAAAAAAAAAAAAACAATAACCACTGAGGGCACAGCTTTAAACTAAAAGTGTGCGGTGAGGAACAGTACAATATGAGACACCGGTTCTTAGATGCATTCAAAATATGCTTTATCTCAAACTAATATGAGCAGCTTTGGAGGAACTTAAAACGGCTTTAACATTGCAGAAAAGACGTCCATCTCTCCCAGACAGACGAGAGGAGAGGCAACAGGCCCGTGAGACTGCTTTCCCAATGAAGAGCTCCTGGAGAGGAGATAAGCACGAGACAGAGAGCCGCAGGTGATGGAGGGAGGCTTTTATTAAAATGCACGCGGCGTTGCGGCGGCAAACCTGATGAATGGCGTTTGCCGTGTCCATGGAGACTGGAGCGGAGAGCTGGAGGAGTTTCTCGGCTCCACCGACTCCTGCTGGGAGGAAAAGAGCCGCACATGCTCACGATCGTGGGAACCGTCCTCACGCATCTGCTCTCGCACTCAAGTTTGCTCTCGGAGAGTTTGAACACACGGCGAAACCGCATGTTCAGACATGTGCGACTCATACAGATGCACAAAAAAAGGACTGACATCCTTTTTTATATTCTGAGAGTTTCCCAAGTTCCCATGTATGTTCATTCTAAAAAAAATAGGCTTGAATTGTTTTAATGGGTCCAGAAACCTGCCAGGACACAACAAGAGTTACAAAAGACAGAAAGGGCACTGATTGCATTTACTGCTCTAGAATTGCCAAATTACTATTACGATGAGCAATAAAACAGTGTGCGAGCCAAGGTTGCTCAGAGTGGACCGGTATGACAGCAGCACACTCAATCTTTTTGAGAAACTAGGAATGGAAGTTCGGTTTGGCTGCCTGGTGTGATTTATGGCAGAATTTAGGGATCGTCTGAAAAGGTCCGACTTGGACTAAAACTGCGATACTATTATGCATTCACACCCCCATGTAGTTCCCGCGACACCAGCTATGCACAGCCAACGGCTGAATTAAGTACATCTTACTGTGTTTATAAATGCCTGTGTTTGATATTTTACTAATATTTTGACATCATCTACTACTTTTTCTAATGCTCTTTTGTCTACTGCTCTTGTTTTATTCCCTGTCCCTCCGCGTTTCTTAGTTCTCACCACCCCCTTCCGTCGGTGTGATGCAGGTGAAGTTCAGCTATAACTGGGCCTCTCTGCCCTCTTGTCTCTGGATCACACTCTACTACCATAACATCTACTGACACAGAAATGCCAACAGTGACGCAAACCCCCCTGCTTTTGCCCTTTGTTTTTCTGTAGTGTTTTTTTTTCTTTCTTTCATGTTCGTCTTCTATCTTCGTTCCTCTCGAGAGTCTTCGTTCCTCTCGAGGATTCTTCCTCACAGTCTTAGGGAGTTTTTCCTCTTCACTGTCACTGGGTCTGGACCTGGACATTTGTAAAGCTGCTTTGTGAGAAAAAAAATTAAAAGTGCTGTTATAAAAAAAGTGCTATGTAAATACATTTTGACTGAATTTTTTTTTTTTTTATGCAGCTCTTTCACATTCTCATCTCCATCCTATTTACCATCTTCACCAAGGTTCTGACTAACCCAGCACTTTAGCCTTGCTTACAACGAGCACAAGAACTTGACCATTCACAGTGACTTTGAACTTCGATGGCAGCAACACATCCGTGGTTTAAATTCTCATGAAGATGTTGGTTATAGTAAAAAAACTCTTATGCACAGGCAGGGTCAGAGTTCAGGACTTGAGCGGTTGTAGGAGGCCCACCTGCATGTTCTGTGGCACAGATGTGGAGGGAAAGTCCTTTATGTAATACAAGCCCAGACCTCAGAGCACATGGAGGATCAGCAATAACATCAGGTAAACTGAAAGGCTGCAGCTATTAGGCAGTTCTCCCCTCTCTCACTCTATTATACTGCAAAGACTAACATTTCAGTATTTTGGTAAACATCGCATCTTTATATATTCACTGCTATGCGCCGTTTTGCTGAAGGACTTTATTAGAGTAAGTGCTGGATCATGACATGAGAGAGAGAGAGAGAGAGAGAGAGCCCGGCTGAAATCTCCAGACGTAGGGCTGCTGTTTATTTAACATTAACAGGACCAAAACCTGTTTTCCATGCAAACCTATAACTTTTCATGAAAGATTAGGAGGAAGTGCTCAGTGACAAATCCGTGAATAGATCAAACGTGTTCTCAGTTACAAGTCATTCATATTCAGAGTTATTCATAAAGACAAGAGAAATAAACACACCTGAATGTCTGTTGTAACATGAAGAGGATATTCTGAATGTGAGTGTTTGCTTTATTCCAAAGCTGCAGATGATCAAAGACAGCTACAATGGTTTGGTAGCTTTTGTTACAAAAGACAAACTAGAGGCAATGCTTTGATCCCTTCTAGTGCAGGTCATTTTCCTGGACGATCCCAGCAGTGTGCTTGAAAACAATCACCCTTACAAAAGCACAGGGATCTCTGCACCCAGTAACAAACCACATCAACTGCTTTAAATCGAGGTAACTGCTGTTGTTTCATATGCTGAAATCAATCTCATAAAACGCTTGTCTGGAAAGTTTTCTATAAGTAGGGCTGGTTTCCCAGAACCAGATTAATCTTAAGAACACCTAAAAAGGATTTTCCATGGTGAATCAGCTTGGTATTGCAATTTACTCCAAAACTAGGCTTACGCCTTGTGTGAGAAACCCACCATAACTGCCTTCTCATGGTTTTACTGAAAACATAAATGTTTTAAAGGTTGACAGGCGGGTTGGTGCAGTGTTGCAGGCCCTGTACCAACCCATTATGGTGAAGAGGGGTCTGAACCAAAGCTCTCACCGATGGTCACAAGCTCTGGGTAGTGACTGTAAGAACGAGATCACAGAAACAAGCGGCCGAAATGATAGGGCCTCCCTCAAAGATAGGGTTAGGAGCTCTGCAATCTGGGAGAGACTCGAAGTAGAGCTGCGCTGAAAGGAGCCAGCTGAGGTGGTTCAGGTATCTGAGGCAGATGCCCCCCCTCAGACACTCCAGGCATGTCGAACGTAAAGGAGACCCCGAGGAGGAGCCAGGACACGCTGGAGGGATTACAAACTCTTGACGGTTCTGGGAACGTCTCAGTATCCCTCCGGAAGAGATGTCAGGGGAGAGGGAGACCGGGGCCTGTTTACTGCTGCCCCTACAACCTGGACCTACACAAGTGGTGGAAGTTGGATGGATGGATGGATGACATCTCATCAATGTTCTAGATAGATTCCATTTATAAATAAAAAAACAAGATCTGGATCTGGATATGAGAACATGTATCAGTTCTTTAGCTTTTTTTTTTTTTACAGTACTACAACATGACCGGCTGTACATGCTGACAGAAAAACATTTAAAGTGACTAGCTGAGCAAAAGAATACAGATGTGAACCGCATGGTTCCTGGAAAGTGAGCTTTGTTGTGCATTTTAAGACCACTCATCATTCAGGGCAGGTGAAGAACCTCTCAGTCCATAGTAATAAACTTCTTCGACACCTACAGCTTCGTCGACCTGCTGATGCAAGGAATAAAGAATCTTTTTCTCTCCTACAGACACACACAGAAGAAACAGTGAGCTGCAGTGAATAACATGAAGCTCCTGCTAACATCTGCATTCAATCTATTTTTGCTCTGCGAGTGACAATTGGGCTTGTCTTGAAAATACAAAGAAACCATTACTATCAAATTACCATCAAATCAGTGGGAAATAGACTTGCCATACTTACTCAGCTAACACTTCATCTTTTTCCCCAGAGTGACAGATATAATTTACTCTGGACGACTCTGCTGCTCTTATTAGGATCACAGCAGGCGTCAGCTGCATGCCACATAGAGCCTGCGTGATGATAACGGTAACTGGTGCTGTTCAGTGGCTCCAAAACATCCAGCCGAGGGAAGAACCCCATCAACACGAGCTCCGCACACTCGGGTTCGAGATGAATTAGCGTACAGTAACGTGCGCGTCAACTGCAGAGCGTCAGAGGAGTCTCGCCGTTGGAATCAACCGCGTGTAGAACAGTGAGGGCGTGCGACTCGGATGTGGGACCGCCCACCCGATTGGCTGCCATGCCCCCTGTGAGGAAGGGGGGAGTCAGCAGGGCGAGACTCTCACAGCAGCGGGAGGAAGAAACGTTGTCTGTGTCACTACGGACCTCTGCTGGGTTAGAGAACCTACCCTTTGGCCAGAATTCACTGAACGTGTTTCTTTATATACAGTCGTTGTCCAAAGAAAAAAACCTTTAGTGATTTACACACACACACACACACACACATGTACACGTACACAAATACAGACAGAGAGAGTGACAGGAATGTGAAGAGTATTTGTTGAGGCAAAAATATAAATTATTGTATTCAAATAAAGGTGAAGTACAGTAAACATAACAATCCTGCATTTTGCTTATAACTTCTAACTTTAGAACTATATATCATTTTCTACTATGACCTACTTGTAGTAGTAGTAACACTAACAGATATAATACTAACACAGAGTATTGTCTACTGCTTCATATACATGCACCTGATTCTTTAGTCAGTTACTTCATTAAAACAGTGGCTACAAGCTCGCTTTGCCTACAGACCCCATACCGCTCAGTCTGTGCATCATTAAAATAAAATAAGGTACTTCCTGGAGCTCAATCCCAGCTGGAAACAGGCTTTTTTTCACTGACTCAGTCTTTTCCAACAGTGAAGACTGTAGAACTGAAGATATGAGCAATTGCATGAATTCTTTAATACCACAAATCTACAGAACTTCACTAAAACCTATTACTAATCTTCAGGGACAATAGTACATAATGTGAAATAACAATGCTGTGACAAATTTCTTACAAAATGTTTACCAGTCAGAAGAACAGATTTCACAAAGCTTACATTAGGAAACAGGAACAATTAGTGGATCAATTTATATTACACTTCACAGATAAGTATTGTACCTGCTCTAATGTGCCCCGTTAAATCGTTAGTAACCAGTTAATTATTAGTTGATTATTCACTCTTTGTGCTGTATATACATGTGCTGTAGCATGGGGTGGGAGAGCAGAGAGAACATAAGTGCTCTTATGTGCAGTTGGAAGTTCAAATGTGGTGGAAGGCCAAAGGTCACGACCTCTTTTGTTTTAGCCAGCGAGGCCTAGCGCTTCCACGATTTTGGTGCATTTGCTGCAGGTCAGTAAATAAAGCAGAAATGTCTACACAAAACCCTTCTGCTGCAGAGGCTCCATCCAACAAACACCATGACCTTTTAACTAATAAATGGAGTCCTGAAACTACAACTGTGGCTCATGACTCTGTGTTTATCTTCTTATTTTTTTTAATTATTGTTTCACTTATTTACATTGTACACATTTTGGCAGACACTTGAAACTCTTATCCAGAGTGAGTTTTTAGTCATGTTACAGAGGTAGGGTAATATTAAGACTCTTATTACATAATATAGAGCACTTACCTGGAAGGGGCTTGAACCCCAGTCTCCCACCAGGCAATAACATTGTTACCCACTACACTACACCAAGCAGCTTTGTTAAATTAAGCATCTGTTATAGGTTTTGAAAATTAGTAAGATGGCAGCTTTAGAAAACCACATTTTCAAACATGCAGACCTCAGAGAGAAGCCTTTCATAATGATGGATGCTTCTGTGTGCTGGGAACAGGAGAGGACTAGACCGCACCAAGCTGTTGGTTGTGAATGGTGTATGTGTGTGTGTGTGTGTGTGTGGGGGGGGGGGGGGGCCGGTTTAATAAAAATGCAGAGGTTTGCAAAATGAGGCAATGTTAACAATGTAATAATGTCCGTAGGATGGGGGCATTTGTGTATCCGGG
>JAOYMR010000008.1:18913454-18923703 GCA_025802075.1 Tenebrosternarchus preto | reverse complement strand
CCGCCCCCCGGCCGCCGCGGGCCGCGGGCCGCGGCCCGCCCCCCCCCCCCCCCCCCCCCCCCCCCCCCACCCAGAACAAAAATGCAGAGGTTTGCCAAAGGAAGCAAAGGTACCAATGGAATCATGTCCTGAAGCAGGTGGCATTTCTGAATCAGGAGTGTTCATGGCTGACATTAAAAAATAGGAAGGAGGTGGGTGCTCAAGAGAGCACCAGTGAAACACTTCAGTGCCGCAGTTCTGTGTGGACCCCACCCCTCTGGTCCCCAACCCCACCCCTCAGACGGTAACCCCACTCTCTAAACCCCAACACTAACTCCACACCACCATCCTCGTGCACTTTCACTGCTCTGTGCTGTTTATCTGGAGAGACCCTCTCCAAGACCCTCAGCTGCTTCTGCTAACAGGACAGGGAACACACATTAACTGTACCACGGCAAGAGGAGAGACCCAGGCCTTCTGGAATAGTCCCCTGATGCCAATCTAAACCCAAGCCAGTACCGATCTTGCTGGACGAAGGGAGCAAACGTGAGTGAAGAGTGCTTACAACAACAGTCTTGTGCTGATTTAATTCAGTTCAATGGAAACCCTAAAGCAAGGGAGAAGAACACTTGATTATTGTGTCAAAGATGCCAGCCAACACACTGCAGTTTACACTCACCGCAATGGCCTTGAACCTCGAGTTCATTCTTTCTAAAAGCTCGGTGCACATGTTATGACTGGACTTTGACACTGCCTCTCTGACTAAGGATGAATGTAAGCACAAACCACAGGCTGTGGTGCTTAACAAATATCAAAGAGGCGTTCAATGGTTTAATGCAGCACTCAGCACCTTCGTCTTAGATGCAAGACCCAATGATTGACCTGAGATGAAGCAAAATTTTTATTTGCTTAACATGCTGGTTTTCTTGCTGGATTGATGCACAGTGAGTTGAAATGCTTCAAATGTTTAAGTCAAGTGATGCTGTTAGTCTTGGAGTACACAGCTTCAACCCACACTACTTCTGACACAGCACAGAGCAGAGATAACAAAGACATTTTTACCACTCGAGACTACTGGAGCCAATTTCTGAGACTATTTAGGAGCTGGTCAGATGCAGCAGTAAGAAAGAAGAATAAACAGAAAGGGGGGGGGGGGGTCTCTCCATCTCTCTACCACCCCCGAGTCCCTCGTGATTAGCTGGTCTGTGTCGAGACATACAGAACTTGCCTTACTCTCACAAGTCAAGACCCAAGCACTATAAATATCAACCCCTTACATGGGGAGAGCAGGAATATTCCCTTGAGCTGCCCCTTTCAGAGCATCTGAAGGACAAGTGTGCTGGTTTTGTGATTAGGACATCCTCTCACCTGGGACCTGTTTTACCGAGCCCTCTTTATAACTCGTTCTGGGGCTCTCCTCGCTCTGGCCTAATCACGTCCAGAACGCTCTCACATGCTGTGATCCACATTTCACCAGTTCATTAGGTTTTTTTTTCTATTTTCCAAGAATATCAATATTATTAGTTCTTACTACATAAAACTTTAAGATCACGGTCTTAGGATAGCTTACCATAATAAAAACACCATGTCCATGAGCACTAATACAAGTTTAAACAATCCAAGATATAGTCGTGTTCCACATACATACAATTATTTATTAAATGAAAACGTGCAGTGATAAAGATGCTCCACTGGAAGCATTTCAGCACCTTTGCTATGAACAATCACAAGCAAACTGCATGTCAGTACGTGAGCCCGCTCTTATTTGGCACAGCTACTCTGCCCTTATTTGGGCAAGGCTGAATCCACCTTTATTTGGCACGGCTAGCTCCGCCCCTTATTTGATATGACTGTATTCGCCTCATTCAACACGGCTGACTCCACCCTGATCCGACCCGGCTGGTTGCTGCTGGGGAGACTGCAGCTGTGCCCATTCCTAGTGCTGGAGGCGGCAGCATCAAAGACCAGAGCTTAGGCTGAATGGCTGAGTAACTCTGGGCTCCGGACAAATGATTATTCCTACAGAATAGATTTGTGAGAGGACCTCCTGCACAGCATGCCAACTGGTCACTGCAGCTGTTCCTATATGTTGGGCTCTTGGGTTTCAGTAAGGCTTTTTAACTTGGTTCCATGCCCTGAAGCTCAATTAGTTTGTTTATTAATGAATAAATAGCCCCACAGTTAATATGGCAAAAGCTGTCTTCTGGGTCTCCCTCTAATCCGTGTTCTGTGCTTGCTGATAACAAGAGCCCTCACACAGCAAAACAACAACAGAAAAAGTTAAAAGATGGGTTTTTTGTTTGTTTGTTTGTTTATCAGAACAGCTAACAAGAAAATATGACAGAAAACAAAACATCTTATTTTCTTTGGTTGCATGTTAAAAGGTTTTTACTTGCGTTAATCTCGTGAGCAGGGTCAAAGCCAAAGGATGAGTGATGCGTTGAAGACCATCAGAGACTGAACCATCAGTCTCCTGAGCTTTTACAAGACCATGCCTTTGTTCCAGAGCTGGGCTGGGAAGCTGTTTCCAAGGTTTCCATTTGTTATGCTGAGTTAAGCGGATTGGAGTCTTTTTGGGGGGGGTTTTCTCTTCAGTATAGCAAAAAAGGCTTCAAATCCAACATGACGTGCCTGATATCCTGACATTTCTTACTGAAGCATCAGAAAACAGAACAAATAAAGGATAAAACAGGGCTATTAACATGAAAGTATTCAATGTTATGGGAAGTCATTCTTATCTACCTACTAAAAACTCTCAGAGAACACAAAGATTTTTGTTTTGTTTTGTGTTTTTTTTTTTACACTTTGGAATAAATGTATGGTTTAAATTGTTTCATATCATTCCTAACCATTTATAGTGTCTTCTGGAACAGAAATGACACTGCAGAACTGTGGTCATCACTGACGCGGGAGTCATGATGAATCGGTCTGGGAAAGGGCTGCAGGATTTTGTCATGTCAGCATGATGTCACAATTTTTACCGCTTCACAGACCTGTTTTATGACACAGTTAAAAAGCTTGTTTTTATCACTGTATCATCACCCTACACCAGCAATTACATACAGATCAGTTCAGACAGAAAAAGGAGAAACAATGCACTGGTTGTTATTTCTTATTCTTCTTTGCATGAGGTCTGTCTCATGGCACCTCAACCCTTTTGAACATCTGTCTCCAAGTCTCTCTGTCCTGCCTAAATCTCTCTCCTACTTAAGCCCCGCCCTCTTGCATAAGAAAAAAATGGATCGATGGAAAACAGTAAATCTTCATTTACAATAAAAGCAGAAGTGAAGAACACAAATGCATTACTGACTTGGCGGAGCTGCACTGAACACCAAGTTATGGAAAAAACACTCCATATACACATTTGAAAATACTCCAGTGATTTGCTATTTGAAAGTCTCTTGCTAACGTCTCTCTCTCACTCTTGCTAAAGTCCCTCTCTCACTCTTACTAACATCTCTCTCTCACTCTTGCTAACATCTCTCTCTCACTCTTGCTAACGTCTCTCTCTCACTCTTGCTAACGTCTCTCTCTCCTGCTTAATTCATATGGAACCAACAGTCTTACATAACAAGTAACTTTGTGTAACTTTGCCTCTTCTCAGTTCCTTTACACTCATGTGGACTCACAGCTTTTTCTGTGCCCCCCTGCGGTCTGTCACAGGCAACTGCGTCCTACTCTCCACTCCTCGTGCTGGAAAGTGTCGTGATTCATCTCCATAGTCGGTGGAACAATGCCAAGCCTCCTACACAATACAGTTAGTAATATCTTCAATCCCACCACCTCTGCAAATAAACCTTGACCATTTAACCAGGAATACAGATGCAGGTCATATGGGGGTGGAAATATGTAACATATTAACACAATATATCAAAACTAAATGGAGGCAAAAGGCTTGATGATTATCACAGGGTCTCTGAGGTGGACTGGTCAGGTCCCCACTCTTGCACACGCTAATCACACTTTAATTTTCTGCTGAGTGGTTGGCAGATACCGATTTTATACATCCACACATAGAATAGGTACACTGATCTGGGCAGGAGTAATGGAAACGTCTCGTACTAACAAGCTGTTTCTTTGGAACAAACTGGACAGCAATTTGAAATAATAAATGAAGCAATGAATGTAACACTGAACTGCATGTTTTCAGCATCTCGTCCAGTGCTGGTAGTGATGGGCAAGACGGAATGACATTTATGAGCTGAGCTGGGATTCGTCAGTGCCGTTCCACCGTCAAACATTTGATGTAACTATGCATTAATTCATCCATTCATTCAAAATCCGATTTTACATCAAACCCAAGGATGTAAACATAAGTCCCATGGATCTGGATCACATGGATCTGGATCACATGGATCTGCCACATCCTGACTGAGCAGATTTTATGTTAAACAGCTTTATATTTTGCAGTAATAACTACAATAAAACCAGCTGAACTACAACAATTCTCTATGTGCTAAATGTGCTTGTGGGGTTTGTGTACGTGAGGTGGTATTTTTACCGTTTGATAACTCAGAAACTCAGAAATATGTGGCCATTTTTCCCCATACAGTGCAGATACATTTGTTGGACCAAATTGTACTGAGAGGTATTTCAGCTCCTCAGAGTTCCACATTAGTTCTCTGCTCATTTTCTCTATCACTTTGTTCTGTCACACAGAGTTTAGGATTTTGTGACAACACGTTCTGTGTTTGGTCTGTCTGGTGTCTTCTGAAACAGGCAGAGACCGACCTGATCAAGGGTTTTCTGTCCACTGAGTAGGACAAAGTCCTCACTCAGTCTAAACAAACCGCTCTAACAGAATAATCACAGCAGGGTTTGGTTTAGTCAACCCAAAGCCACCAAGTCTGACTTATGTTATTTCTTATAGAGGACTGACAAGAGAAGTAAGGCTATCTAAGATAAGATTATCCTGAGTGACTTTGGTGAAGACCCAGGATACGTTGGAGGGATTACATCTCTCGACTACCCTGGGAACGCCTCGGTAGGAGGAGCTGGAGGAGGTGGTGGGGAGAGAGGGAGGAGGTGGTGGAGGAGAGGGAGGAGCTGGAGGAGGTGGTGGAGGAGAGAGGGAGGAGCTGGAGGAGGTGGTGGGGAGAGAGGGAGGAGCTGGAGGAGGTGGTGGAGGAGAGGGAGGAGCTGGAGGAGGTGGTGGAAGAGAGGGAGAGGGAGGAGGTGGTGGAGGAGAGGGAGAGGGAGGAGCTGGAGGAGGTGGTGGAGGAGAGGGAGAGGGAGGCCTGGGCCTCTTTGCATAGACTGCTGCCCCCACGACCCAGACATGAGTAAGTGGTGGATGATGGATGGATGGGTGGAGTTTAGCTTCATTACTATTTTTGGAGAAATCTTTTCATCTTTTTTAAAGTGTGTAATAAGACAAACCACTCGTGTTTCATTAAGAGGTAAACGTAAAATGTTCACTGGTCCTCAGATAAGGTCAAAGTAATTGCTATTTAATGATAACAAATGTGCAGCTGGAGTTGGATTCTACAGTGCATTACCAGAACGTAGGCCTGATCTCTGATCATCTCCTCTGCTGCCTCTGCTCTGTATGTTCCAGCACTGCTGTAAGTCTATTTGGATAAAAGTGCCTGTCAAATTAATAACATTAATAAATAGAAAATGTACCAGTAAAAATATGTGTATATACAAATGCAAATCAGTAGCGCCTGTGTGCCATTTTCTGCAGTTATGGGTTAGTGAAGAGTGTCTGTGTCAGTCCGAACACTCACGTACAGCAACGTTTCACAGGATAAATTAACTCCAAGAGTGTTTGTGTCCAAAAGGAATGTTCCTGGGGTTAATGCAGTACTGTAGGTGTTTAAGATCACAGCTCATTTGCTAGGTGCTCCATTAAAACGCCCATTCAAAATGCCCTGAGCCAATTTTGAAGCTAGTCACCACTAAATGAAACACAAAGCATTCTTATTGTTGTTGTTATATAACAACAACAACAATAATAATAATGATGATGAAAATAATAATAATAACAACAACAACAACCACGACAAAAACAGCCAGTTGAACATTTCTACGCACAATGGAATAAGGTTCACTGCCTGGAATAAACAGAAGATTCCGGAAAGATTCAATTGCAGATTGAGGCAAAGGCACGTGGTGCAGATAAAGTAAAGAAATACAAAATGACCTGTGAAACTGTAATAACAATGTACATTTCTTTAACCCTGCCGCCAACGATGCGGAGTTTCGTCCCTAAATGGGAGAGGTTGTAAATTTGTTGCTTTTGATTCATGAAATAATCACAGAGGACTCCAGGCAAAAACCAGACCTCATCAAGGTATGACATCCTGTGAAGCCGTTCTATTTCGGGTTAAAAAAAAAAAACAGAAAAACAAAGAGAATCGGCGGGTTGGGGGTGTTTATCTTGCAGGTTCGTTTCACAGGGCAGAAGGGGGAGAGATACCACATGGAAGTGCCTTTAATGTTCTTCCTGTCACATTGGATCACTCAGACGCTTCCATCTTAGACCATAAAAAGGAGACAGAATCTAATAGGGAGGAGATTTTAACAGGATTCTCTCCATCCTGCCTGGCGCTTTTATGAGCCGCCGTGGTTTATTCAAATGGATTCATTTATAGCTGTGTAAAGATTGGAATTAAACCTATAACTCATATGCCCATTAGAGACAGCATGTAGTGTGTGTGTGTGTGTGTGTGTGTGTGTGTGTGTGTGTGGAGTGAGGTGGTGGGGATTTATGGGTATTCGTTTCATTATCAAAGGTTTTGTGCTTGAATGCCCTGTGTACCACTAGGCTGTATAGTTCTAGTATAGAGTTTGTACCTATTTGTTAGTCTACATGGTCTCAGTTAGAGGACCTTGGTACACATGAGCCTCATCAGTTGGTTGTATCACTACACAGAACGTCACCAAGATATAAAATAAAACAAACCACTTCTTTTGCAGTTCTAGGTTGTTGTTTTTTTGTGATTACATGTTGTATCTGTTCATAAAGTGGCAATTCAGCACTTAATGATAATACATCTAGTGAAATAAAGATACCGTGAACCAAATACTGGATGGTTAAAGAGTTAAAGACAGGCATTAAAGAAAATGCTAGTTTTATTTAAGTGAGACAGAGACTTCAGAGACATTGTTTTGTTCTTCTCCTGGATTATGTGAATTAGTCTTCCAATACCATGGCAGGGAGTAAGGCTTTCTTTAGTAAGGCTTTCTTTAGTAAGGCTATCTTTAAGCCCCTTTCAACCGTTAATCTGCACCAGTTCTTCAGTCTCTCCACACCATCGACATTCCCTCACTTGTATAATAGTGCTTTCTGTGGTTTTGGGCACAAGGGCTCCACTCGCACTCAGCAGACAGGTAGTGGGGGACACAGTGAGAACAGAACGGTCACCCTTCTCTCTTTCAGTCCGGCTCAACACAGATCGATCCGTTTCTCTCTTGCACTTCCAGCCAGATGCATTACATGTGAGGGAGACAGGTCTATAAAGTTCTCACTGAATAATCACATCAGTTGTGAGCGTTCCCACCTTCTGTGCTGTGTTGTGTAACCCTTTGAGTGCACCAAGTTCTTTATACCTGCTCCTGGGCTTATACTAATGTTAGCAGGGTCCTGAATGATCAGTACCTCTCAACTGTGTGCTCTATATAGTAACAGCCTTTGTACTTTGGACTGTGCTGCATTTAAGGTTGCATTATTTGCATTGTAACTGCACTGGTTTGTTTGTTTGTTTGTTTGTTTGTTTGTTTTTTGGACCTTTCCATTTTCATGTTAACTGCACTGCATGGTTTTAATGGCACTGTATAAGGTTGCCCTCCCTCTGGCACTGCAGCTTCCATGTTACTATTGCCATGTGATTTTGTTTTTGTTGCATTTCTGTTTTATTTCCCAGCGCTTCATTTTCACGTGTTGTGTGTTGGGGTTTGCTATCTTCTGCCTTACCAGGGACTGTTCTATCGATGATGGTTCTGGAATTACTCCCAGTAGCAATTCATGTCCAATTTTGGGGCCTCAGTGCTGCCTCAACCACATGTCCTACACAGAATTCTGATTTTATTCACCAGTTCACCTCTCACATCCTTGCACGGACATCTTTCTAATCAGTAACATCATTGTATCTAACATCTCTAATATACAATATCACCCCATACAATATCACACAATATCTCTCACTCACATGGAATATAAATTACAAATATTAATCTACCTTCCATTAGGCTCTCAATACATCTGTACTAAAAGACAGAATTACTTAGATAGTTACATCAGAAGGCAGTAGCACCCTTCCTAGAGATAAAGAATTCTCTTGGAATCACACCAACTGCTTTTGGAAACCAGAAAAGCAAAATAATATCCTACTCTTCATATAAATAAAAAAGAAAACCAGAAACCAGGCCTAAGCTAGAACAGAAAATGAAAAAAACAGAAAACGTCACAGTCTGTTCGGCACCCAGGCAGGAAGCACACCTGTTATCCATCTCACCTCTCCCTTTCCACTCTCCCAGGCTCCCTCTGGCCAACATCTCACATTAGCCTTATTTAAGATTAATGCTTAGCTGTCGTCTGCTGCACAAAAAGAACGTCTTTTCTTAAATTGAGAATCTTCGTTACTTTGGTTTCCATAATTGAAAGTGACCCGACTCCTAAACTCGTGCCTCACTCTCTTGTAGTCTTGTCACTGATGATAAACAACCGCACAGAGCAAACACAAAATGAATTAAGCAAACACAAATTACAGCATAATGAACTTATAAATAAAGAAAACTCAATTCTTACCATATCAGCTGAGACATGAACATTTTGAATGCAATAACAAATCTAGAAAATTCTTAGCTAATCTAGTGAAACATATTAAAGAAAGAAAAACAACTATCCCAGCAATCAAATACAAGGCAGGAAAAATCAGGCACACACCAATGGAGTTCAAACAAGTATTCAAAAAATTTGATGAAAATCTATATTCATTACACCAAGACCCAGATCCAGAAGATATTTCAGTAATATTGACTTTCCAAAATGACCTAAAGAACAAACAGACTAGAAAAACCAATATCGCCTAAAGAATTTCATAAAGCCCTTAACCAGACTCCTAATAACAAAGCACCAGGACCCAACAGCTTTGCTACAAGCACTTTTCGAAAATACTTGCACCACTTTTCAATAGATTAGTAGATAAAATAAAACAATAAATTCCCTATTGAAATAAATACTGCAACTATTTCACTCCACCTTAAACACAACCAAGACCCACATAACCCCACTCAAGCTACAGCCTATCACTACTCATTAATGCAGAAGCAAAAACTGTAAGTACAACATTAAGCCATGGACACCCTTCGTGGCTTTTACAAAGTCATCAGATCGCTGTACAGTTCACACTACACTTGCAGTCTTGCATGTTGGGTGCAGCTTGACACCACACTCACTACCAGTCATAACCTGGTCACAGCATTTTTTCACACTACAGAGTTGGGACACTCCAACAGGTCCAGATATTTGACTGGACTCTGCGAGCAATTGAAGAACCTCTCAGATCACATCTTTGAACAATTCACACACAGCGATTGAGAGACCGTTTTAGAGCACAGAGTGAACGACAATTTGCCTCCGAGCTGGGGCTTTTTTCGGTGACCTCCGAAATCTGGAAAATCTGTGCGACAAACTAGTGCAGTGAAAATGAGTCATCAGTTGCAAGATTAGAAACTGTGATTCCATCACTCAGACATCCTGACCAGACTGATTCCATCAAAACATCACACTCAACCACCAGTATTCACAGATTACTTGGTCTGGTGAGCCACACAGGGCTTGGCTTCGGAAATCAGAAACTACAATAGTTACACTAGATGCTGAAAACGTCAGTTTGATTTTTTGTTGTTGTCGTTGTTCACAGTACATAAATTAGAGTTTGGAGAATTTCCCACTGCACACAGGTGCTGGACAGGTAGGGCCACTCTCACCCTATCAACTCTCTCTATTTATAGAGCCATTAGCAGCAGCTACAGTAACAAAGTACAATATCAAAGGTATTTAGACCCACAGTGCAGATCTCAAAATTAGATTGTGTGTAGATGATATATTACTGTTCCAGCAAAATCCTCTCATCAGTCCCACACTATCCAAACTACGGAAAAATATGCTAACCCAAATTATTCTATTAACTGGACCAAATCACGCATCCATAGCTGCTGGTAAGTACTCACATATCAGAATCTCTACCTAACTACATCACAATCACCTACATCTCTAAGCACCTAACTACATCACAATCACCTACATCTCTAAGCACCTAAC
>JAOYMR010000008.1:18878217-18900792 GCA_025802075.1 Tenebrosternarchus preto | reverse complement strand
TATATATATACATTCAATAGTCAGATACCTTACTGAACACTTAGTCACATTAACTTTATCTTACCTTTATCAGGTTTATCATGTATATCACTTTTCACTATTCACTATTATATTATATTATATTATATTATATTATATTATATTATATTATATTATATTATATTATAATTACACCAGGTCATAGTTTTTCTATGATTGTATCATTTGGTACTTCATTGCCACCTTACTCTCATCTACCTCTAGCAGTCTTTGGTGCAGTTGCCTTCCATTTCACTGCACTTTGTACCTGTTACAACGTACACGTGACTAATACATCTTGAAATCTTTAAATCATTCAACTACAGTGAATCATCTGACAGATATGAAAGCACTCAAGACGAGTCATCAGCACCCCCTTGTGGACAAAAAAGGAATTAGAAAAATTGAAAAGCCATGTAGTTATAGCGTGCCACCTTAGTTGGGTGGCATCATTTATAAGATTCCACTGTAAGAAAAAGAAAATTTGGTTTTTGTTTGTTTGTTTTTGCTGCTGTTGTTGTTGTTTTGTGAAAGGTATACAGTGGAACTTTATGAAGTCCAAACAACATATACCTTAAGTTTAAAAAAAATCCCAAATCTAGAATTTTATATAAACAAACAGCTGAAAACAAAAGTTGACAATTTTATAACATTAATGAATGTACATAAAAACTAATGAAAACAACAGCATTTCAACTGCACGGAGCGTCACAGTATTGGTGCGTCTGCTCTCCAAGGGCTACGACTTCGCCTTCCTGAGAAAAAACAGGCTGTTCGACATCTGCACCTCTAAACATAAGTGGACAACGCAGTACGTGGGAGGAAACAGGCTGGCCGTCTGTAACAGTGAGTGCTTCGCCGAAAACACTCCAGCTACGTTCACTTCATCTCCGCAAGCAGAATTTCCCGTATCGGCAAAAACTGCTTTAAAATCCTAAATGAGTTTTAAGATACTGATATGGGACAAGAACATGCACTAGATCACCAGCTAATCTTTCCTGAACAGACGTGATTTCTTCCATTCAGTGCCTCAAAGGGGCATCATACCGTATGAGACTACAGAGTACTGGTAGATGGACATAAAGAAAATGAATGAGTCTATATTACGTTCCAATTAAATCCAAGGACATCAGGTCCTCCTTTTCTGACAAGCCTGTTTGGGAAGCCTGTATTCTTGAAGATGTATAGTACAATAATCTCAAGGTTCAGAATTACCAACCTCGTGGAAAATAAGAGTGTGTCTGAGAATAATAACACCATTATTCTCTAGGTGTTCTCAACATGGAAAATCTTGTGTTTCAATGGTGCCGAATGGCGTAATTTCAAAATGTCCTAATGTTTGTGTATAGCCCTACAGGAATCTTACTACTGCAGCTCTTATGTGCAACAGAAGAGTGTCTGATCCGCCTTGTTTAGCCTGTGTACATTTCCACTTGTTCATTTACATCAAGGGGAGTCGACCTAAACACCATTAACGTACTTTCTCCCAATTACCCTGCAGAGTTCCCCATTCAGATATCAGGAGCTCCATCAGCTTACTTCCCCAAGGACCAAGACTGCCTGAGGACCAAGAGCTCCAGTGCACTGGAGGAGAAGGTCATTACTACGTTTATACAAGAGCTCAGAGATAACAACATCAAAGGCAATTACACACATGCCTGTCTGCTCTGCGGATAAAATCAACACACAACAAGGTCTATAGAACGTACATGCAGTTTACTAATCTACTACACTTCATGCATGTTTTCTGTCAGTTTCACATTTAATTGGAAAGTGACTACATCAATAACTGAAGTGATCAAGTAAGACTCAGAGACTCTAAATTTTTTTGTCATTGTCGTTGTTTAGCCCAAAATAACAAAACACATTTACTGTGTGCAGTGAATTTGTGATACAACACAAACCTAATACAGCATGCGGCGCCAAAAAGACTCTTTTAGTGCTGCAAATTAAACTGTCATATCATATTTGCTGTAATACAGAAGTGTCAGAGCATCAGCCGATGTTGCAGACCCAGGACCGTGTTCATCAAACTTCAGTCCTGCAATCTGTTCATGCATTAGATAACTGGGCTTAGGCCAACCCCCAGATGAAGCTAACAGACCATCCAGCTAGTCTGACCATTTGACCGTGTTTAGATGATCTAAAAAATAAAATACATGACTCTGCTTATCCTGTTTCAATCAGAAATCTGTTCTATTATTATTCGTTGTCATTATGACAATTACAGCACTTCATGGAGGGATATGTTAATGGGGTGGAGGGATATGTTAATATACCATATTAATATTAATGGTGCATTAATGTGTCACATTAATATTAATATATTATATTAATATCTCTGCATTCACTTCATTATCTCCCACACGTCCCAAAACTCTGCCTCAGTGTGAAGTTTCAAACCACTCCAGGACCATGGACAATGCACACCCAGGGAGATCTTCTTAATGAAAGTGCGCTCAGTCCCAAACCTTGTGTCAACCCTCTGTCTCCTGTACTGCAGGTTATTCACATCATCTCCATCAGCTCCATTTTGTGATCGATGCCTTTGAGTCAACCAGATACTCCCTTCCATTAAAACCTCCCACTAAGACTAAGGATGTAAGTGCTAATAAGTTTCTGATCTTTGAGTGGTGTTAAAGTAGAGCACAAGGAAGAGGTGAAGTCTTTTCTGGTCGTTCTGGAAGCAGGAGGGAGACTTTTCTCTCGACCAGGAGCTTAGCAGACCAGCACTTTACTTTAAAGTGTGCCACCCTTTCGCAATGCAGTCGGTATGTAGCTTGACACTCACGATTTCTGCTACTTTGAGTCATTCATTAGTGCAGCACCCTAGGACTGAAATAAAACAAGAACTACATGAACGACTTGTAGAATGTTAACTGTAGAATGTCAGATTTATTTGGGGGAATCTGTTTGTTTTTGCACCCAATGCCTTCTCGTGTGTTGATATATTATTAGTTCATGCACCAGAGAGCTAATAAAAGGTGTATAGTCAAGTCAAGAAGTGTTTGGAACTTTAATAAGCAGAGGTGCACCAGTGATCTGAGCAACCTGACAAACTGCGAGAGCACACAACCAAAGAATATATATGATCACGAAAATAAACAGCTGCTGAATAGATCAAGAACACTATCCAGGATACAACATGGTCGTGTCAGACTGCAGTAAATGAGTAACTCCCCAGCATGGCCTCAAGTAAAAGGACCATTTACAGCATCTTCCCACACACATGAAACATGCACACAATGTTCTGATTGTCTTCCCTGCCAAAATAAATGGACATATACTGGATAGATTTTATTTCAAGTCCAAACACATAAAGTAAGGCATGTTTTGAAAGCTTACAAATTCATTTTTAATAGTAGCTGTTGAATGTGAGGGATGGCCCTTAGCTGTCATTTTATGATAGCAACTCTTTGATTTGAGCTGGTGCTTCTTTGTGGCAGCAGTACAGGATTCTCTGTGCTATAACCCTGTTGAACACAAAGCAGTACAGGATTCTCTGCGCTATAACCCTGTTGAACACAAAGCAGTACAGGATTATCTGCGCTATATCCCTGTTGAACACAAAGCAGTACAGGATTCTCTGTGCTATAACCCTGTTGAACACAAAGCAGTACAGGATTCTCTGTGCTATAACCCTGTTGAACGCAAAGCAGTACAGGATTCTCTGTGCTATAACCCTGTTGAACACAAAGCAGTACATGATTCTGTGCGCTATAACCCTGTTGAACACAAAGCAGTACAGGATTCTCTGTGCTATAAACCTGTTGAACACAAAGCAGTACAGGTTTCTCTGTGCTATAACCCTGTTGAACACAAAGCAGTACAGGATTCTGTGCGCTATAAACCTGTTGAACACAAAGCAGTACAGGTTTCTCTGTGCTATAACCCTGTTGAACACAAAGCAGTACAGGTTTCTCTGTGCTATAAACCTGTTAAACACAAAGCAGTACAGGATTCTCTGTGCTATAAACCTGTTGAAAACAAAGCACCACTCACTTGTAGTACTCATTTTGTAACAGATTTTTTCCCCATAACACTTATGCAAGATCAAATCACAATCTGGTAATATGTCCAATTCATTTTGTACAGTTCACACCAATGTTAGGATGTCTTGCCATAATCACATAGTAAGAGCCAGGACGGTAAATATTTGGCCAACTCCACTGTTTACAGAAGCAGCTTTGACGACGGGGAACACAATGGCTCTAATTGCAGGGAGGGTGAACTTCTCTATGAGTGTGACACATCACCCATGTTTCTCTATGTGATTACACCCCATTAATTGCAACCAGCCATCGAATAAACAAAGCAATCCAACATCCCAGCAGGGCTTACAGCAGCGCTTGAGTAATCAACGTGCTGGGTGTCGGAGTGGCAGTGCTCGCAAAAACAACAGTGCAGAACCATTTAAACAACACCGAGAACCCGCTACCTAGAGCTGGCACTGTGTAACTACAGCTTTCACACGCTTCAGTTCATATACAAAAAATTACAAACAGACAAGGACATTTAATGCATTTGGTGGATACTCTTATTCAGAGAAACTTACAATTTTCAATGTCTAGGCCAAGGACTCTTATTAGTTTAGTATACAGCACTTACCCAGGATTATTATTGGTTTAGTATAGAGCACTTAGCCCAGACTGGCACCGAAACCCAGTCCCCAACAGGAGAGCCTGTGTTGGTACCCACATTATACCAACCACAATTAAATCACTGGCATCGTTTTGTATTTCAGTTCATTTCCGTACTGAGGAATACTTTTCCAATTTCTGTAGGTGAACAGGAATATAAAGGGAGATAAAATGTGAATGTGTATTTTTTTTTTAGAAATATAACAAGCATATATATAGAGCTTTGCATGCTGCAGGTTGATAAAATAGCCAGGGCCCGGGCAAAACCAAGCTCTCTGGGACATACTGCCTTTCTATCCTCTCTGAGCACCACAGTATGCTAATGCAACTATCCTGCTGAGCTACATTTGTTACTAGTTTATAATCCCCTTCTGCCAAGCACCTGCCTCATCTCTTCTAATGAAACTTTGTCAGGTTGAACAGTGTCTAGACTATTATCCAGCACAGCCAGGTGGCAGAACACAGAGCAGGGCAATGGACTTCATAAGTCTCCATGCTGGCCATTTATACTGGCTGTCAGCAAACCAGCGGGTTCACTTTTTTTAATAGATTAAACTCAGCCTTAAGACTCAATTACAAATCACAGGGGACTGCCCAGCAAAAATCAATATTAATTTGGCCAAAGTAACTGATGAAGTAACAAAAAAGGAGAGACTGACAACTAATTAAATGTAACCTAGTAATTGACTAATATACATTAAAATAAGAACTATAAAAGTGCCAAGAGCCTATCAGTCTTTTTTATGGTATTTTCTCCACTAAGCAGTGCATTACCACAGTTACATAAACCAACATGACTCTGCGAGCTACAAGCCCAGACAGGTGAAATCTGCAAAGCCATGTAGCAATTATTCTCAAAGCACTCCGCAACCTTCATATGGGATTATTCTCAAAGCACTCCGCATCCTTCATATGGGATTATTCTCAAAGCACTCCGCATCCTTCATATGGGATTATTCTCAAAGCACTCCTCATCCTTCATATGGGATTATTCTCAAAGCACTCCGCATCCTTCATATGGGATTATTCTCAAAGCACTCTGCAACTTTCATATGGGATTTACATGTACCCCATTATGAACATCACACCCTCCAAACCCAAGCAAGAACATCTTGTCTCAATTACATCGTCATATTATAAACCTGATGGAGACACAATTTGGGACACACTATTAAAGATTTTTTTACTTAGAAGTTCTGATTGCTTTGAGAATAAACACTAATTTCGAAAGAGAAGTGAGCATGCCTCATTAATTACACACTTGCTCTCGATGGAATGTTTGTTCCAACAGTTTGTTCAACCTTAATTTCAAAGTATATAAATATGATTAAATGTAACAAAGTGATACATCTCAATTCAAACAATAGAAAAAAGTAAAACTTTGTTTCTTAGTTGGGGGAGTTTCAGTTTCAAGGAAGGTGTTCGCGTCCTTATCCTGTGTCACATGATTAAGTCTACTGGGTCCATTTATGGCTTCTGTTAAGTGGCTTAAAAGTTAGTTATGGACAATAATGCAAAAACTTGTCAATTTTGTATCTGGATAGCATATATAGGCAAAATGTACACAACAGCCACCACTATGAGATTCCTGGTCAACAGACTTGCAGTGAGGTGTAGAACCACAGATGCCTTTTTAGGTCTGCAAATTCAGGCTAATGACACCACACTCAAAACATGTCACTAAGTATGATAGATGCTGAACTCCCATCCACCTTCACAAATCAGTGGGAATGGGAATGACAAATGGGAAATGCCAGGTTTGCATGGATATGTGTATATTGTGTACCTCACATTGCACATTTATTTAAAAATAGTTTATACAAAAAAATCGGGATGTATTGCTTCAGTTCAGACACTAGATGGCAGTTGATCCAACAAAAGGCCTATCAAATGTCAAACAAACCACCAGCTTCATACATATGCATTCTGTTTGCAGATTTGCTTTTCAGCTTTCAACACCATCAGTCTAAATGGTTGAATACAGGACTGAGGTGAATCAGTCTGAATGGTTGAATGGTGAAAATGAAACTCATTTATTTTAAATCTTTCAAAAACAAGAAATGGCTGTCTTCCCTGCAGCCTATTATTTTACAAGGTATAGCCTATTTAAGTATTTGGGCACTATTATTGACTCCAAATTCACCTCGACTGCTAATACAATGACAAGACACACTACAGCAATGACTATTTTTAAAAGGAAATTACATAGTTTTAATGTAGAAAAAACACTGAGGTTGTTTCATATACCATTAATATAGACACAGGCACATTTTTGTACTTGTTTTTGTTTTTATTATTATTATTATTTAGGATTTTAAGGGTTTTGTGAAAAACCCTTTTACATAAATGAATACTAATTTTACATGATGAGATTCTGAAAGCATGATTAAACTATAATTATCATTTGTTGACAGAGTGACCACTACCACTATATTTCAGACTAGGCAATAAAGGTGCTGCTTGTCCATTTCTTGTTTCAACCACTAGAGGCCGCCATTCCAAAGAGTTAAACTGAGCAATAACAGAAATACTGCATTGTATTGACAAGTGATTTAAGATGATGGAAGTGTTACTACTCAAGAACCAGCTGTGTTGTTCTGACATCATTTTTATGTGAAAATGAAAAAGGAGCTCACTCACAGAGTGGTGAATTGTATCACTGATTTTGGCAACTTCACTAAAACAAAAAAGATCTTTAACACAAAAAACATCACATTGTTGGGTTTTTCAGCTTTTAATACACATCAAAAACACAAGAAACAAGTAAGATATATGAAAGTAACCAGTTTCATACATTTCCATTCTTCTGCGATAATTTCTGCCAAAAAATAAATAAATAAAATTAGTGTTACTTCATAAACCGGTAAAAATGAATTACACAATTTTATCAGTGTTGCTACTGCATCTATAAAATGATGTATTGTTATGTATTATGTCTTGTAATTATGGAGTCTTATGTAACTGGCTTTCAAATGTGCTAATATTACCGGATATTAAACAAATTCCAAAGCGCCACACTTTCAGTGATCTAATGTTGGTTATGTTGAGTGGATTAAGGTAACTGCTATGAGGATGTAAGATGCTTACTGAACACAGGAACTGAATTTCAGTGCTGAGAGCCTCATGCAGGAACTCCAATTCCCCTTCCTTATATGCCTCCAGCTCTTTCTTAAGTCTTCAGAGTGCCCACATACACACACACACACACACACACACACACACACACACCCATCTGATTTATCTGACGAGACTACACCTCAACGTGTTATAAAATCACTTCTTCTTTGTCTCTTTCCTGTTTGCCAAAGCAAGTGGTTCTTGAACACCCATCATCAAAAAGTACAACGTATTGAACATGCAGGAAGGGTTAAAAGCGCTGGGAAACACCTAATAGTATAAATAAGTCCCTAACAACCTGGCTGCCCTTTGTCCTCACAGAGCGTCAGACCGTGAATGATTTCTGGTGTGTAATTGTACTCACTCTTCAGGAGCAACACACCAGCTACCATAATGGCTGACTGAGAGCAGGTACTGCGAGAATAAACATTCAGACATATATAAAACTTCTCCGCACATGTCACTTTCTTTTATTGCTCCTTACTACAGGTTTTTCAGAAGTTTTTTTTTTGTGGTTGTGGTTTCTGATAGTCGCTTTGTTTGGGGCTTTTTACCCTAATAAATCTGAATTATCTGAAGCAAATCAAGGACTTCGTTTAGATTAGGACTGGAGGGTTTAAACTGAGTTTTGTTATCAATGTTAGACCATCGTTCAGAGTATTATGATACTTATCCCATTCATCCCGTTCCTGTTTGCCAAAGCAGCTTTTGTTGAGCCTGTTGCCCATAATTCTGAATTTTGATTACTCAACAGACTCACAAGTTAGGCTTCCATCTCCCCTTCAAACATAATTTATTAGAACTTAAAATAGTGAGTTACTTTCAAAGCATTTATTATAGGTGTGTTGGAGTAATAGTACTGTGGTTAAAAGTGAATTGAAATACACTGGTAATCATTTCAGCATATGGTCGCCTTTCCCTGTTGTATTAATGCTCCCTGTATAGTATGTCTACTTGCAACCGCTGACACTCATAATGAGCATTTCCACAGAACCAATGATTAAGCTCATAAAACATTTTTACACTCAGGGCATGCCGTTAGATTTAACCAAACATGTCTGGCTCCTCTGTACTGTGCAGACACCATTGGACAAAGGCAAAAGCTTACCAGAAGCACTGTGCTATTTACATACACTTTACACAAGGAACTTTGTCCTTTTAACTAAAGTGCTTCCATTGCTTTTTTTTGTAAAGAGTAATTTACCCATGAAGCCAGTTTCAAAGGGAGCTTTCATTTCAGCGTTCATGCATTTGACTTCAAACAAGAAGCAGGGAGGGGGTTGTAGGGGTCGCTCCGCACACAGGAGGAAGATATTTAAGAGTGATTAATGATTTTGCAGAGGAAGAACCATCATATCGTGGATCAGGCCTCTTCCTCCCACACGCCCCATCTTCATCACATCCAAAGCCTTTAATCCAGTCTGCCGCTAATGAGAGAGATTTTGAGCGAGTTTCCAGATCGTTGGCCGTGCGCATGATTTACTTCACTGTGAAGGAAGCTTCCTTCCCAATACTATTGATCCACTTTCTATCATCTGGGTCTTCATATGCCAGCCGGACGCTCTTGTAAAGCAATTTATCGGGATCCCTGATTCTGGGCCAGACAGTGCGGGCAACATATCAGATGTTTAATGAAAAACATGGGTGTGTCATTGACTTGCTCAGTGAAGGGAGGAGGAGAGGACGGAGAGATGAAGGAAGTGCTGCTCTTGCAAGCACATCACAGTCTGGTGGGCATTTGACAGGGCAGGTTTCTATTCAATTACAGCACCACCCTTGGTAACTACTGCGCCCTTTACAGTCAACCTGCAATTCACAAGGGTGATAATGCAACGGGGAGGACCTCGCCAAAGACAGGAAGACTCGCCCCTACTGTCATTAACTGCTTACCTGAGGCAGGTGCTGTCTGTTAGGGGTTTCTGACTGACCATGAGGCTCTCAGTCTTCAGAGACTGTGTCAGAGCCACTGCTTCCTCTAGCTCTCTCTCTAGCTCTGTGCAAGCACAGAACGCATCATAAGCATAAGCACACTGCCAACATCCCAGGTTCATGTACCTGCTCTGCATCCTCCACTACCTGTAACCTGCGACTGAAGGTCTAGAAGCTTTGCCTCGAATGACCCCTGCTCCGCCTTCATGGAGACTAACCATGGGTTCTTCTGTCTCATCACCTCCATCTCTAAACATGGTTTGTAATGAAGTGAACATTTAGGCCCAACATCATGAACTATGTTTCAAGGTGTAAAGAAGGAAACATTTGATTTCTTGCAGTTCTTGTTATCCAAGTTCCATGAATTAATTAATAAAAGAATTTATTTTTTGTTCAAATTTGTTAAATTAAGAGAAACAGCAAATTAATTAAATGAAGAAAAGCATGATGTTAAGAACCATGAGGAAGTACACCTGCGTTCAGGGTGTCGGCTTCCAGTTGAAGGCTCTGTATTTCAGATCTGGTGTGGCTCTGAAACACCATGTCTCGGTTGCTCAGCAGGTTGAAGTCACTGTTGAAGGTCATGATTTCCTTCATGAATTTCTCTTTCTCTTCCGCCGACTCTCTTCGTAGTCGCTCCTGTAGGTTACAAATTTGCACTGTGATACTGCTGATAACCACAAAAGTTATAATCCATAATAAATGAAAAAAAAAAAACATTTTAAAACATTTAGCATTTTAAAATATAATTTATGTAATTTACTGGAAATATCTTAGGATAGGAAACCTTTAAATAAAACTTAGGTTTGATTTTGTAAATCAGTTACAAATTTCTATCAAGATACTGATCGGCCATCACCAGCTCCTGTGTGAGGTCACTCTTCTGTCTCTCTAGGTCCGCTCTTTTCTTCTCCAACTGTTCATGTTGCTTCTTGATCAGATGCAACTCTAGCGTAACTTCAGACAGGAGTTGGGCCTACAGTCAGGATTGGGTTAGTATATCTGCATACACAATGTCTTAGTGTAGTGGAAATAGCTTGTCCATTTTAGGGGGATTACAAATGGTTTTCACCTTAAAGTTAACATCTCCCCCTTTCCTCAGAGACAGTTTCACAGTCACCAGAACATCCTTGGCATCATCCTTGGCATCATCCTTGTCTCTCTCCGCATCATGAACAAGGCCTTATCACCCCTTGCCATGACCATTTAACTTCTCTTACCAAGAAACCCAGGAATGATAATTCACGCACAGGAATGTCAGAGAGTTCCTTTAATAACTATACCACACAACAGAATTTTCCATGTACATGTCATGCACACCAAGGACACTTGCGCATGATTTCTATTTGCAGAGCATTTGCAGATTCTTCCATCACAGTGCCTCCCGGTGACCAAAATGAGAAGCGTGGCAATGTTATGTTTCTCCTTCTGCAGATAAAATTATAGATTTAACTTTGTATTCATTATGATGTCAAACAAGGTCAAGTAATGTCTAGTTATCTTATCTTTTGAATTACATTATTCTCTTTTTGTGTGTGTGTTTGAAAACTTATTTTGCTTCTATTATTCTTTTTTCCCATATTTACAGAAGACTTATGGGATTACTTATGACTTATATGACGTATATTACTGATATGAATCAGAAAAAAATGTGTTATGACCATGAGGTATAAAACTATACAATAACTTTTTATTTTGTTTTAATATTCTTTGTTTGTGGTGAATCTTTTTATGCCTCAACAGGAAACTCGATCCCTGCCAGTCTGAAACAAAATATGAATATGTATGACTTCAACCCCCACCAGTCTGAAACAAAGATGAATATGTATGAACTCAAGCCCCTCCCTTGAGACTTAACTATTAAACACAGGAGTAGTTCAGAAAAGCTAGGTGGAGTTAGGCTGGAAGAACAATGAGCAATTAAAAAAGACGTTTCCCTCAAGAACAAAAGAAATAAAAGTTCAAAGAAAACCAAAGTCAAAAGCCTCTTGCAAAGATCAGAAATCACTCAAATTTCATTTTATTTTCTTAGATCAAAGTCCATTGTTTGCTGATTTGCTGTCTGGTTTGTTGTCTTTGCTCAGTTCACTCACAGCATATGTGTCTGGTAGATTTAATTCCATCAATTAGCACATCTATTTCCTTCATTAACTCCAAGCCTTATAAAGACAATTTGTCTAGGATCTTCAGAGTAGGTAGAGAGAATTACAGACACAGACCAGCATTCTGCTTCACAATACTGAATCTCAGTAGTTTGCCTATGAAACTAACTGACATGGTCACTGCAGTCCTGGAGGCAAGCTCTGGAGCAGGAAGACTGTCTGCCCTCTCCTAGAAGATTCATCAACAGTTGGGTCATCACAATGCAATTCTGGACCTGCAAAACTGCACCATGGGCTCAACAAAGTTAGGGCAGTCCTACTTTGCCAGTACAAACACAGACGGTAAGTTCAAATTTAAAGACCTCTCAAATTAAACTGAGGCATAATAACTCCATGCATATGTAAAGTTGTTGCTGCTGATTACCTGTAATTCATTTTAGCAGAATTAGATTAGGGAATTCCCCTATACCTCCAGCTCAGTAATCAGTCCCCATTAATCCACCCCCCCCCATCCCTGCCGACCGCTTTAATATATTTTTTCTTATTATTATTAATTTTCTTTAAGCTGTGGTTATGAGACTTTATTTTTCATTAATGTACTATTTTACTCAAGCATTGCACTTTGTTTGTGCTCAGAATTAATTTATGTTAAGGATTATGAAAGATTCATGCTCTGCCTTGTGTGTGTGAGAGGGCCTTTGATCCAGTCTTTGCAAGGGACAACACCCTGGTATGGTTTGCCTGACCTTCACCACACTGGAACTGAAAACCCCTGAAGGAAGCAGTAACCTGTTTGTAGCTGAGCAGAGATGTAAATGGAGTACCATATGTCTCTCTTTTTTGTGGTATGTTGGTTAAGTTTTCTTTGTCTCTGATCACCAATGAAGGGTGACAACACCCATGTTAAGACCTTTAAAAAAATTTCCAAAATGCCTGGTCTGGAGATGGTTAAAGCTTGAAGAACGCATGTTTCCCAGTAGTAAGCAGTAAGACTTTACGACTGAGTGTTTCAGTTC
Source organism: Tenebrosternarchus preto (assembly GCA_025802075.1). Lineage (NCBI taxonomy): Eukaryota > Metazoa > Chordata > Actinopteri > Gymnotiformes > Apteronotidae > Tenebrosternarchus > Tenebrosternarchus preto. Next base: position 18,887,970 of record JAOYMR010000008.1, on the reverse strand, counting down.
ACATTATTTGGTATTATTAGGTTCATATTTACTTTGTTACAGCTCTGTCTTAGTGAATCTGATACCTATGGTCCTTATTATGGTCCTTATTGAACAAATCCCCGTTCATTCTATCATTTAATGCATTACTTTTCTGTTATTACTGATTAGTCAAACATTCCATTAATTGTACAGTTTGCGGTTTCACGAAAGATATTTCTCGGTATTATTTTCAGTAGTGGATCAATGACTGTGTTGCAGAGCTTGTGACCTTCAGCTGAAATTGAATTAAAATATCATTCCATTTTTACTTTTATAGGATGGTGCCCTTTTAATTTTACTAGTTTAACAAGTGCTAAATTATGTTAAAGTGTTCATGTCACTATGAGACACATAGCTGCTACACTAGAACTAGCCTAGAAATGTCAAACTAGTTCTCCTCAAAAAAGCCCGTTCAGTCAGAACTGTAACCAGACAGCATTAATACCTGTAAATGCAACAGTGCGACTTGTGTTGACACCTTTATTAATGAACCAGCTTTAACAACACCGTAAAGGTTTTTGCAATCTGACCACTTTACAAAAGCTGCAGAGACAAACACACTCAGAGATATAGCCAAAGTAACCCAGTTACAAACTAGTGGGTAAAACCTCAATTAAGAATATTACAATCAAAACCAGTGTGAAACTGTAGATTCAATGTAGGTTTCAATGTGTATTGTAAAGTACAAAATATCTTGGTATAAAATTTGATTATTAACTGAAGATGAATATCATTAAATTAATTAAACTGAAATTAATTACACATAATGAAGCAGTTAACTTGAGCGAAAGATATTTATGTAAAGGTAGCTAAGTATTTATCAAAGTGATGTTGAAATAAATTAAGTGTAAATAAAAAATACACAATTTTGTATTTCATTTTTAAAAGTTGAAGGAGTTAAGAGTTTTGAAGAATTGAATGGACATTACAGACATTACAGAAAAAATAAAGGAACAATGAAAAAGTGAAAAATATACAACAAACCCTAGAAAGTTATGATTAGAACATGCAGTCCCAGGCTGTCTCTTATTCAACGCTACGGTCTATTACCTTATGTAAAGTCAATCGTATTTCTACAGTGAGGAGTTCAGTAGTTATTTATTTATTTATTTTATCCCGCTTAGAGCATTGCATACAGATATCCATGGGTATGAAATGTTTGGCTGGGAACTTATAAATATTTAGACTACATAACCAATCATTTGATTATTCACCAGCATGCTTGAGTGTAAGTAATTCAGGCTGATTGATGCTTGCTCGATGGCACCAACAGTCTCAGTACTCAATGATGGGGAAATGTTAGTGATGTGTGCAATATTCATTCACATCGTTTTGTTTGTAGGTCATTCTGTGATTATGAATAATGAATGATGAGCCATTATATGAATAATGATGAATTCAAATCTGTGCCACACAGCCTACCACAGTCTGCCTCTTTATCAGGTCACTCAACTGTGAAAGACATTAAGGATCCTTCAGGTAATTGCTTTCTATCTGCATTCACAGACATATTTTTTGTGAAAGCAATGGCTATTTGAAAGGAATATACTGACAAGTTGTGAATGCAATAGCGAATATTTTTGTTAACGTTCACTCAGTAATTGTAATCTATGCTTTTGGGCCAGTGCACTACTTAGCAGTAGCTATAATGCTGTTAGCTGAATATAAATGATGGACGGACGGACAGACAGACGGACACACAATGGCGCTAAACAATGTTAGCTAAACAACCATGTTGCATTTTACACCGGCTACTTTCATAAATGAATGCAATAATGCTATATTACTTGGACGTACTCTCGAACAGCAGGGACAAGTGTATAAACTTAGAGCGTCTGTACAATGTCACTGACTGTCTGTTTACAAAAGGGAATATATACATAATAACAAGCTTAATCAGTGAATGCCTAAGGCAGTCTGTGAAGTAAATATTCATAATAAAGTGATGACCATAATTCCTTAATTTTTCTGCAGTGTTATTAACATAATAGAAAAAGTGCTACAATTCAGTCTAATCTGAACACAATCTATACTGAAATAAAGTATGAACTATACAGATGAATGAATACTGTACAATACATTATGAACTATAAAGCATGATGTACAGGGTTAAGTGAACTAATGTAACCCTATTGGAAATTAATGATTGATTTTGCAGGGCCGCTTGTAATTAATCTTGTAATTTTATTTTTAATGAAGGCTATCAAATAGGGCCCACGGTTTAGTGCTGTATTCATGAAACAAATTGCCCTTTTTACTAGTCTGCTGTTCACATAGAGGGGTTTGAAACAGAAAGTTGGGCGTAGGATATCAGTTAATTAACTAATTCTTTTGCATATTTAATATTCATTAATGAACTAATAATTGCAATTAATATAAGTGATTAAAGGGGAAAAGATTGGATAATGGACCCCAGGGGTGAAGGTTAACTTACCTTCTCATCAAGTTTAACATGTGCAAGCTCCAGTTTTTCAGTAAAAGACTTAACTTCCTCCTGCGCTGTGATTATGGCAGCTTTAACTAAATAGGATAAAGACCTCAAAATAGTCCCACTCAGAAAATCCTATTCATAATTATCTAAGTATGACTTAGATATGAATTTGCTCTTACATCCATCCCTTTATCTGTGTGGAAGCGAGATAAACTGCATGTCTGAACTGAATTTAAGGTTTTTAACTTAAATACGTTTTCTGCTGTACACTACCTAACTAGATTAGCTGGTTAACTTTGTTTGCCTAAAGGTCAATAGGTTTGTAGTTAGCTAGCCAGATAATTAGATATATAGCTAGATAACTACAGTTTTGGTACGTCTATTCCTCGTACTCTTACCTTCATGCAGCTGACGGGTATTCTCAGACACATGTTGCTCAGTCTGTAAAATTTGTTGAAACAGAGAATCGAGGCTCATATTTCGGATGATAATTTCACAATCTCTTGAATTAAATTACGGAGAGACCTTGCCGCGCGAGCGCGCTGACGTCACGTGCCCGCGAATATGCCCTCAGTTTAAAGTGCCTCGTTTCCCGCCTCAACCCACTCAGCGCTCCAAACCAGTTACCACAGACGGGAATAGGAAATAAACTACGCAATATATTACTAAATTGTATTATATTGTTGTAAATCCTGATCCCCGTCATGTCTGCATTATTTTATACTATTTTAATAAACGCCAATAAAGCCATTTTTAACAATATGTGTTTGTCTGGGGCAGCCTATCAACGTCTGTCAACAGCAGCTTTCACTAGTGAAGCGCTGCGGTAGTGAACTTGACTGACTTGGGGCCTGAAGGTTAAGTGGTTTTCGGCTATTGATCATATCGTCAGCTGACTAGAGAGAGAGAGGCAGAAAGAGAGATAGACAGAGAGAGGCAGAGAGGGAGAGGGGGGTCGGCGGGTTTGTTTTTTTTTGTTGTTGTTGTTTTTTTGATTGAACTCCGAGTGAAGGTATAATTATGACAGAGTAGGATAATTGTGGAGGGTGGAGGAGTGCGCATAAAGCTCCCTTGGGTGTAAAATACACCAACTGACTGAAATGCACGCAGACGCGCAGTAAGAAACACGTCAGTCATGTCGTGCACACACACACACACACACACACACACACACACATACACCGTCATCCCAACTTTTGGACTGTAGCTGTCACTCAGCTGTTGGAACCGTCAGCTTTTGTATTGTCTGACGCTTGCGAACTCCGGCGGCAATCAATAACTTTAATTCAGCGCAATTTGGCCGTCCGGGACGTCACGTAATTCTTCACTTTTTCCAATTTCCCGAGGACCTAGGGAAAGAATGGTTTGATCTGGAGATGTGAAGCACGTTAACGTTTAAACGCAGCTCGTTTGTCATCGAAACTTTATCATTCTGACATTTATTTGCAAAATTAATAGTAAATATTGATTGAAGCGTTTCATGTTTTAGATTGATGTCACACCGCGTCCTAAAACAGAGCTAAAAATTTATCTCACATCTTAAACCTGCTTATTCATCATGGTAGTCTGTTTTCTTCAGTAAAACAGCACTCTGTCTGCCCACTTCCACTTCGCCAATATTGGCTCTTAAATCACAGGCAGCACTGTCATAACTGTCAATACCAAAGGATACAAATTAGTCTGATGATTACTTCCAGGTTAATTCCTTTATCCCTTCCTGAGCCTAGTTTATCTAGGCATGTAAGCTTTTCTCTTGATTTATAAGGGCATTTGGACTAGGAAACAATTGACTGGATCTGCAGTCAATACACTGAGTGATGTAAAGCATTTAAAACTATTAGTCTAATTTAAGGCCTTTTTCTAAGTAGCCTATATGAATCGGGCAAATTATAAGTTATTTACCATGCTGCTATTCAAGATATTCAAAATGTAAATATGAACCGTTTAGTTTTTTACCCTTTAAACTTAGCAGGAATGGTAGCCTGTTAAATGGAACATCCCCTGTAACTTAAGTCATACTGGCAGGATCGTGTTTTACAAGTACATGCAATGCACCAATAGATGGCGATCTTTGCTATTTTTTACACCCACCGAACCCCCACCAAAGCCCACCTCCCACCTCCTTCAGTTATCTTCATGATTGTGTTTAGACCAAAGTTCACACATCCTATCATCGTTTCTTTTGAATGTTGAACAGCTCAGTAGTTTCTAACACAACTAAAGATAATAGTTAAGACAAAAGGTAAAACCCACACAGATCTGAAAATTATTTTCTTCAGAAGTGGAAATAGGCTACCTCTGTTACTGGAACGTACTGAAAGACATTATTCAGAAAGGAACTGTATGGTCTTTGATAGCCTATCACGTGCTAAATTTGTATGTATGAAGGACTCTGGTTGAATGCGGCGAGCAAATTTCAGAGGCGGAGTTAAAAGTAAGGTACTCTGATCTGTGCTGTTGGTGTGTTCTAGTCATTCATATATGTAGGTTGTAGGCTACTGCGTCTGTTGGTGTATTCTAGTCATTCATATATGTAGGTTGTAGGCTACTGCGTCTGTTGAGTGAGACAGGACAGTTTAAAATGGACCATAACGTTTATGACTATTTTTTGTTTCAATAACGAGTGGGAATACGAGTGAGAATCATTATACACTATTGCAAATAAAATAATTTTGTATTTAGAAATGCAGATTATAAATGTTTAAAATGTAATCTCAAGTGCATATTTGTGTATCTGTCGATAAACACATCGCCAACAGAAATTAAGGCGAAAACTGCTCGTGCGTATAAGCGCTTCTTGCCGAGGGCCCCAAACGTTCCGCTACGGACATTAAAACAACATTAAAACAACAGAAAATATTTTGCGAATCATCATGACGCACAAATTAGTGAATGATTTGATAATCTGAATACCGGGAATCGGAAGACGTAGTGTGACACCGAACCTTAGACAGCGATCATAAAACATTACGTCAGATGCGCTGCGTGGGAACCGTGCTTCGATATGTTCGAGTGGGGGAAAGAGTCTTGGGGGAAACATGTTATTGTCTTACAATACATGTTATTGTCTTACAGGCCAAGACGGTACACTTAGGCTATATTACAGTAATAACTTATCTCTGAGCCCAAAATAAACAATATCCACATATTTTATTTTAATATGAGATGTGTCCTAGTCTATAAAGAATTATTTCTAACATTTCCCAATATTAAAACGACCACGGTTTCAGACTCTACATTGTGTTCCAAACAAAACATAGCTATCGTGCGCACGATTAAAGATGCGCAAAACATGGTTTGAATTTAAAATATAGTGGCAGTGTTCGAAAAAGTTTACCTCTATAGCTGTCGAATCAGTGAGAAGTGCCGAGAGCGCAATGACTCTCCGAGGCTCGTGTTGGGGGCTGTAGCGCTACAGAGCGCCACACCAACATCTCACGCTCAGTCGCACGCAGGCATCCTGCGATACGGAGTTTTGGAGACATTCGAGCGAGCTGTATGCTTCTGTTTTAAACGTCCATGAATTACAGGCAGGAAATCATTCTATATCGGACTGTCACAACCGTGGAGTACTTTAAGGAATATATTTCGGGGAGTTCTGGATGTGTTAACGGAACCACATCTTACGATGCTTCAATGGATGTGAATAAAGAAGGGTAACACACATTGGTCAGAAAACATTTAGTTGCTTATACACAACGAACTGCACGCGTAAGAAAACACGGATAAGGGGCACAATGATCTTCACCACGATTTGTGTCGTGTTACCACTACTGGGTAAGTTATGTGGTTCAAATTTGTAAATGAAGGCGAACTATTAGAACTTAAATAAAAAGTAACTGCATGGCGTTAAATAATAAGCACGGGAAGATGATTTTATTCACAGAAGTGTGAGGCTATGGCTTAAAATCTTTGCAGTGATTTTGCAAACTTCCAACTTTATTCTAAGGTGAAATTTGGTAGTGTCGTCCGTTTTATTGACATTAATATTTTTTTTTCTCTACAAGTCAGCCTGGTATTCACTTGATTAACGAATTGTATTTTCTTGTTAGTAATGACAACGACCTCGCTGTGGTTTTCTAGTGCTTGTTCACAATCTAGACGTGTTCTTAGTGACCGTAGTTAATCTCATGCAGGCAAATTCGTGCAGTTTCATGAATATCGAGAATTTGGACGCAAGAAATCAATTTAATTTAACGCACGTGATATTTTCAGGATTGTAAATGGATTATGCTAAAAAACCGAATATTATGTTTTACTGCGCTGTCCGAAATAATATTCACGAATTGCTCTCCCACACAGATGTGTTGTTGTCTGCCGAAGAATCAGTGTTCACCGCGGCCAGCCGGCTAGACTGTGTCAAAGCTAGCGAGCTGTGCTTGAAGGAGCCGGGATGCAGCACCAAGTATCGGACTATGAGGCAGTGCGTCGCGGGGAAAGAGAGCAACTTCAGCGTGGTTGCTGGACTGGAGGCGAAGGACGAGTGTCGGAGCGCTTTGGACGCGCTAAAGCAAAGCCCGCTTTACAACTGCAGGTGTAAAAGAGGCATGAAAAAGGAAAAGAACTGCCTACGCATTTACTGGGGCATCTACCAACATTTACAGGGTGCGCAGAAACATCCCTTATCTCTAATCTTCCAGAGCTTCGCTCATTAATTGTAATACTTGATTAGCTCTTGCTTAGAGCTTTAATAACGGATTAATAATTTTGCTATTCAGTTTTCTTCGGGTAGATTCACTCGTGCGGTCAATTTTAAAATGCGCGCACCGACTTGTGCACGCACGGGTCACGTTGTCACTCCTTCGAGCCGTGCAGTAGTGCACGCTCGGAAAAAGAATCCAAAGTTATGTTCACAAGACTTCCAATACCTTCATTTGAAACATTAGAGTTTATTGAGTGTGAAGCGCGTTTGATCTCTAAGCCCTCATTTAGTTCTCCATTGCGGACCATCTGGGTGGCCAGGAACTCTCCCGCGCGCAACTGACCAATATGCTTAATCATCCAGAAACCGGCCGCGTAAACAACTGTCAAAACCAGCGACACGAATGAATGAACCAAGTAGTCATTTCCCTTTAAACATTTGAAAGAGCTCAGTTTCCGCAATTAAATCATTGATCTTGACTCACATTTACCAAGTACTTCTACAAGAATTGCAGCTTTTGTCACATGACCGAAGAATTACGAATGAATAGTTTTCTTATTTGTTCAACAGGAAATGATTTTCTTGAGGATTCTCCATACGAGCCCGTGACCAGTCGTCTGTCAGATATATTTCGACTGGCCCCCATCTACTCAGGTAGGATCAGGGAGTTTCAAGACGTTATAGGACTTTGCCTATAGTTTTTGTCTGCCAAATAGCTCTGCCTGCAGTCGGTGCCAATAATCTGATATTTTATGTTTTATGTTAATCTTGTTTTAATTGATTATTGGAATATTTGATCTCGTGCCTCTGTTCCGTTTCCTGACATTCACCACCCCCACGTGACTGCATGCTGTGTACTGATGTCTGATACTGCAAGATAGATATAGTTTTTGATGCTAGTGGTTAGCTTTCAGTGGACTGTTACGTGAGGTTTAAGTATACCATCATTTACTTTAGTGACTCACATTACATAATCGAAGTTTTCTTTTTTTTACCTTGGTTGTGAGGTATTTTGCGTGTTTCCTTTCACAATTTTGTTTATGACCAGCCTCTAGGTGGCAATGTTGTTCTCTGCTTCGTGAATTCGCAGGCACAGTGAACAGTTACGATGCCCTGTCTGAGAAACTTCGCAGCAGATGGTGATAGCAAAGGTTTAACGGAAACTAGTGAAGTCAGACGGACGGAGCTTTGAGTTGTCATCTCGTTTACTAAATGTTGTCCTTGAGAGAGCAAGAGACAGACAGACAGACAGACAAAGGGAAAACCAACAGGAGATTTAATCGAATTTAGAGTTAATAATAATCTGTTCTTCCCTGATGTTTTCGGGGAATAAGCCTATGAACGTAAACTGTAAAAATAAAAATCAAGATGCATTGAGTTTTATTTCCCATCCTGACCTAGTGAATGCAGTTTAAAGTAATTTATACTTGAATTTTGAGATATATATTTTAAACAATTGCGTGGTTAAGTTAGAAAAGGAAAGGTTCCCTTCCCCTGAGTGTGGGGCCTTCAGCTGTCGCAGAGTGTAGTCTCTGTATTTACATGTTTGCGGAATCCTTATTAGCGTGGATGCCACAATCCTGTTACTACAGTTAATCCGTGCCGGGTGCTGTGCGCTTTTTTAAGCAGAAAAATTGAAGGTCCCTTTCAGTCCGGTGGATAATCTTTAGTCCCAGTGGTTAAAAGTCTGTGAAAAACACGACAGGTCCATTTTCTACTGATGGCTGCAAGGCAGACCTTTTGTTTACAAAACAGTTGCTCAAATTGCTCATATTCATGGAAGCAGGACCAACCAATCGCACGAGAGCAAAGGATTGTTCAAGTTCCCCATAGGCGTCTGGAGTCATCGAACGAGCACTACAGTAATTACCATACCATGCACCTTGCTGTTTGCCATTATTTTTTCCCTTCCCGCGTTGTGGCTGTTAGAGCAAGGATATTTATGAGAAGGTGCGTGGAATCTGACATAGTGCCTTATTTCCCAGCCCTTTACTTTGATTGACACCTGCGCCCTGTGGTTAGTGGACCGCCCCCACCCCCCGCGTGGTTGTCTCGCTCTTCACGGGGGGATTTACGAGCCACATGCAGCTGGAAACAAGCGCAACGGCGCTCGCCGCGTCTGCAGGCTCCGGGCCACTGGCATGTGCTGCCCCTGTTTTCAGCTCCTCCGCTGAAGAAAGCCTATTTTCTCCAGGACTTTTATTCGGTTTCTGATTACGTCAAGTGAGCGGTTGACTGCAACTACGTGACACGGTGCAATTATATAGCTCCATATCTGTGGGATATGTTAAGCATTTTGAAAGTCTTAGCCAAATTAAGAACATTTCATGATGATGTCAGCTGCAGTTATTTTATCAGCTCCAAAATGTTAAGACACACAGCTGAGCCAATAAAAGTCACTTTCACATTATGAACTGTGAAAGAAGCAAAGGACAACCTTATGTGTGAGGTTAGTGGTGAACACTACACTAAAGCAAAGGCCAACTTTCAGTGTGAGGTTAGTGGTGAACACTACACTAAAGCAAAGGCCAACCTTCAGTGTGAGGTTAGTGGTGAACACTACACTAAAGCAAAGGCCAACCTTCAGTGTGAGGTTAGTGGTGAACACTACACTAAAGCAAAGGCCAACCTTCAGTGTGAGGTTAGTGGTGAACACTAC